>CM021109.1:221242633-221845888 GCA_007115665.2 Sequoiadendron giganteum | reverse complement strand
GATTTGGAGTGGGAGAGGGGGAGAGGGAAAGGGAAATAGAGGTGGAGGGAGAGGGAAGGAGAGGGAGTGCAAGAGAGAGAGAGTGGGGGGAGAGAAAGGGAGATGGAGGTGGAGAGAGAGAGGGGGAGAGAGGGGGAGGAAGAGGGTGAGGGAGTGGGAGAGAGAGGGGATAGGGGGAGACAGGGTAGGAAGGAGAGAGAGAGAAAGGGGACAGGGAGGGGGATAGGGTAAGGGAGAGGGGAGGGCAAGGGGAAAGGTGAGGGAGAGCGGTAGGGGAAGGGAGAGGGCATGGGAGTGGTAGAGGGAAGGAGATGTAGTGGGAGTGGGAGAGGGAGAGAGGGGGAGAGAGGGTGAGGAAGATGACAAGGGAGTGGGAGAGAGAGGGGAGAGAGGAGGGGGAGGGGAAGTGAGAGGAAGCAGGATTGTGGGATTGGGGGAGGGGAATTGAGAGGAAGTGGGAGTGGGATTGGGGGAGGGGAAGTGAGATGTAGTGGGAGTGGGATTGTTGGAGGGAGAGAGGGAGGAAGAGAGAAGGGAGAGAGGGAGAGGGAGAGGGGGAGAGAGATGGAAAGGGAGAGGGGGAGAAAGAGAGGGAGTGGGAGAGAGATATATAGGGGGAGGGGGATAGGGGAGGAGGAGGGGGGAGAGGGAGATAGATAGATTTGGAGTTGTAGTGGGTGAGGGAGAGAGGGGGAGAGAGAAAAAAATATTTGGAGTTGCAATGGGAAAGGGAGAGAGAGAGAGAGAGAGAGAGAGAGAGAGAGAGAGAGAGAGAAGGGGGAGATAGATAGAGGGGGGAGAGAGGGAGGGAGGTGTTGATGGTGAAAATGACACTTGATTCATCCATGCAGCTGTAATATTCAAGGGGCCTTTGTTGGTAATAAGGAATACAAGCAATGACATATTCATTAATCTGTACTTCATAAAAAAGGTGGGGGGGGGGTTTAAATAAATAAAAAAGATAGATCAAGGCATACATCAGTAGAACATGAACAAAAATTACCTAATATCCAGACATATTTTCAACAACGAATGTTCCTCCAATAGATCAAGAAAACCATAACATGATGCAATTTACAGAACAACCCATACTATTGCATGCATCTATGGTGCTTAGTTTAACCATCATAATCACACACCATAATACTTTAAAGATTCAAAAAAGAACAAACTCTCATTCGTTGCTAAAATTGTAGATCAACAGACATTCACCAATTTAATCCATAGATAATTTAATGAAATAATCTTTAAATTTGGTACCTTCTATTGATTCTCATCAAATAAGAAACACTTATGATTTAGCAAACTTACTAGCATACAAATAGATTATGATTCATTAACCTCATCTAGTAAACTCAATTCCCACATAATACTGTGTAAAAAATCCTATTTGTATTCAACTGTAACTAATAACAAAGTATCTTTGCAAAGCTATAAAATTCCTATCTCCTACTATCAGTTGGCTAATCTTATTCTCATTAGCTGAACCTTACAATATGGTACCCCAAAAGTATATATAGACATATAAAGCATAAAATCCTCTCAATCAAAATTGAGATCCATAATTTTAGGAACTGAAACTTTCTTGGAAACTCAAACTGGTTGATCTCTAGTTCCAACGTTAATTACAAGAGAGAATAAAAGAAAAGGGGAAAGAATTCATGCACCCAAAAGACTTCCAATCATCCTTGCGTAGTTTTCTCCAGAATGTATTCATCATCACTGGAGAAGACCTGTTGAAGAATATCCACATCCGGCCCATCAATCCAACTGTCCTCAAATTGAATTATCTTCAATTATGCGGAAGAAAAATCCTTCATGTCTTTCAACTTAGTCAACTCCTTTCTCGCAACCTTTACTCCTTCCCTAACATCCATCAATCTATCCAATAGTAGATCCTCTCCATCATCCTCTTTTCGCATAATTTCTTGAAATCTATTATCCCATTTCTCCTTTAATTGACTTAGAGATAGACCCTCTTTAACAGGTATATCAACATTAACTAAAATAGCTACAACAACTTCTAGTTCATCAAGTTGTTCATTTAAATCCTTACTATCATCCTGAACCTCATTCCTATGCTTATATATGAAATCAGATCTCAACTGGATTATGCTAGAGGCCTTTTCCAAGAAGTTTGTGTTGCCCTCTTCAAGGATTGACTGCTCAAGCAAAGTAGACTTTGGCAATTTATCGATGTCCTTTATTTTCTGAACATATCCTTTATATTATTCCTCTTGTTTTTCCAATGTTTTAACGTGGTGCTTCATCTCTTCTATTAGCTCTAATGCCATCTTGTGAATCTCAAAACTACTTACCAGCACCTCACCTACCTCTTGATTAAGCTTATATGTCCACCTGTCCATCATCTCAGCCTTATCCTTTACTTGTACTAGATCATCCACCTCTCTTTTGTTGAGCAACATTGGTGTCTCTAAGGCAACAAGTTGTGATCTAAGAGCAAAAATATCCTTCAAAAAAGGTGTGTAACTGATCTAATTGAGATTTGAGCTCATCCTTTCTCTACTTGTCCTTCATCAATCTTGACTTAGTGGATGATGCTACAACATCAATCAGGTTCATCTGTTGATTTCTCGTAGGCCTTCCCAAATTGATTGTGCCTAATTGATAATCAGTGACCTGCATATCTCCCACATCCTTATCCACTAATGGTATTGCACATTCTGCAATAATTTCTCCTCCCTTAGTTAGCCTCATGGAATGTAGAATCCTAGCCTTCTTCTTGGGTCTCTCCTTTTCAATTTCTTTCATCATGTCATCCCAATTAAGAGGCTGTGAGGGCGTTATGGGTCTCTTTTGAAGATCAAGTTTCAACCAAGTAGGAGCACTTGGAGTAGTGGCCATTACAGTAGAAGAGGAGGCAGTAGTTGTAGAGGATAATGGTTGTAGTAAATTAACCCTAGGTTGAGAATCAACCTCTTGTACATTTTGTTGTTCTCCTTCTACATTTTCTTGTGCAAGCTTTTCAGCTATTCCTTGTCCTTCTTCTATTGCATCCTCTTATTCTCTTGTTCCTTTTCCAATATTTCTTCTTCTGACCTCTTCTCCTCAAGTAGCTTTTTTCTTTCATCTTCCAAAACCTTGAGTCTATCTGAGGCCTCCTTTTCCTTTTGTTGTTGCTTGGCCAACTCCTCAACATCTTTCTCCTTTTGCAGACGTTATGTTTCCTCCTTTTTCTTGTAGGCTTCTTCAATTATTTTGAATTTAGCCTCAAGGGCTTCTCTTTCTCTCCTCTTTTTAGCCTTTTCCTCTTCTAGCTCATGGATCTTCTACACCATCTCCAATTTATCATTTTCTTCCTTTGTCTTGAGATCATGCTCCTTTTGCTTCTACTGCTTTATTACTTCATCAACTCTTTGCTTAGCCTCCAATTTTTGTTGTTGAAGTAATGCATCATCTTGTGCCTTAACATGTATTTCCTTTTGTTTTTCTATAGCATCTGCATGTGCCTTTGCATCTAAAGCCCTCTTTACTTCTTCAAACAACGCCCACTGGTCTTCCTCTATTAACACATGCTTAGTTTTCTCTGGAGGTATCTCCTCTTGTGCATCCTTTTATGATAAAGTCTCATCAGAATATTATTCAATATCATGGACCTCCATTTC
Source organism: Sequoiadendron giganteum (assembly GCA_007115665.2). Taxonomy (NCBI): domain Eukaryota; kingdom Viridiplantae; phylum Streptophyta; class Pinopsida; order Cupressales; family Cupressaceae; genus Sequoiadendron; species Sequoiadendron giganteum. The sequence continues at coordinate 221,842,262 of CM021109.1, read as the reverse complement.
TACTTCCTTTCCTTTCAAGGTTTCAACTATATCATGGAGAGTCCCCTTAGGCATTTCTCCACCTTGTTGCTATGTAGGAAGGATTTGAGCAGATGATTCACCCATTACTAGTGCTGAAGACACATGTCCTATTGGGGCATCCTCCTCATTTATTCCAAACAAATCTTGGGTCAGGGCTTCAAACTCAAATTCTTCAACATCAGGAGGGAAGAATTCCAATGGTTCCTTGTGGACGTCAAAATCCTGCAAGATATGAAAGAAACAATTTCACGTTGTTAGTATGAAAGTCAGTTAAAACTAGCAGACTTAGACATCTCTATGAAATATTTAATCATATCTAAATATGCAACTAACGAGTGGAAAACAGGTTAAATAGAAGCATATAAGAAATATAATTAAACTCTATCTCATAGTGGATTGGTGCCACCATGTTGTGTAGTAAGCAGCCCTTTCCCAATCCTTGAACAAGCTGTATGATGTTAGGAACAAGATTAACTCTCAAATGAAGAGAATAACCTTGCTTGAAATCTGTGAAGTGAAGGTGAATTTGAGCATAGTAAGCTTGCATGAGAGTGTGGATGATGATGGATTTGAGTATAGTAAGTTTACTCAAATTGTGGATGTTTGAACGAGAGGAAGATTCTCTCATTTATAGATTTCAAAAATGGAATAGAGAGTGAAATAGAGCAATGTGGGATCATTCAACATCCAATGGCCAAGTGCCACTTGTCAAGATGTGAATGGTTGAGGAATGAGCGCATTTTGGTCAATGTGCATGATAAATGCCATTAGGTGGAATTTCAAATTTGAGAAATGACATGTGAGAGGGAAAAAAGAATGAAATAAATGCCACTTGGCTCAATGCACAAGGAAATGTAAGAGGAGTGAATGCCTTGTTGGATGTACAAGTCTACTTGGACCTTTTGAATTCAAACAAGGGAATATTCCCTTTTGATGCTATGTGAGGGAAAATGGAGAATTAATAAATCAAAGTATTTGATTTATTGTGCCACTTGCATTATCTAGAGGATTTTAGGGAGAGGGATTAAGTTAATTAAGATTTGATTAACTTAAAGAAGAATTAGATGATGTGACAATTTAGACTTAGATTTATGAATTAATTTTAAGTCAAGAATTGAGAAGAAATGATTTATTAAATAAAGGATTTGATTTATTTAATCAAGAAGGAACATGTTAGATTAAATCAAATAAGGTTTAATTTATTTAATTTAATAAAAGGACTTTAGAGATTTTAATCAAATAAAATTATTTAGTTAAACAAGGATGTAAGGTTAATTAAATTAAATTGATTTAATTTAATCACTGACAGAAGAAGACTTGATTCAATAAATAGTGATTTATTAAATTAAGAGATAGAATGTGGTGAAATGCCGAGAATATGATTTAAGAGGAAATGTTGTTAATAAGCGTGTCCAACTGACATTGTATATTTTCCATGTCTACAGTTCCTTGGGAGGGATTTTCCTTTTGATTCTCTTATACCCTTTCCCCTTTTTAGAAGCTTGACCACCAGGAGCTTTGGCTCTGAGCACAACCCATTGGATACTCCTATCCAAGACTGATCTTCCTATTTGCTTGATGTCAATTGTCTCCTCAACATCCCAATCCACCAGGTCCAAAATCTTAGTACCTATATTCAATACCTCATATGAAGGATCCAATACTACCCCATCATCTATTAATGTATCAGGAATATCAACCTTCACCCCAAACTCCACCAAAAGTGGGACAAACAACCTTTCATAATTTCTCTTCCTAAGGTCATATTCATCTTGGAGATCACTCCAGAAGTCCTCCAGTAGGTTGAAATGTCTGTCAAAGACTGAAGCAAGCAAAACATTCATATTTTTCTTTGGATCAAAGTACTTTCGGGTAGTATATAAGACCAAATTCAAATGTATCAACTCACTACAAACTACCTTAGCTCCCATAAGGTGTGGGCAGCTGTACAACAAACTCTATTAAAACCATTTTGTTGCTGCAACACCTAGGGAGCAAGCGAGGATGACCCTCAAACCCAACCAACCTAAAATAAGTAAATTTGGGGTACTGGATATACCAACACCCCCACTCTGTAATGAATGCCATGACCTCTTGTCTTATTCTATACCCTGCATCTCCATTAAGTTGGTTAATAACCACATACAAAAATGCATCATTAACTCTTCTAAAGTGTAACTCAAAAATCTGCAGAGACGACTGGTCATAATAGTGCCAAATGTTTTTTTGCCCATCATCTTCTCCTAATATGCCTACTTTGTTTAATCCTGGAAAGATTCCTCCCCTTGCTGCTGCATAGAAAAAATAAGAGGTCATGAAGAAGCTCTTATTTTATCTTGCTCTGGTCAACTGATCATGTATGGTATCAAAGACAATCATAGGCCAATCAAAATGCGGCCTACCATCAAATATTGTCTAAATGAATGGAAACATCCATTCCTTAAAATGAAATGCATCCATTTTTCCAAAGACTCTAGACAACATCATTATAATATTTGATACCTCCTTGTAGAATTCTTCCCTTTTAGGCTGATTTGAGAGCTTTGTCAGGGACTTCTTCTCCATTCTTAACCATTTTTTGTTGAAGTGAGCCTTATCGGTCTCCTTGTGATTTCTATATATATCCAAGGCATTTGCCTCATTCAACTGTGCAAGATTCTTTGGATCAGGGACACTAAACATAATTTGAAACATTTGAGGAGTTAAGTCTATGATCACATTATCTTGTGAATCTACACATTGTCTGGTGGCCAAATTGTAAGCTCTAGCTGCTGTCATGATCAATTACGGGCATTGAATGGATAGAGGAAATACAACAATATGAGAAAAAACAAACTCAACTATCCTTCTAGTTCTTCCTGTTACATCCTCAGTAAATGTCTCTCAATACAACTCCTCATAATTAAATGGACCTAGATTTGTGTCGGTTACATTGGCCCAATCAGATTCCACTTTGCTAAGAGTGACAACAGGATCCTTATGGTTATACCTCAAGGTATAAGAGAGTTGCTTCGGTTTAACCTTATTAGGCTTAGTTGATGCCTTCAAAGTTTTTGGAGGTTGAATCCTCTAAGAAGCTTCTCCTAATACTCCTGACATCCTTTAACTTCCTGCAACAAAACCCCAAATTAGATCTATAATAAGTATAACCAAATACGACTTAGAGATCCTATCCTTTTATATAGACCAGAGGTGAAACTAGCTAGAAAACATCTTAAATAAACCGTCTCTTTTAAAAACACTGTCGAGATTGAAACCAGAACTGGCATTGAGCTTGTAATAATAATAAAGCGGGACCGAAGTCAGAGTTGGGATGGTAATCAGAATCAGAATCGGAATGAAAACCGATTTGGTTCCATGAAGAATTTTTAATTTCTGATTCTGGTTCTAGCAGAGCTACTGATATTTTGAAATCCTGCTTCTTACTATAAGTAGAGTCAGAGATGAGATGGAAACCAAAATTGATACTTATTAAAAAACATGTTTCAAGATCAAAATCGATTCTGTTTCTAGTTTCGCTCAAAAATAATCATGACGTCATAAGTGATTTCAATAGGATGATAAATAACATCATGATCTAAGGACTTAGGTCACATCAAAATGAAAAGGGCTTAAAAATAAACTTATATGGGAACATACCCATATGACTGAGAGGAAACCGTAGTAATTAGGGCATCATATTCAAAACAAAAATGCACCAAAACCCTAATTCACAAACCTTCAACTTCAAATAAGTATGGCACAAATTTAACCCCATTCAAACTAATCAGACAACACATAACATGATTCCTAAGTAAAACCATAATTTATCAAACCCTACCAATGTAAATATAGTAACTAATCCATGCCATTTAGAAAACTAGGGCATCACGATACGCTCATGATTAAAATGTGAAAATGATTGTGATAAAAACAAACAAACAAGAAACTAAACACCAGAAAAGCCAAAACAAAAACAAGAAAATGAACAAAAGAGAAGAAAAATGAACAACAAATCTCACAAGAAAACTGAGAGTCGTGAATTCACGAGCAACCAACGATCGAACAAAAATGACCAGTGAAACAAAATGAAAGAGTAGAAAAAAAAACCCTACCTCAAATAACAACAAATAGGTTAGCCCTCTGAAGTGATTTCGTGCGTAATTATCTCCCTTTTCGATCGAATCACACGCCCAAATGCTCCACTACAACTCTAATTCTCTCTTGATCATTTAAACAATGACGATAACTTCCAATTAATCCCTAATTAAGGTTAAAACTACAGTTTCGTATGTGCATGGCGCCTGTAAGTAATGCTATAAATGTGGCAGATCAGAGTATGAACTACAGAGGGAATTGGCACATTACTGCTATGTGACTTTAGTAAAGTCAAACAACCCAAAAATGGCGGGAGCGGAAACAGAGTGGGAATTGATTTAGAAATTCGTTTGAGTTTTACATTTGGTTCCCGTTTTGGCTCAGGTTCTGCCAACAAAGAAGAAAGAAAAACAAAAAGGCAAATAAAAACACAAAGACCCAAAACAAGAAAACCCAACATAAAACCTAAGTCTAAACAAATAGACCAAAAGGCGAAGGTGGAGGCGGAATGAACCTTTATTTCAAAACCATGAATAACTTCAGACTTAACTTCCACTCCAGTTCCGGCTCCGACAAAGACAAAAACCAAAAGACCATCAGAATCAGGATCAAAATGAAATCTTTGAAACAAGTTTCAAAACCCGATTTAGTTCTAGTCTTGATTCCGACAGAAGAAACCAAAGAAAAAAAGTATTGGAAAATAATAACTCCAGAACTTTTTTAAAAAACAAACAAGGATAAAAACAAAAAGGGGGGCCCATTTTGACCAAGGCAAAAGATGGGGTGGTTATGCAAGGCATAGCAAGAGGGAGAGGGGGAAGGAGTTGAAGTAGGAGAGGGAGAGAGAAGGGAGAGGGGGAAGGAGTTGAAGTAGGAGAAGGAGAGAGAAGGGAGAGAGAGGGGAGAGGGAGAGGGAGGGGGAGGGGGAGAGGGATGAAAGGGTGAGGGAGTGTGAATGTGAAGAGAAAAAATATTTACTAAGATGGGGTGAATCAGTAAATCAAAAAACTTTTAACTTCTACCCCAATATCAACAATGCAATATGAAAAAATAAAGAAGTTGACTCCAACAATTGTATTTTATGTTTATATGAAATTACAAAGATAGTAGGAACCAACCTAGTTGAATAATGAATTTTATAGTTTAGTAGGCACCAATCTACAAGGAGAACCAACCCCTTAGACAAATTTAGTAGGCACCAACCTACAAGGAGTACCAACCCCTAATGTGCAAGGCACCAACCTTGACTTGACTCAAAATGATGGATATAAAGTAATTGTCTTCAAACAGATCTACACTTCTTCTATCCTCAACTCTACTTTGTGATGTTTGCTATCACCTTAAAGCCCACACAAGAGAATATATTATTTGATGTGATTTACTCACACTACTCAACACACCTTGCAAACCTGATTTGAAAGTCAAATATATAATTTTCTCAAAGATTGCAACTCTTGATGGAATAACATATCAAACAAAACTCTACCTCTTCATATTTCAATCACACCTCTTCAAATGGGCCAATTATTTGTATTAATTTTAATTGATCTTCTTTAATTCATTGATTTTTTGTTAGACCAAATGATCTTCTTTAGATTATTCATTAAAACTCCTTTCTAGATCTATCTTTTATCGTTTCCCTTGATAAAAGCAATCACACCTTTTGATTAAGATGATTAACTAATCCATGTATCTTTTCAGAAATAGATCACATCTTTTTGTTTTGACTCTTCTTAAAACACATCCTTTCAGTTTAACAAGAGGACAAACACATCTTTTGAAATTTAATCATGTAGACACATCTTTTAAAGAAGATAGAACACATCCTTTGAATTGTATCTCTTCTATGAGTGCAATTATTTAATTCTCATGAAATGGGATTGCTTTTGTTAAAACAATAATCACTCATTAATGTCTTTGATCATTTTTACTTTAATCATATCCTTTAATCATCGATCAATACATTAATCACACCTAGTCATCATTTATTATGTATGTGATTTAGTTCACCCTTTCCATTATGATCATGTCTTTGAAGCGCATCCTTTTAAATCTGTTATCTTCTTTTTCATATTTCAGAGAATCAATAATGCAACACACTATTTTTATGTTATATCAATCTGTAGCATTTATGTTGTTAGCAATTTGTAGAAATATTTTATTTCTAATAATAGGATCTATTCCTTAACAAATTGATGTCTTTGATCACTTGTACAAATCACAAATTTTATGGTTTTGATGTTTTGTTCCATTATGCTCAGCAATATCCATTAATCACATGTTCTTATTCTTTAGTAGTCCTAACCACATGTTCTCTCAGCCTTGATGAATCTCATCTTTCTTCTCATATGTAAATATCCTAGAGCATCTCTAAATAAGTTTATATTGTTCTTTACCTTGACATCAATGACAATATTTCCAACATTCTCCCCCTTTGTCATTGATGGAAACCTCTTCAATGGCAGCCTTGTTTTCAGATGTTCAAATGCTCCCTCTATCTTTAATTTCTCCCCCTATGAGATCAATGGCAAGGGATCTTCAAAAAATATCTTACATTTTGTTCCATGGAACTACAAAATATTAGGCATAGCTCCCCTTGAGTGTATGCTCCCATCTAGCAACTTGATGGGTGTGGGACTACTCCCAATTTGTCCCTTAGATACCCAAAAGTCTCCTTTGGAAGAGGATTTGTAAAAATGTCTTATATTTGTTCCTTGGTTTCCACATACTCTAATTTTACTTGTTACTCAAGCACCTTCTCTCTCAAGAAGTGATATTTAATTGGTATGTGTTTGGTCCTTGAGTGCATCACTGAGTTTTTTGATATGTTAATATCACTCGTGTTATCACAATAAATAATGATAGGATGATTATACTCTACCTTAATATCTTTCAAAAAAAATTTCATCCAAAGTACTTGGGCGCAACATGTTGTTGCTACTATGTATTCAACCTATGTAGTGGATAAAGAGACTGATGCTTATTTTTTTCTTATCCAAGATACTATTTTTTCACCAAGGAAAAATGATCCTCCACTTGTTCTTTTCCTATCATCCAAACTCCCTACCCAATCAACATCAGTGAAGGCCTTTAGAGTAAAGTCTTTTTCACTGGGATACGACAAGCCATATCTCATAGTACCTTTCAAGTAATTGAAATTCTTTTCACCGCTTGAACATGTATTTCTTTTGGTGCAACTTGAAATCTAGTCACTAATCCAACTGCTTGCATAATGTTAGGCCTTGTGGGTGTCACATATAATAGACTTCCAATCATGGATTTGTATTGAGTTTGATCAACATCAGGAGATTCATCATCCATGCTTAATTTGCAACCTGTGACCATAGGGATACTTACTGGATGAAAATCTTCCATTTTGAACTTTCTTAACATGTCATTGATGTACTTAGTTTGTGATATGAATATTCCTTCCTTTAATTGAGATATTTGCAATCCAAAGAAGAAAGATAATTCCCCAAGCATTGACATTTCAAATTATTTTTGCATACTTGAAGAAAATTCTTCGCACATCTTGTCTATGCTACCACCAAAAATGATATCATTTACATACACAAATACAATCAATAAATGACCATTCTTATCTTTGATATATAAGTTTCTATCTACATCTCCTCTTTTGAACCCTTTCTCTTTGAGGTATTTTTCAAGTCTGGAATACCATGCTCTTGGGGCTTGTTTGAACCCATAGAGTTCTTTCCTTAACCCGCAAACATAATATTTCCTTTCTATCAATGAGAACCCTTCAGGCTGTTTAATATACACTTATTCTTCTAAGTCTCCATTTAGGAAGGTTGATTTTACATCAATTTGGTAGACTTTGAACTTTTTGTAACTTACAAGTGCTAGAAACATCTTGATTGCTTCCAACCTTGCAACTAGAGCAAATTTTTTTCCTACACCTTCCACTTGAGCATAGCCTTTACAAACAAGCCTTGCTTTGTTTCTTGTTATCTTTCCATTTTCATCCATCTTGTTTCAAAAGACCCACTTGGTTCCAATGCCACTTTTATCTTTGGGCCTTGGGACAAGTTCCCAAGTATTATTCTTCTTAATCTGATCTATCTCTTCTTTCATGACCTTTACCCAACATTTATCTTCACTTGCTTCATTAAATTTTTTGGGCTATGTCTTAGAAAGGAGGAAAAACTGTGCATGCTCTATTGTGTTATCCAATCTCCTTCTAGTTTGTACTTCCATCTCTAATTCCCCAATCACTAAGTCCTCAAGATGATTTCTTTGAACAAATTTAGATAGGGTTTTGAAGGATGCCTTTGATGGGGTTTTAGATGGATTTTTTGAATTTCCTTGTCCTAGTTCCTCATTGTCACCTTCTTTTTAATCTTCATCTTCCTTACACACAACTTGTATATCAAGATTATTTTCTGCAACATATTTTTAAAGTTCTCCTTCATGAATTTTACATTTTCACTTTTAATTATCTTGTGAAGCCTTTTATCATAGCATCTATATTCTTTACTTCTTGTGGAATATCTGAGAAATATTCCCTCATCGACTCTTGCATCAAATTTTCCCAAATCTTATTCATCTCTCTTAATATATCATGTGCTTCCGAAAACTTTGAAGTACTTAATTATTGCAGGTCTTCCTTTCCATAACTCATAGGATGTTTTGTCATTATTTACCTTGATTTGTGCACGATTCAAAATATAAATTGTTGTATGGACAAATTCTTTCCAAAATGTGTTTGCTATCTTTGATTCATTCAACATTTCCCTTGCCATCTCTTGAATGGTTGTTTTTTTCCTCTCCACTACGCCATTTTGTTGAGGAGTTCCAGCTGCTAAATATTGTCTTCTTATCCCATGCTCTAGGAAAAAGTTCTCAAACTCATTTGAGGTCCTCTTTGATCTAATCTAAGGAATTTCATCTTTACATCAAATTCATTCTCAACCAACTCCTTGAAAGCTTTAAATTTTTCAAAACCTTCAGACTTCTCTTTTAGGAAGGCAACCCATCATCCTGGATAGTCATCAATCAACAACATAAAATATCTTTATCCTTGCAAAAAAATTGTTCTTGTTGGTACACAAAGATCAGTGTGTATGAGCTCCAATGGTTTTGATGTTGAAGATTCTTTGGATTTGAAGCTTTCTCATGTTTCTTTCCCAATTTGACATTCTTTGCAAATGATGTTGGAAGGTTTTGTAATTCATGGCATATCTTTCACTGCATCTGTTCTATTGATTTTGACAATGTAGTCAAAGTTGAGGTGGCCTAATATTTTATGCTATAGCCAGCTTTAATCTTCTTGCACCAAATTTAAACTTTCACCGTATATTTCTCTTAGAATATATAAATTGTTTGTTTTCCTATCAACATGTGCTATCAACTTTCCATCCTTTTTAATTTTACATCTTTTGGAAAGAAATGTTACATTATGTCCTTGACCACAAAGCTGAATTATACTTAACAAATTTTCTTTTAACCCTTTAACATACAAAACATTCTTAGTTTTTGTTTTCCCATGATCTAAACCAAGTGTTCCTTTACCTTTTAACTCTTTCTTTGAATTATCACAAAATCTCACTATTCTTTCATTATCAGGTTCAAGAGAAATAAATTTGTTCTTGTCACCTATCATATGCCTTGAACACCTACTATCAATATACCATCTATACTTATTATTTTCAGCATGTAAAGTTATTTGAACAAACATGGACTTCTTCTTCTTATTCCAAATATTGAATGATTTTCCTTCTTCTTGATGGTCATGTCTTCACCTTTATTCAAATTTGGAGAAACATCAAAAACTATTCTAGAGAATTTTTCTTTGTGTCCAAAATTATTCCATTTGTGACATAAAATATTAAAGTCCATTAAGGGTGTGAAGGAGTTATAATTCATTTTAGTGAAGCTAGGGACGTTTTTAACTTGGCCCTTGCAATTCATGGCCTTGTGACCAAACTTATTACATGTGAAACAATACCCTTTGAAAGAATGGGTCTGCCTAGCCTCAAATTTTCCTTTGGAATGAGCACTTATCCAACTTTCTTTGGTTTTTCTTGGGATTTTATTTGGTTCTTGTGAGTGTGCATCATTCCCTTTGCTAATATTCTTGCTTGCATCTCTAGTCTTGAAGTTCATTTCATTTATCTTGTAACATGTATCATTTTTATCAAGTTTTATACGTTGCCCCTTTTACATTTCCAATTCTCTCTTCAACATGGCAACTTCTTGTTCCAACTTGTTTTTTTTTTCATTTTCAACTTGCTTAGCCTCTACAAGTTGAGTTCTTAAATATTCAATTATTTTGTTTGATTCCTCCAAGCTTTTAGTCATTTCCTTGATTTTTATTTCATACTTGGTGACTTTATTTTTCAACTTCTTGTTTTGTTTGTATGCATAATGGAGCTCTTCTTCAAGATATACTTATTCTTATTCATTGAATTCTTGGTCAGCATTTTATTCTTCATGTTCACTATTTATGTCTTCCCTGGCCATAAACAATATTTATTCTTCATACTTGCTTTGGCTTTCATCACTTTGTTCTTCTAAAGAGTTGCTTTGTTTCTTTGAATAGAATCTCTTTTTCTATTTATGGGACTTCTTCTTTAAGTTGTTCTTAGAGTTTTTCTTTCCCTTTTTCTTCTTCACTTGGGCCACTTTCATTTTGAGGACATTTGGAAGCATAATGTCCAGCCTTTCCACAATTGAAACATTTAAAATAAAAATTTTCTTTGTACTTTCCACTTCCTTTATTAAGCTTCCTCATGAAATATGCCTCTGCTTCATCACCGTTTGACTTCTCACTTGATATATCATGTTTGGTTTTTCCTTTCTGAGATGCTTTGAAGGAAATATAATTTTTTGGTGTCCTCCCCTCAATCCTTAGTTCATAAGAAACAAGAATCCCATGTAGTTCCTCTTTTTTAAATGTGTCTAGATTTGTCAATTCTTCCAATGTTGATACCTTGGAATCAAATATTGTGGATAAGGATCTTAGTATCTTATCAAAAAAATAATAATCATCCACATCTTCACCAAGTACTCTCATAATGTTCACAATTTTATCGACACAAAGAAAGTATGACGCTATGCCTTCATCCTCTTTCATTTTAAGGGTTTCAAACTTCCTTCGATGAGTTTGCAACTTTTCCTTCTTTACATTGGCATCTCCTTCATAAATATTTTGGAGTTTGACCCATCTTTCATTTTCTGACTTGCAACGCATGACCTTTGTAAATTCAGAATCTGTTAAACTACAAAGAAGAGCATGCTTGGCTTGGGCATTATTTTCACTTTTCTTCTTTTCGAATTGATCCATTGGAGGGGTTGATTGAGGTGTATACCCATCAAAAATAGATTACCACACATCAAACCCAAGAGGATTCAAATAAGCTTCCATCTTAATACTCCAAAATGCATAATTAGTCCCATAAAAAATGGATGCGTTGATTGTATTGTTATTATCTGCCATATGTGCTCTTTAGGATCTCCCTTCAAGTGATTAGGATTTCAAGAAGGAACCCGCTCCGATACCAATTAAAGAGCACAAAGATTTACCAAGAAGGTGGTGAATAAGTAAATCAACACACTTTTAACCCTTTTTAACTTTAACCAACTTTTAACTTCTACCCCAATATCAACTATGCAATATGAACAATATAAAAAAGTTGACTCCAAAAATTGTATTTTATGTTTATTTGGAATTACAAAGATAGTAGGCACCAACCTACAAGAAGCACCATCCCCTTAGAAAAATTTAGTAGGTACCAACCTACAAGGAGTACCAACCCCTAATGTGCAAGGCACCAACCTTGACTTGACTGAAAATGATGGATGTAAAGTAAATGTCTTCAACAGATCTTTACTTCTTCTATCCTCAACTATGATTTGTGATGTTTGCTATCACCTTAAAGCCCACACAAGAGAACAAATTCTTTGATCTGATTTACTCAAACTACTCAATGCACCTTACAAACTTGATTTGAAAGTCAAATATATAATTTTCTCAAAGATTGCAACTCTTGATGGGAGAACATATCAAACACAACTCCGCCTCTTCATATTTCAATCACACCTCTTTATATGGTTCATTTATTTGTATTAATCTTAATCTATCTTCTTGAATTCATTGATTTTCAATTTATAGACCAAATTATCTTCTTCAAATTATTCATTAAAACTCCTTTCTAGATCTATCTTTTATCGTTTTCCTTGATAAAATCAATCACACCTTTTGACTAAGATGATTAACTAATCCATGCATCTTTTCATAAATAGATCACATCTTTTGGTTTTGACTCTTCTTAAAACACATCCTTTTAGTTTAACAAGAGGACAAACATGTCTTTTGAAATTTCATCATGTAGACATGTCTTTTAAAGAAGATAAAACACATCCTTTGAATCATACCTCTTCTATGAGTGCAATTAGTTAATTCTCATGAAATGGGATTTCTTTTGTTAAAACAACAATCACTCATTAATGTCTTTGATCATGTTTACTTTAATCATATCATTTAATCACACCTAGTCATCATTTATTATGTGTGTGCTTTACTTCATCCTTTCCATTATGATCATGTATCTGAAGCATGTCCTTTTAAATTTGTTATCTTCTCTTTCATATTTCTAAGAATCGATAATGCAACACACTATTTTTTATAGCAATTTGTAGCATTCATGTTGATATCGTAACACTTTGTTTTTATGTTGTAGAAATTTGTATCAATCTTTTCTTTCTAATAAGAGGATTGAGTCTTTGAAAAATGGATGTCTTTTGATCACTTGTACAAATCACAACTTTTATGGTTTTGATGCTTTGTTCCATTATGCTCAACAATCTCCATTAATCACATATTCTTATTCTTTAGTTAGTATTAACTACATATTCTCTCAGCCTTGATGAATCTCATCTTTCTTGTCATGTGTAAATATCCTAGAGAATCTCTAAATAATATGATCTTGTTCTTTACCTTGACATCAATAACAATATTTCCAATAGAGTGGGAGTGGGAGAGAGGGGGAGGGAGAGAGGGAGGGGGCGAGGGAGAGAGAGAGAGGGATGAGAGGGCGAGGGAGTGTGAGTGGGAGACAATGGGAGGGGAGGGAGAGGGAGTGAGGGGGAGTGATGGGAGATAACTTCTAATTTCATTAATCCATTCATTAAACAATAAGATTACAACTCTCATTCCCCGAATGGGTAAGTTCAATAAACATAATTACAATTACAACCTCCACCTTAATAACAACTGAGGGGTAAAATAATACAAGATCAACTGAAATGAAATAAAGCAAGAGCTGAAACTGAAACCAATGAGCTCTCCAACTGGAAGTCTCGTCCACACGAACATGAAGCAAGAACCCAACGGATTAAGGTGCACGCCACCCAACCAAGTGGAACCCAAAGGTCCACCCCCCGTGCTAGGAGATAGTAACAAGGAATCCTACCAAGACATCTACCTCTAGACATAGGATAACACAAATTGAACCAAACTGAAACAACCAATCATAAGTACAACACAAGTACAACTTGAGTACAACCACATAAGTACAACTCAACAAGGTCACATTGCTTCCAGATATAAAGTAGATCAGGTATGTTAAGAGAACCATACACATAATAATCATATACCAACTATGGTCACATTAGGTATGTTTAAGGAAACCATACCCACAATAAACAAGTACCAATTATTGTCCTAGACAGAGTGTCATCACACAGTTTGTCATGAGTTTCCCACTATGGATCGTCAATATGGTGGCCTCAAACCGATCCCCGACCCTCATACTTACTAATGTGGAATCAAATACCTTTCGTATAGACAAGATAGATGACCTTGCTATTCTAGGCCTTCCCACCCATCCCAAGCCTAATCGAGCCCTTAGGTCTATGAGTGAGGCATAATTATCTTTTAGTGTGAAGTACTACCCAAACTTCTAAGTACATTGATTTAGTTATCACTTAATTACACCACTTTCGAAGGTTACCCAGTCTTACCTCTTCTAGGCTCTGGCCCCAAATGGAATCCACTCTTCTACTTGACAACACACATACCATCCAAAATCCAAGGATAACAAAGTGCAAACAAATGAGATACCACGACCACTCCTTTCTCAGGAGGCAACCTAATTTCAAACTCTCTCCAATCTCTGGAGGTAACAAGGAATAAAAGTCACTCCTGACAAGGAGGCACAACTCATGTAATCCACTCCTAATCCAAGGAGGTACAAAACATCCCCGTTCGTAGAAACCAGGTAAATAACTGATAACGTACTATACACTACCCAAGAAGTACAACCAGGTTGACTACATGACACGACAACCCACGAAATTTAAAAGACCACGTCTGGAAGACTTGTCAAAGACTAAGAACCACATTTCCCAAATGATAACATAAACAGTTCACAACCAAGGCAAGAATTAAATCTACTTCGGATTTCCTAAATACACACCCTCATTTGTATTCAATACTTAGTAGCCTTAAGAAAACTGAATTAAATATCGTCTCTTTAAAACAAAAGATAAAATTTCTAATCGAATGTTTAATTTTACTAATTGTTCCAATGGTAACAAGTAATCCTTTATTTATTTTCTGCGTTTTAGACTATAACGTTTAGAAATTACAATAGGTTTGTCGCAAAATAAATTATTAAATTATCACAATGCTAAACACATTTCTTGTCAATTCTAAGTTTATTCTTTCAAACTGCATTTAAAATTTCAACTGATAAATTGATTAAAACTACACATTCTAATTCTCACAAGTACATTTAAAATATGAACATCATTTTAAATCAATATTTTTACAATATACCATAGTGAAAAATATTTAAAATTATAAAATCCATTTACCAAATAAACCTTTCATATATGTGTATATCAAAATACACATATTTAATTATTTAATCATTGATTCAAGAATATTATAAAATATTATATAATATAATAAATCTTATTAATATATTTATATTATACTAATTACTAATATACTAATATTATAATAATAAATATTAATATTTAATATTATAAATATATAATATTAAAATATTAAATAATACAAAACATATATATTTATTTATAAAAATAAATAAAAACCAAACATAAGCTCCTTGGGCCACGCGCACGCCCTAATCGCTATGGGTAGCTGGCCTTTTTCCCCTAGCCGCAGATTTCTTTACCAGCGGCGGCGGGGGTTTTCACAGGGGGCGACCGCATGGGGTGGCGCTGCCAGGAGGTGGAAGGCGCGACGAAGATTGTGCTGGGCGTGGGCAAAAGAAGAGACGCCGGCGGAAGGAGGAGACTCCGAGCGCAACATGGGCGGCGGAGCTGGCCACCAACTGTGGTGGCGCGGGCTGTGGACAGGGGTCGCTGGGCGTGCTCCCCCACACCGCTTCCCATGTGGGCGGTGGTGGGGTGAGCCCCAACCCCCAACACATTTTTTTTATTATTTATTTTTAAAAAAAAATTGACTGTCATTTTTTTTACAAAAAAAACACAGACCTCTTTAAAAATTTCCAACTTGGCAAACTTTATAAAAATTTTGCCAGCATAACCTTATGAAACAAAATTATAAAAAAATGTATATATATATATGTAAAGAAGTATATGCACATATATATGTAAGGATATATATAAATACACATAATTCCCATTCATTCAAGCTTGAATCTTCAAAAAAATTGAAGAATAAATTGAAATAAAATAGTGTTGAAATAATACTTGCAATCAAGAATTCATTTCCAACTTTGAACAATCTTTTCCAAATCATGAGAACAAGATTTCAACAAGTTTTGCCATCCACACAAAAGCCATTGAATTCAAAATTTTTAACTAAATAGAATATGAGAACCTTATTTTTTTGAAGTATGATGAGGATCCTGATGGTGCCTTGAATCCCTTTTAAGCTCCACAAATTCTTTGAGCTTTCTATCCAAACCCACAAAATTGTGCAATCCTTCCTCTTCTCTTCTCAATTTTTCTCCAAAAAATCCATTAACAAGACTTGTGAAGAAATTCAAAGATAATGTAAATTTTTCCCCAAAAATCCTACAACCACCCTCATAAATTCCATAAAACAAAATAGGAAATATCTCATTTTAAAATTTTTTGAATTTTCAAATTTCTAAATTGACTTTTTAATCATCTTCTTAATTTTCGATTTCAACTCAAATATGCATGCATTTCCAAAATGAATAATGTAATTCATTTCAACACAAATAACTTAATCAATTAATAAAATAAATCTACAACAAGATTAAATTAAATTACTCACTAATTTAAATCACATTTCTAACATCATTCTAACTTCCGAAATAAACTGAAACAAGGCAAATTGAACAAAATAGAACAACTGGACCACACTATGACCGACGACACACTATGACCAGGGTGACGACTTGACATAGAATCCTAGCTACTATCTCCCAATGGAATACCTTTGGGCATTGGACACGCTCAACCCTATGAAACCAGGTGGAGTCGATGTCTTGTACCTGTCAACTTGTGAACAAAGAGTATATCCACATGCAATATATGTCATCATTAAAACACACCGTGAAGAGGAAATCTCAGAATCGCAGGGTGCTCACAAGCGAATGATGTGATGTCATCCCCTTCACCAATACAGTGTAACTAACTGACAATTCTAACATACTAATATAATCCAAAGCATAAACATCATTAATTCAAATATCCATTTATTTTAGTTCAACACATGACATAAAGATAACATCAATATAAAATACCATCACATCAAAGATAACATTAACGTCACTTTATGGATAGCGATCAAATAGAAGCCGAGTACCATAGTCAAGGTATTAAGAGAAGTTATAACATAAAAGAGAATAGAACACTGTTAGATCAAAAGGACAAAACGAAGGGGTATTATAGAAGGAGAGGGAGTGCGAGTTAGAGAGGGATATATGAGGAGAGGAGAGAGAGAAAGGGAGGGGAGAGGGCGAGGGAGAAAAGGGGGAGGAATAGGGCAAGGGATTGAGAGAGAGGGGAGAGATGGGGAGGGGGAGGGCGAGGGAGAGAGGGAGAGGGAGAAAGATGTAGAGGGAGGGGAGGGAGAGGGGGAGATAGAGAGAGGGGAGAGGGAGAGAAGGGAGAGAGAGAGAGAGGGGAAGGGAGAGTGGGAGGGAGAGGAGGGAGAGGGAGGAGGCAAGGGGAGATTAGGAGGGGAAATAGATGGAGAGGGGGAGGGAAGGAGAGGGAGTGGGAGTTGGAGAGGGAGATGAGGAGAGAGGAGAGAGAGAGAGGGAGGGGAGAGGGGTAGGGAGTGGGAGAGGAGAGAGAGGGGGAGGAAGAGGGAGAGGAAGAGAGGGATGGAGGGAGAGAGGGATGGGGGGAGAGATGGAGAGGGAGAGAGGGAGAGGGAGGGAGAGAGAGAGAGCAAGGGAGAGAGGGAGAGAGGGGAGAGGAGAGAGAGAGAGAGATGGAGAGGGGGAGAGGGATAGGGAGAGAGAGATAGATAGTGGGAGTGGTAGGGAGAGAGAGGAGTATGGGAGAGGGAGTGAGGGGGTGAGAAGGGGTAAATATATAAGGGAGAGAAGAGGAGGTAGGGAGGGAGGGAGGGAGAGGGGGAAGGAGCGAGAGATGGAGTGTATGGGAGATAAATGGAGAGGGAGGGAGAGAGGGAGAGGACAAGGGAGAGAGAGGGAGGAGAGGGCAAGGGATTTTGAGTGGGAGTGTGAGGGGGGGAGGGGGAGGGCAAGGCGGGAGAGGAAGTTGGAGAGGGAGAGGGAGTGGGAGTGGGAGAGTAGGGAGACAAAGATGGAGAGGGAGAGTGGGGAGAGGGATATTAGGATGGAGAGGGGAGGAGTAGGGAGAGGGCGAGGGAGTTGAAGTGGTAGAAGGGAGAGAGGGAGTTGGAGAGTGGGAGGGAGAAGGGGAAGGGATGGAAGGAGAGGGAGTGGGAGTTGGGAGAGGGAGATGGGGGGAGAGGAGAGAGAGAAAGGGAGGGGGGAGGGGAGGGGAGGGAGAGGGAGAGGGAGATGGAGAAACTCTTTAATTCAAAATATCAAAAATTCTTTAAATAAATTCATTTATATTCATTCAAAATTTGACACTTCATTCATTAGACTTCATATAATCCAAACAATTTCAAAATAATGACTTAAAGTCGACAATTAGATTCATAATATTTCTAGTTAAATTCATACATGTGTCATATTACATGACATTGATAATAATGAAAAAGTATTTGTAACATAAGTTTACAATTCGAGACTTAGGCTTTCTATCACCTTAAGCTCTACAATACATAATTCGAGAATAAATAATACATAAATGAAGAAAAAATCCTTTGATTTTCAATCCAATAGTTTATCTTCAAACATGAAGATGAGAACAAGAATCAGGCACTTTTTCCGCCCACCCTCGAAGCTTACGCTTCCCCGAAATTTCTTAGTCATTCAAATAATACCCGACCCTACACGAATCGCTTAGCAAAAAGCAGTCGACAAGCAAGATGAAATCTTGTGCGTGCCTAGTATAAGTAGTAAAACCACAAGCATTTTCATTTTTATAATTCATTAAGAAACAAGAAAGTTCAATTCTATGATATGATAGAGAGCTAATTCATTCCATCTATTTCAATGATCCTTAAGTTACTTGGCCAAGTAAAATGTCATGCATGACAATAAAAGCAGTTTTGGAAAAGCAAAACTACACTCTCTATAAACTCATATTCGACACCCGTCCTGGAAGGTAACTTTCCAAACACATGACATGCACATTCATTTATCAAGTATGCATGGTTCCATTCAAATAAATATAATCTTTCACAAACATCTTTAACGACAATCTTGTTTCAAGCAAAAATGGTTTAAATGTAGTATTTTCATCATTTTAAATCATAAATAACATTAAATTAATATTTAATTCAAATAATAAAATAAGGCGTATCTCAAGTATGTAATCTAAGTACATATTTAAACATGCATAAATGATTACACATTCTTTCGGTTCATTTACTCATTTAATTCAGGTTCACTTTGAAATAACCCTTTTCTAATTCGTTTCATTTCCAAGTAATTCATATTTTAATTTACTTGATTTATTTTCTGTTTTTCACATTTCCCAAAAATAAAATAATAACTTTTCAAAAATATGTTTAATAAGTCATTTTTACTTCTGTTTCGTAGTAATTTTCAGTGTCATTCTATAAAATCTCTGATTTTAACTCTTATTTTTCAAACACATTTAATATACAAAAAATGTTTTATCAAAATCATTATCTTTTCTATTTCATTCGTTTTGAGAATTAAATCTATCTGATAGTTTTGAATTTTTGAAGCTTTTCCAAATCTAATTTAAATATACGTTTTTCTGTGTGAATCTTTTCTAAATCAGAATAATAAATCAACTGTCTTTCATTGTTTTCTATTCAAATTTATTCTACAATTTTTTGTTTCTAATTGTTCAATGGTTTTCTGGAAAAATCACAATTTGATGTTTGAAATTTCATCAGAATTTAATGGAAACAATGTTAATTTTTAATAGATAACATAAAAATAAAATTTGGTGTTTGAGCCTTTCCTAAATTGATAAAAACAGTGATTTTCTTTCCTGTTCAAAACCAAATTACAAGAATTAGAAAAGAATTTTAACTCATTATCAAATTGACTATGAATTTAGTTTCATTATATCTACCTGGAAATTTCTTGAATCTGGAAATGAGTTTTTTTTAAAAATTTTCTGTCAATTTTCTTTTCCTATTGCTGATTGTGATTTCTCTGCTCTCTTTCCTAGCTCTTTTTCTTCTTATCTCTAATCTCCCTTCTTCCTGGGTGCCTCTCTTTCTTTTTTTGCTAGGTGAGATGAAGGGATGCATGTTTCTATTGCTTCTTGTGTTTTATTTGTGTTTTCCCCCTCTTTGTTGGCTGGCACATACTCCTCCTTGCTTCTACTTTTACCCACACACCTCTTTCTTCTTAATCCCTCACCTTCTCCCTAGGCACTTTAATTCTCCCTGCTGCCTCCCTAAGACTTCTCTCCCTCACATAGGTCACCCTTCTCCTTCCTCAAGCACGTCCTTCCCTTCCCTATCTCATGCGCTTCATGGAAGAGATGCAACTAAAGTTGGTATGTCTCCCTTGCAAGCTGCGTGGGTAATAGTCTTTCTTGGAATTGCATGGAGTATATGCAGATAATTATGTGACAATATAAGCAACAATAAAAATAAATGTAACTCCCTTCCCTACTGGCTGCCTCTCCAAAAATAATATCAATCCAGGTGAATCCCCTCCAAAATACCAATAATACTGTGTGTAATTGTTTGTTCCATCCTCAAAAATGGATTTTCACTCTCTTTCTCCAATTCGAATTTTCTCTGTCTCCTTTATCTCATGCAAAAGATGGATTTATTCACAAATACAGATCCTCTTTCATAGCTTTGATCTCTAGTCTAAATTTATCAAACTCCAAGTTCCATTTTCTGATTGCATTCACATTAATTGAAAGATATTTTCCTCAATTTGATAACTACTGTTTGAATTCCATTTCAAATTTGAACGTATTTGTTTTTCAAAAACTTAGTTTTGATATTTTTTTATTTCTTCAACAAATATTTCCTCTTTCATTTATCAAATGAGAAGATATCCAATAAATTAATAACACTATTTTACATTTTAATAAATTTTCACAATTAAAAGTTTATTCCAAAAATTTGAAATAACAACATTTTATTTTTAACTAATAATAAAATATTGACACAAGAAATTCAATTTATTTAAATAACATCAATTTCTTCACAAAAATAATCAAATCGTCATTTAAAGCAACATATTCTTTTCACATATATTTGAGAAATCAATTAAACTTATTTTAAATTTGCAAGTATAATCATCACAAAAATACATTAAAATAATAACTAAGTGTGTGTGTGAGATTCCATCATCCTCATAAACTTCTAATGGCTTAAATGACTCTACCTGATTGATGTTCTCACCTTCATTCTCGTTCACCTGTTCCTGCGTTCACTTGCACTCAAATTTTCATCAGCAATGACAAACCCCAAATTTCGTAAAAATGCATTTCAAATCATCTCAATTTCATTTTAAATTTCAATTCAATTTCAATTTTAAATAATCATCTAACATAATAATTAAAAATCTCATGATTAATAATTACATTTAAATAATCGACAAAATCAGTACGTGAGAGAGAGAGGTTGGAGTGGGATATGGGAGTGGGGATGGGGAGAGATGTTGATGGTGAAAATGACACAAACAACATTAAAACATAATATTTCTACTCTATTTCTCCTGAAAGAAAGACAACATATAGTAGCCTAACTCCCAAGGTTTTGGTAGTTGGTTCTCAACTATCTGGTGTCACCCAATCAGTTCATGCAACTGTAATGTTCAAGGGGCATGTGTTGGTAACAAAGAATACAAGCAATAACTTATTCTTACCGAACTGTTTTAGTAAATAAAAGGGGTGTTCAAACAAAAGAAAAAGATAGGTTAAAGGGTAAACCAATAAAATATGAACAAAACTCATCTAACATCCAGACATATATCTTCAACAATGAATGTTTTCCAATCAGATCAAGAAAACCAAAGCATGATATAATTCACAGAATAATCTATACCATTGTATGCATCTAAGGTGTTTATTTTAATTCACCTATCACAACTACTTCAAAGATTTCAAAAGAACACACATTCATTCATTGCCAAGATCATAGATCAACATACTTCAACAAATTTAATCCAATGACAATCTAACAAGATAATCCTTAAATCTGATTCCTTTAAATGACTTTCATCACTCAAGAAACTTTTATGCTTCAACACAATCACTAGCATATAGATAGATTATAACTTATTAGCCTTATCAAGTAAAATTCAATTTTAACACAAAAATGCGTAAACTTGTAATTTTATTAACTGTAAAGTATCTAGTAACAATGTATCTTAGTAATCACTACAAAATTCTATCTCCTAATATTAGGTAAGCTAATTCTATTCTCAATTAGCTGACCTTTACAATATGATACCCACAGGGTATTTATAGATATACAAAACTCAAACTCCACTTCTATTTTAAGTCATCCACCCTTTTAGGAACAAAAAAATTCTTGGAAAGTCAGATCGATTTGATCTTGAGTTCTTACATTAGACTTTTAGTTAAACTGGAGAAATAGAAAAATAGAAGAGAAACATGTCATGTGCTTCAAAACTGTCAGGGTTGCATGCAAAATGCAAGGAAGAAGAAAGCCATGCATGCAAGGGATCTATGCATGTGAAGCTGGGTCTGCAATGAACTCATCATAACTGGTGAAGACTTGCTGTAATATGTCTATTTCTGGCCCTTCAACCCAGCTGTCCTCAAATTTAATTCGCTCCAACTCTTCTGTAGCAAACCCTCTCGTACCTTTTATCTTTGTCAACTCTCTTCTAGCAGCTTTTATCTCTTCTTTGACATCCATTAGTCTATCTATCATTAGATCTTCTCCATCATCTCCTTTCTGCATGAGTCCTCTAAATATTTCATCCCATTTCTCTTTTATGTGACTCAAAGGCATGCCTTCCTTTGTTAATACATTAACATCTACTATGATAGCAATAAATGCCTCCAACTCCTCAAACTATTTAGTCAAATTATTAACAGCATTTTGGACCTCATCCCTATGTTTACACAAGAAATTTGTTCTGAATTGGAGTATACGAGAGGTCTTTTCCACAAAATCTTTATTATCCTCCTCAAGTATTGACTATTCAAGAAGAGTAGTCAAAGGCAATTTATTAACTTTCTTTAATTTCTGACTATACTCTTTATACTCCTCTTCTTGTTTCTCTGATGCTTCAATATATTGATGCATTTCTCTTATCAACTCTTTGGTGCATTTGTAAACCTCAAAACCCTCGACCAAAACTTCACCTACTTCTCGATTCAACTTATCAACCCATCTATCTACCATCTCCACTTTGCCTCTTACCTGCACTAAATCATCTACCTCCTTTTTTCTTAACAAAATTGGAGTTTCAATAGCCATTACCTATTGTGATCTCAGAGAGGAGACACTTTTCAAAAATGAATGCAATTGATCCAACTCAGCCTTAAGCCCATCTTTCTTCTGTTTATCTTTTAACATTATTGACTTGGTTGTTGAAGCCACCACAACAATTAGATTTATCTATTGATTCTTGGTGGGCCTTCCCAAGTTGACAGTACTCAATTGATAATATGTTAACTGCATGTCCCCTACCTCCTTTTCTGTCATTGGCATGGCACAATCAGCAACAATCTCTCCCTTGTCTGTGAGTCTGGTAGAGTGTAGGATCTTGGCCTTCTTTTTAGGCCTCTCTTGTTCAATCTCTTTCATCATATCCTCCCAATTGAGAGGTTATGAAGGCGTCACTGTCCTTTTCTGTAGATCCAATTTTAACCAAGTGGGAGCACTTGGAGAAGTAGTCATCATAGTGGAAGAAGAAGTAATAGCAGTAGTAGGGGGTGGCTGCATATTTACCTGGGATTGAGAATCAACCCTTGATTCTTCTTTCCGTTTTTGCATTACATCCATTCGCACAAGCTTCTCAGCCTCTTCCCTATCCTTTTATTCTTGTATCTTTTTATCTTCTTCTTCCTTCTTCAACCTCTCTTCCTCCAATTGATCTCTCTCCACTTTTTCCCTTTCCAACCTTTCCTTTTCTAATCTATCCTTCTCTCTTCTTTCCTTTTCCATTCTTTCCTTCTCTAGAGCTTCTAGTCTTTCTTTCTCTAACCTTTCTGCCTCTAAAGCCTTGAACTTTTCTGCCTTTGCTTCTTCTTCTTTTTGGAGAGCTTCCTCAACAAGTTTCAACTTGGCCTCCAAGACTTCCTTTTCCCTCTAATGCCTTGCCTTCTCTTCCTCAAGGTCATGAATCTTTTGTATCATCTCTAACTTATCATTTTCTTCTTTAACCTTGATTTCATGTTCTTGTTGCCTTTTTTGTCTCTCTACTTCATCAGCTCTTGACTTTGCTTCAATTTGTTGCTGCTGTAGTATGGAATCAGTCTCGACATCCATGATATTTTGATTTTCTATCTCCTTAGCTTTTGCCTCAACATCCTTTCTAACTTCTTCAAACAATATCCATTGCTCCTCTTGTGTCATTATCTATTCAACATCCTCCTCTAGAGGAATATTCTCTTGCAAATACTTCTTTGAATTGACCCAGACACGGCAGGAGTGGAATCCGAATGAGAACTGATTTAGAAACTTAAATAATTTCCCAACTTCATTCCCATTTTGGTTTCAGGTCTGATCACAAAGGACAAAATGAAACCAAACACAAAAAGCAACACTAGAGACTGACATAATAAAATTTAAGACAAAGACTTAATCAAAAAGAAAAAGTTTGAAAATCGGAGGTAGAGACGAGATGGATTTTGATTTTGCAATTTTCAATAAACACCAACTTAACATCCACTCCAGTTCCATCTCTGATAAAGGTAAAAAGAAAGATTGTCGAGATGGGGATCAGATTGAGTTTTGAAAGAAGTTTCAGAACCCGATTTGGTTCTGGCTCTGACTCTGACAGACTAAACCAAAATAAAACAAAGTGTTGGAAGCAAAAGACTCCAGAATTTGTTTGAAAACCAACCAAAGATTAAAAAAAATGAAAAACAAAGGGGGACCCATTTTGACCATTATATCAAAAGATGGGATGGTTATGCAAGGCATAAAAAATGGCTACTCAGTTGGGAAAATGGTTTACCCATTTTCAAGATACCCAAAGAAAACTTCAGTCACCCAAAAACCAATTGGTTTATGAAGCATACTAACTTGAATAAGATCAGATATGTAGGATAAGTTTGAGGTAGAATCTCAGATGTATGTGCCTATGAATTATTTCTAAATCTGAGTGTGTGCCTATTTTGTGCATCATTCTTTATAGATACTTTCTTTGTTTGTAAACAACTATACGTTAAGATTCAAGTTACATAGGTTGAGTCTTTTAACCATCATGTAGTAAAATCCTGGGAATTGCTCTGCTGCCAGACAGACATCCATAGCCCCGATAGAGATACCTCTAGTCCTCTCAAAGCATTGCTCTACTGCCAGCCAGGCGTCCATAGCCCCGATAGAGATACTTGATATTGAGTTTGCCTCTTCTTTCTTTTTTTTTTTTTAGAACCTTGCTTCTGGAAATCTTTTATGCACCTTCCTGAATACTTCAGACATAATGAATCTAAAACATGGGTTGAGAACTACTATGGATTTCGTGATAATTTTGGAATCAGATTTTTCATTTGAATCAAAGGGTAGAGCCATTCTAAAACAAATAGGTACCTACTCATGCAAATGTTTTTCTAATTTGGTGACAAATCTCTGATCACAATTCATGAGATATTCACAATATATCTTCTATCCTTAATAACTTTTCCAACCCAAACTAGAATGGTTTATAAAACATAAGTTTCAAAACGAAATCCTTTTCAATGGTGATAATGAAAATACCTAAACCAACTTCTCTCCTAGTACCAATAGTATACTTTGTATAACAACCCCTTAATTTGAAATGAACAAAATGAAGATCCCCAATGAAACAAGACAAAACAAAACAAAAACAAACAAACAACAAAAAAAATTAAAAAAATCAAACAAAATAACAAAAATAGAAACTTAATTGCATATGATACAGTATAATACAATTTCCTTTTAAAACATCAGACCTTCTATGCACCAAAATAGTGCTTGAGAAACTGACCATTAACTGGTAATGGAATAGGTACTCCTGTTAAGGTACTCAAATGAAAAGCATTTTCACCCAATATTTTAGCCACTTGATAAGGACCTAACCAAAGTCTATCAAACTTCTGATGATCTCCTTTCTTTTCCCTAGCCTTATCCCATAATAACACAAGATTTGATATTCTAAAGGCTTTTATTTTGGCTCTCTTGTCAAACCAGCGTTTGACAACAACCTGATGCTTAAAGAATTGCTACAAAGCAGCATCTCTTTGCTCTTCCATATTCAATAAATTCAGTAATCTAGCCTCAATCCTATCATCTTGTTATAAAATTCCTGCATGAAATTAAAGACAGGTATTTGTAAATGAATCAGAAAGGTTGGATCTTGGCCATAAACTAACATAAAAGGTGAGTTTCCTAAAGCTGCTTTAATTCTGGTTCGATCTGCCCATAAGGCAAATCTCAACTAGGTATGCCAGTCCCTAGGATTATTCTCTAAAAACTTTCTTATTAATTCCAACAAGTTTTTATTTGTGGACTCAGCCACTCCATTTCCCTGAGGGTAGTAATTGGAAGAATACTTCAAAACAATCTTATGTTCATAGGCCCATGAAATGAACTTAGCAGAAGAAAAAGCAGGGTCGTTATCACATACTAGAGCAAATGGAACTCCAAACTTGGTTGTGATATTTTCAGTCAAAAACTTGATGACCACCTTTGTGGTACTATTCTTGCAAGGTTGTGCCTCAGTCCAATGTGTGCAGTAGTCAGTTGCAGTCAAGATGAATTTATGACCTATAGAAGAATTTGGATTAATTACACCTACAAAATTAAGTGCCCATTGGGCAAATGGCCTTACCTTATATACCGGTTGCAAGGGCATTGCATGATTTCTTTCTCTAGATGCAGAAGTTTGTCATACATGACAAGTCCTGCAGTGCTGATGTGCATCTCTAAACATATAAGGCCAATAATAGCCTAATCTTAAAATCTAATGAGCCAAAGCATCAGCCAATCCATGCCCTATTCCATGCCTTCCATGAAACTCAGAAATAGCATGCTTTGTTTCTTGCTGATCCAAATAGCGTAGGTAAATTCAATGAAAATTCTTTTTGTAAATGGATCCCCCTTTAAGCATGTAATGAGCACTCTTCATCCTCAATGCTCTCCTCTGAGTAGCATTCATTCCTTCTGGACATTTTTTATTGAGGAGGAAGAAGACTAAATCTGTATACTAGGGATCCTTTGTGAATGATTCGACAGTGTAATGTTGGCAAGTTATACTTTTGTCTACTTCAGCTATTGCTTTTGAAAATCCTTGTCCCCAAACGAGTTTCATCGGGTGAATTTCTAAGTCAAACTCCTGTAAGATTGCCATCCATTTCCCTCTTCGTTCCCCTAATTCACTTTGCATCAGGAGAGACTTCACAACTGGATCTGGAACTATGGCCATAACTTGACTTCGAATTATGTAATGCCTGAACTTCTTCACTACTCGTACCAATGCAAAGGCTTGTTTTTCTAGTGGTGAATACCTTACTTCTGCAGTCTTAAATGGAGAGCTCATAAAGGCAATCGGTCTCTCCTCACTCTCTTCTCTGTGTTAAAACTATTGCACATGAATGTTCAGAAGAAAAATAATAAATGTAGAAGGGTTTTTGATAATCTGGACTTGTCAAAACAGGTGCCTCGGATATAGATTGTTTAATATGCATGAAAGAAGACTTATCCTCTTCACTCCATTCAATCTTTGCATCCTTCTTCATCATTTCATTGAGGGGTTTGACAATCTCTGCAAACCCTGTTATAAATTTCCTAACAAAATTGATCCTCCCAAAGAAAGACCTCATTTCCTTCTTGCTACCTAGCTTTGTCAATATCAAGATGGCCTCCACTCGGTTAGGATCTATGGAAATCCCCTCCTCTGATATAATGTGACCTAAGAGCTTTCCTTTAGAAACTCCAAATACATATTTCTTTGGGTTAAGAGAGACACCATAACTTATACATTTCTTTAGAACCTTTTCCAGGTCTGCAACATGATCTTCTCTATTCCTGGAGAAGATGGTTAAATCATCTACATAAATGATTATACATTTTCCTATTAGATCTTTGAAAGCTACATCCATCACCCTTTGAAAAGTAGCTCTAGCATTGATGAGACCAAATGGCATCCTCCTATAAGCAAATGTTCCCCATTTAGTGGTGAAAGTAGTTTTCATCCTATCCTCATGACTAACAAGTACTTGATTGTATCCAAAATACCCATCCAAGAATGACATCATCTGGGATCCATTTAAATTTTGTAATACTTCATCAAGAGAAGGTAATGGATAATTGTCTTTCTCAGAGGCCTTGTTTATATTCCTAAAATCCACACACAACCTGATCTCACCATTCTTCTTGTGGACAGGAACTAAATTAGCCACCTAGGTAGAATGTCTAACTAAAAAGATTATTCTGGCAGATAAAAAATTTTGCACCTCCTTTTGAATCAAGGGCTCAATTAAAGCATTGACAGGGCATTGCTTTTGGAAAAAAGGTTTGGCATCTGGCTTGAGAGGGATGATAAGAGTAATGACTGATGTGTCAAAAGTTTTTAAATCATCATAACTCCAAGCTATAACTTCAATGTTCTGCTCCAAAACCTTGACTATCTTGTTCTTAATTTCCCGAGGACAAGTTTTTCCTATAAGAACATTTCATTTTGGACCCGAGTGAGTCAAATTAATAGATTCATACTTACCTCCCTCACTCTCTATAGGCATCCTTTGGCAAGCCCTTGGATCTGAATCAAATATCCTTTCTAAAGCAACCATTCACTTCAGAATGCTATTACTCTTTAAATCCAATATCCCTTCTGGACTTTCTTTCTCAGGGTCCCAATCTCCCTGATCTCATTCAGATTCATCAATTATTTGCCCTTGAAATACATCAGAACTTTCCAAAAAGGATAAAATGTGTTGATCATCATCAAATACCTGAAAGTGTCTAACATTATCAGGAACAGCTGGTACTGAAACCAACTCAACTGAAAACCTCTTTAGATCAGAATCTTGCATAGGTTCTAATGTACTAGCAGCCACATCCAGAGCATCTGCAATTTGATTAGCCTCCCTAGGGATCAGACTAATCCCAAAAGCATCAAAATCTTCAATTGAATTCCAAACCCTATTTTTGTATGCAACCGATCTTTTGTTGTGACATGTATATTGGCTATGTACCTACTTTACAATCACCTCAAAATCTCCCATAACTGTGAGCGCAATAACCTTCTTCTTATGAGCAAACATAAGACCTCGTGCAAGTGCTTCATATTTAGCCACATTGTTTGTGCAACCAAACTAAAATCTATAAGAAGCAAAGTAAGTCTTCCCTTTTAGGTTAGTTAGTTCAATCCTAGCTCCACTTCCTGCTTTAGATTTGGAACCATCAAATTTAAGAGTCCATAATTGATCCTTGGCTGGGAGCTCCTTCTTTTTAGGAATAATAGAGGCTGACTTACTTGAGACGTGTGGTAGCTCAGACTTTTGTTGTTTATCATAATTTGACTCGGGACAATGTTGAGTTGAAGGTTTTTCTATGTTTTCGGCTTGTCCAAGAATTACTTCCTAAACACCCTCTTGGGTCAATTACAATCCAAATCACTTCTTATCAATGCCTTAGGTATTGGAAAATTATGTGGGGTAGGTGTATCAAATAAAAATTGAGACACCTCAACTTCCTTTTGAACTTCAGATCAAACAACCTAAGTATGTTCTTCTAGTGAAAGACCTTCCTGTTGAGAAAGACTAGCCCGTGTAAGAATAGTTGCATCCTTAACTTGGAAAGAAAACTCATTTATGGGGGGTTGGGCTTGTCCCTCTTAACATATTTGTTGATGTTGATCTACATGACTTAGAATATCTAAGCATGCTTGACATGTTAATTCCGAATGGTTATGATAATGTATCCTACACCAATTAGGAAGCAACAAACTATTCAAATCAGTTTTTGCTCCTAAAACCAGCTTTATCTTATTGTAATTTTCTTATCAAAACCTGTTGGTTGATGCAAATCATTGAGTCTTTGTGTTCTAAGTATAATGCATCATTAGGACTAACTATAGAGAAAGTAAGAACTTCCTCTTGTTTGTAAACACCTATCTCAGTCTCAAAGTACGCTACTTCATTTGAAGCATCATATTTTGTGATCATGTGTTTGAGCCTAGGTTCACTTTCAATTATTATTTGTGTTGCAACTCCTTTCCATGGTAACCACATGTGAGATAAATCCAAGGAGAGATATCCCCCTATTCTTTTCATTAGCTCCTGACTTAGGAGCATACCATATGTTTCTAGGATATCAACTACTTGGATATCTATATAGGTCTAGATCCTCGGGTCTGATCCAACCTGCACATGCATGTTCTTTAATTCACCTACCACATTGACTTCGATTTTATCCAAATGAATCACCTTTTTATTTGTTGGGATAGGACTCAATCCTAACTTCTTACAAATCAAAAAAGGCATGACATTTCCTAATGCTCTAGAATCTAATAAAGAATTGTGCAGATTCTTTCCAAAGATTCTCAAACTTAACACGAAAGGTGGGGTACTGGTCTTACCTTTATAAATGGTTGCATTTGTCTCCTTTGCTGGAGTCACTTTACCTTTCCCTTTTAGGTGATCTGCCTCTGTCAAAGCCTTTAATACCACCTCCCGTTGAGCTGGGCACCACTTCATGATGTCAAAGAATGACAATGATGTCTTTTGCCTCTATAATTATGCAATGAAATCAAACTCTGAATCATTCCTAAATTGATATTTAGGAAAAGGAGGTGGATTACCTCTATTCTTAGAATCAGAAGGTCCCTTTGGTGGTGGTGGATTATTATCTGCATTCTGGTTAGGTGGGACCATGTTATTGGGGGTGCAAATGTAGTGAATGGGCCCTTATTCTGATTTCTCAGAAAGTGACCTCCTTTATATTGAAAATCTCGAGCATCATATACATCTTCCTCTGGCTCATTATCTCCTTGCATAGAGAACTGATATTTTTCTTCAATGGTTTCATAAGTCATGGCATTGTTGACTGGCCCATTATCCTGATTGGAATTTCCTATTGGAGGATGGGCATCATCTTGTGCAATATTCACAATATTTTCCATTTCAGGGCAATTAACCTTAGATTGTGTTGCAGTATCATGTATCCTGCACCAATTAGTCATAAAGTTGAGGTCAACAACATTAGCAGTATGTGGTCTCTCCTCACCTGACTGATAGTTATGGGGAAATCCCCCATTGTTTGGCCCAGTATTCCACTATCTATTGTTGTTGTTGTTATTGTACCTCTGGTTATACCCTCTGTTCTAATTTTGATAATTCTGATTAGAGGAATTTTGACCTTGAAAGTTCCTATTGGTGATCTAGTTCCCATTCTAATTAGAATAATTACCCTAATTGTTGTAATTCTGATTTTGATTGTGGGGAGGGTTTTTCCTTAGTTGTGCCATGTCATTAGACATTTGAGATAGAGTCTTCTTAAGAGTCTCTAACTCACTAGTCAGTTGGACAGTTTGCTCATTCTGCACATTCTGTACTATGGTTGGGGAATGAACATGGGTCGATCTTCCTGCTTGTTGTTGTGGATTTTGAGGTTGTTGGGGAGAATCTTGCATGCCATTACCGAAGAAGGGCATAGTAGGTGGAGATTGTAGCTCAAACACAGGTCCATATTGGGAATAAGACATCCCTATGACAGTGTTGTATAATGGTGGATTAGGCATCGGATAATTCATGGGGGGAAGAGCTAATCCTAAACCTCCTGGTTGTAGACTTATTTGTTGTTGCAACTTGATGATCAGATGATAAACTTTAGACAAAGAGTCTATTTCATTAGGCTGATACATTCTCTAAAAGAATAGGCCAATTAAAGGATCAAAATTTCTTAAATATGCCTCTATGGCAATATCCTCGGCTACTAGATAAGGGTCTTGCAACATACGAAACATTCTTTAGAATCTAGTATTGAACAACGGTAATGGCTCATGATGTTCCTTTCTTATTGTGGAAAACTGGTGGTATAAAATGGTAGGGTCTACATAAACCCGAAATTGATTAATGAAAGCATTTTCTAAATCTGTCCAACCTAGGATAGATCCTCGGGGCAAATTTAAATACCAGTTATATGCCATATCTCCTAAATAGTAAGGAAACAATCTACATACCACATCCTAATGAGCAACTTGAGCTCTTGTGCAAGCATCTTTGAATGCTTGTATGTGCTCCTCAACACTTCTTGATTCACCATGTATGTATTTAGGACAAAAAAAAATTGGGTTCTTAGGTAAATCATGAATTCCTCCTGGAAGAGTCCCTAATGGACATGGGTTACTGAAAAAGTAATCCATGGGTGGGATTGGTTGAGTAGGTGGTGATATAGACTGAATTGGTGGAGACTCAGGCCTACTTGGTGGTGGTGATGTAGGTAGATTTGGTGGGAATCTAGGTGGAGTAAGCGGTGGTGGTAAGGTAGGTATCAAGATCCTACGAGCATGGGGTCTAGGTCTAATCGGGGTTTGAAGTTATTTGAATGGTTCAGGATTAATGGAGGATTTGAGGATCCTCCCATATTTCATCGGTGATAAAGACACAATGTGAGTCAACTTGTTCTTTGAGGCCCTCCTTCTAGTGCCAATTTTTGTTGATGGTGAAAATGACACAAACAACGTTAAAATAGAATATTTCTACTCTATTTCTCCTGAAAAAGAAAGACAACATATAGTAGCCTAACTCCCAAGTTCATGGTAGTTGGTTCTCAACTATCTAATGTCACTCAATCGGTTCATACAACTGTAATGTTCAAGGGGCCTATGTTGGTAACAAAGAATACAAGCAATAACTCATTCTTACCGAATTGTTTTAGTAAATCAAAGGGGTTTTTAAACAAAAGAAAAAGATAGATCAAAGTGTGAACCAGTAAAATATGAACAAAACTCATCTAACATCCAGACATATATCTTCAACAATGAATTTTTTCCAATCAGATCAAGAAAACCAAAGCATGATACAATTCACAGAATAATCTATACCATTGTATGCATCTAAGGTGCTTATTTTAATTCGCCTATCACAACTACTTCAAAGATTTCAAAAGAAAACACATTCATTCATTGCCAAGATCATAGATCAACAAAATTCAACAAATTTAATCCAATGACAATCTAACAAGATAATCCTTAAATCTGATTCCTTCAAATGACTTTCATCACTTAAGAAAATTTTATGCTTCAGCACAATCACTGGCATACAGATAGATTATAACTTATTAGCCTTATCAAGTAAAATTCATTTCTAACACCATATTGCATAAACCTGTAATTTTATTAACTATAAAGTATCTAGTAACAATGCATCTCAATAATAACTACAAAATTCTATCTCCTAATATCAGGTAAGCCAATTCTATTCTCAATTAGCCGACCTTTACAATATGATACCCACAAGGTATTTATAGATATACAAAACTTGAACTCCACTTCTATTTTAAGTCATCCACCCTTTTAGGAATAAAATCTTTCTTGGAAACTCAGATCGATTTGATCTTGAGTTCTTACATTAGACTTTTAGTTAAACTAGAGAAATAGAAAAATAGAAGAGAAACATGTCATGCACTTCAAAACTGTCAGTGCTGCATGCAACATGCAAGGAAGAAGAAAGTCATGCATGCAAGGGATCTATGCATGTGAAGTTGGGTCTGCAATGAACTCATCATCACTGGCAAAGACTTGCTCTAATATATCTATTTTTGGCCCTTCAACCCAGTTGTCCTCAAATTTAATTCACTCCAACTCTTCTGCAGCAAAACCTCTCATACCTTTTATCTTTGTCAACTCTCTTCTGGCAGCTTTTATCTCTTCTTTGAAATCCATTATTCGATCTATCATCAGATCTTCTCCATCATCTCCTTTCTACATGAGTCCTCTAAATATTTCATCCCATTTCTCTTTTATGTGACTCAAAGGCATGCCTTCCTTTGTTAATACATTGGCATCTACTATGATAGCAATAACCGCCTCCAACTCCTCAAACTGTTCAGTCAGATTATTAACAGCATTTTGGACCTCATCCCTATGTTTACACCAGAAATTTGTTCTGAATCGGAGTATATGAGAGGTCTTTTCCACAAAATATTTATTATCCTCCTCAAGTATTGACTATTCAAGAAGAGTAGTCAAAGGCAATGTATTAACTTTCTCCAATTTCTGACTATTCTCTTTATACTCCTCTTCTTGTTTCTCCGATGCTTCAATATATTGATGCATTTCTCTTATCAACTCTTTGGTGCCTTTGTAAACCTCAAAACCCTTGACCAAAACTTCACCTACTTCTCGATTCAACTTATCAACCCATCTATCTACCATCTCCACTTTGCCTCTTACCTGCACTAAATCATCTACCTCCTTTTTTCTTAACAAAATTGGAGTTTCAATAGCCGTTACCTATTGTGATCTCAGAGAGGAGACACTTTTCAAAAATGAATGCAATTGATCCAAATCAATTTTAAGCTCATCTTTCTTTTGTTTATCTTTTAACATTATTGACTTGGTTGTTGAAGCCACCGCATCAATTAGATTTATCTATTGATTCTTGGTGGGCCTTCCCAAGTTGACAGTACTCAATTGATAATATGTTAACTGCATGTCCCCTACCTCCTTTTCTGTCATTGGAATGGCACACTCAGCAACAATCTCTCCCTTATCTGTGAGTCTGGTAGAGTGTAGGATCTTGGCCTTCTTTTTAGGCCTCTCTTGTTCAATCTCCTTCATCATATCCTCCCAATTGAGAGGTTATGAAGGCGTCACTATCCTTTTCTGTAGATCCAATTTTAACCAAGTGGGAGCACTTGGAGAAGTAGTCATCATAGTGGAAGAAGAAGTAATAGCAGTAGTAGGGGGTGGTTGCATATTTACCTGGGATTGAGAATCAACCCTTGATTCTTCTTGCTATTTTTGCATTACATGCATCTACACAAGCTTCTCAG
Organism: Sequoiadendron giganteum; assembly: GCA_007115665.2. Taxonomy (NCBI): domain Eukaryota; kingdom Viridiplantae; phylum Streptophyta; class Pinopsida; order Cupressales; family Cupressaceae; genus Sequoiadendron; species Sequoiadendron giganteum. The sequence goes on along the minus strand of CM021109.1, from coordinate 221,807,461 downwards.
CCTCTTCCCTATCCTTTTATTCTTGTATCTTTTAATCTTCTTCTTCCTTCTTCAACCTCTCTTCCTCCAATCGATCTCTCTCCACTTTTTCCCTTTCCAACCTTTCCTTTTCTAATCTATCCTTCTCTCTTCTTTCCTTCTCTAGAGCTTCTAGTCTTTCTTTCTCTAACCTTTCTGCCTCTAAAGCCTTGAACTTTTCTGCCTTTGCTTCTTCTTCTTTCTGGAGAGCTTCCTCAACAAGTTTTAACTTGGCCTCCAAGACTTCCTTTTCCCTCTGATGCCTTGCCTTCTCTTCCTCAAGGTCATGAATCTTTTGTATCAGCTCTAACTTATCATTTTCTTCTTTAACCTTGATTTCATGTTCTTGTTGCCTTTTTTGTCTCTCTACTTCATCAGCTCTTGACTTTGCTTCAATTTGTTGCTGCTGTAGTATAGAATCAGTCTCGGAATCCATGATATTTTGCTTTTCTATCTCCTTAGCTTTTTCCTCAACATCCTTTCTAACTTCCTCAAACAATATCCATTGCTCCTCTTGTGTCATTATATGTTCAGCATCCTCCTCTAGAGGAATATTCTCTTGCAAATCCTTCTCTGACACAGTCTCATCTGAATCCGTTCCAACATCTAGAATTTCCCTCTCCATTTCCTTTCCGTTTGTAGTTCCAGCCATACTATGAAGAGCTCCCTTTTGAACTTCTTCACTCTACTACTTTGCAAGTGGGATTTGTGTGGAAGATACACCTAATTTAGGTGTTGAAATAGTCGATCCTATTAGAACATCCCCTGTTGCTTCAAGTTAATCTCTTCAATATCTGGGGGAAAGAACTCCAAAGGCTCCTTGGGAGGTGTCTTCCTTTTAAGCCTCTTATACCCTTTCCCCTTTTTAGGAGTTGGTCCTTGAGGAGCTTGAGTTCTTAACATCAACCAATGAACACTTTTATCCAAGATTGTTCTTCCTATCTACTTTATGTCAATAGTTTCTTCACTTTTCCAATCAATTAGATCCAGGCCCTTGGTTCCTATGTTTAAAGCCTCATAAGATGGATCCAATACAACTCCATCATCCACCAAAGTGTCAGGAATGTCATTTCTGACTCCAAGTTCTTCCATGAGTGAGAAATATTACCTCTCATAATTATTTTTCCTCAAATCATAATCATCTTGCCGATCACTCCAGAAATCTTCTAGCAAATTGAAATGCTTGTCAAACACAGAAGGAAACAAGGCATGCATCTTACCCTTCAGTTCAAAATACTTACGGGCTATGTATAAACCCAACTTCAACTGTATTAGCTCACTGCAAACCACCTTTGCTCCTACCAAATGCTGACAGCCATAATCACCCAACTTCATGGGGAACTTGTGACATCTTGGCTTATGTTTTATTCCAAACTGAGCATTAACTCCAAGAGCCTGATATACAAACTCCATCAACACTATCATGTTATTGCAACACCTTGGAAGCAAATGTGGATGGCTTTCAAAACCAGCTAACCTAAAATATGTAAATTTAAGGTATTGAATATACCAACATCCCCGTTCAACAATGAATGTCATGGCTTCTTGACTCAGCCTGTACCCTGCATCTCCATTTAATTGATTAATGACTACATATACGAATGCATCATTGACTCTTCTGAACTGAGTCTCAGCAACTTGAAGAGACAACTGCTCATAATGCTCCCACACTTTCTTCTTTCCATCCAAGACTCCCATTATTCCTACCCAGTTTAAACCCGAGAAGATACCCAACCTTGTTACTACATATAAAATATAAGAAGTCATAAAGAAACACTTAGTATCCCTGATATTGGTCAGTTGATCATGAATAGCATTTGATACGATCATCAACCAATCAAACTAATGAGTGCCATGAATTTTTTTTTGGATGAAAGGAAACATCCACTCTTTGAAGCGAAATGTATCTCTCTTCCCAAAAACCCTAGACAACATCATTATTAAATCTGATACCTCCTTATAGAAATCTGCCCTCTTTGGCTGATCTGCAAGCTTGGCTAGCGATTTCTTCTCTATCTTCAACCACTTTTTGTTCAAATGAGATTTATTGGATTCTTTAAACTTACTATATTTCTCCAAAGCCTTAGCCTCATCCAATTGCACCAAGTTCTTAGGATCCAAAACATTAAATATATTTTGAAATGCTTGAGGAGCGAGATCAATAATTACATTGTTTTATGAATCCATGCACTGTCTGGTAGCAGGATTGTAGGCACTGGCTGCTGTCAAGATCAACTCCGGCATTGGATTGACAAAGGAAATACAGTGATATGGGCCAAGCCAGAATCAACAATTCTTTATGTCCTTCCTATTAGACCTTCCCATTCCGCAAAGGTTTCTGTATATAGCTCCTCAAAATTGTACTGGCCCAAATTGGTATCAATGATGTCTGACCAATCTGATTCTACCTTGCTCACTTTCACAACAGGACTCCTATGATTATACCTCAAGGTATAGGGCAATTGTTCTGGCTTGATCTTCTTTGGTTTAGGTGTTTCCTTTGTTGTCCCTGCAGGCCATTTTCTTTGAGAAGCTTCTCCTGATGTTCCTGACATCTTCTTAGTTTTCCTACAACAAAATCTCTATTTAGATTCTTGAATAAGCATCTCAAAATGTGTCCTTTAACTCATACCTTTCAAACATACATCGGAGTCGACAACCAGACAACAAACATCTTAAATAACCTTCTTCTAACATACTACCAGGCTCAGAGCAAAAACTGTTACTGCCACTCTACTAATAAGAAGCAGACTCGAAGTCAAAAATGAAATAGTGATCGAAACCGGAACTGGAACCGAAATGGAAACTGATTCGGTTTCCTTCAAATTTTCTATTTTCATTTTATGTTTCAGTTCCGTTTCCGATCCCGACAAGGTTAACCTTTTCAAAGTAAAGCTTCTTAGTACCAGCAGACTCGGAGACAAGATGGAAAATGGAATTGACACCAAACATAAAATGCATCCAACAAAACCTAAATCAATTATGATCCCGCTTCCAATGTTGACCATGACGTCATCAATAATTTTATCAACTTTAAGGCATAACTCCATGATTAAAACTAAGTTCATATTAAATTAAACGAGGCTTAAAATACATCATGAAAAGACTATGCCCATATGACAATGGGGGATGATTGTATTTTTAGGGCATCATATTTAATCCTTTTAAATGCAATCACAAAAATGCATGAAACCCTAATCTAGAAAATGCCACATAAAACTAGGGCACGAACTTAAACCTTCCTAATTTATCCAAACGAAAATGCAATGACAATCCTAAGTAAAAACCAGATCTTATAAATCCCAACTCACTGTAAAAACATAAATTTTATCTACTTCACTATGAAAATGCTAATTAAACCTAAGCATTTTAAAACCTAACACTGCACGATGCAATCATGAAAAAATGTGAAAGTGATTGTGCTCACATTCACTATAAAACCAAAACAACAAGCATAAAAAAAAATCAAGAACAACAACAAATAAAGAAAGGAAAAACAAACACACAAAACTTCAAGAAAGAAAACTTGCCCAAAGATCAAAAATGATCAATCAATCAAACATAAATAGAAAATACGAACACAAATAAAATAAATTCGAGAATAAGAACCGTACTTCAAACACCATAACTTGGCTAACCTTTTGAATTGATTCACAATCAATTATCTTCTCCTCCTTCAATCGATTCTCTCAAATGGACTTCGCAGCTGCTCTTCCTTGCTCTTCAATTTCTTAACAATGATAAAAATGATACGTTTAATCCTTAATGAAGGTAAAATTTGAGCTTCTACCTACGCATGATAGCTGTCATTAATGCCTTAAATGCAGTTTAGGCGAAATTGGAACTAAAAGAGAACCAATACTTCACTATAGTGCGACTTCAGTCAAAAAAATTCAACGACCCAGTCACGACGGGAGCAGAATCGGAATGAGAACTGATTTAGAAACTTAAAGAATTTCCCAACTTCATTCCCGTTTCAGTTTCGGGTCCACTCACAAAGGAAAAAATGAAACCAAACACGAAAAGCAACACCAAAGACCAACATAATAAAATTTAAGACAAGGACTTAATCAAAAATAAAAAGTTTGAAAAGCGGAGGTGGAGACGAGATGGATTTTGATTTTTCAATTTTCAATAAACACCCACTCTGGTTCTGGCTTCAATAAAGGTTAAAACAAAAGGTAAAAAGAAAGATTGTCGGGATGGGGATCGAATCAAGTTTTGAAAGAAGTTTCAGAACCCGATTTGGTTTCAGCTCTGACTCCAACAAACTAAACCAAAATAAAACAAAGTGTTGGAAGCAAAAGACTCCAGACTTTGTTTGAAAACCAACCAAAGATTAAAAAATGAAAAACAAAGGGGGACCCATTTTGACCAATTTTGACCATTATATCAAAAGATGGGGTGGTTATGCAAGGCATAAAAAGAGGGAGAGGAGTGGGAGAGGGTGAGGGTGAGGGAGTTGGAAATGGAGTGGGAGTGGGTGTGAGGGGGAGAGATGGGGAGAGAGATAGAGGGAGAGGGATATTGGGAGAGAGAGGGAGTGGGAGTGGCAGATGGATAGTGGGAGTGGTAGTGGGAGAGGGGGGAGAGAGGACAAGGGTGAGGGAGTGGGAAAGGGTGAGGGAGAAGTATTTGGAGTGGGAGAGAGGGAGAGGGAGAGGGAGAGGGATTTAGAGTGGAAGTGGGAGATATGGAGAGGGAGAGGGAGTCAAAGTCGGAGTCAGAGTCGAAGAGGGAGAGGGAGAGGGAGAGTGGGGGTGGAAGGAGAAACAAATAGGCTAGTTAGAGTTTTGTTAAAAAAATTGGCAAGATAGTTGTATGCTAAACTTTATATATGTGGATGACTTGTTCATAATAGGTAATAATGAAAAGTATAAAATATCAATAAAAGTTGAGCTAAAAAGGTTTCAAATAACTCAATTGGGATACCTTCATTACTATTTGGGTATTGAAGTAGTTCAAAAACCCAATTATATTTTCATCATTCAATAAAAATACATTGATGAAAATCTACACAAATTTGAATTGACAAATTATATACCTCTTAGCACTCTTATGGAGGAAAGTTAAAAACTAAGGTCAAGTAATGATGTAAAGTTTGTAGATGTAACTAACAAATTTTTTAGAATTCTAATCTATGTAACAACTAAATCAAACATTTCTTGCAATACCCTAGAGAAAATCATTGAGCAACAACAAAGTAAAATGTTCAATATCTCAAGGGAACTCAACAATATAGACTAAAATAATCTGACACAATATTTTGAGTCGTTCAAATACTCAAATTAAAACTATGTGGGTGACTTGGAAGAATGGAATTCTATTTCAATTTTCCTAATGCATTCAACCATCTCTTGAGAGTGAATTATGTGGTTAGATCCAATTCTTTCATTAGTGGAAGTAAAATATGTGGTAGCTTCATATGCAATAAGAGAAAATTTTATGGCTTACAAGGATTCTTGAAGATTTGGAAGAGAAAAAAATTCTTCAACATTTCTCATGTGCGACAACATGTCTACAATCAAAATGGCAAGAAATCGACATTTCACAACTAAACCAAGTAAATTGCTATCCAATATCATGTGAAATATGACAATGCAAAGCTAAAATATTTCTCAATTGTAGAATAACTAATTGATATCTTGATCAAAGTTCTTGGGAGAGAAAAAATAAAATCCATGCTTTGTCTCACAATAACACCTATGGATTAACAAGGGATGTAACACTATTGTTCATAATCCTAGGTGTATATAATAAATATAATAATAGTATATTATTATTTAAATAGAGTAGAATTTCACCAATCATCTTGAATATGAGTTGAATAGTCAATACACGTCAATAAATATATACTTTGTAACATTTTGAATAGTTGACATGAGTTTTCATAGTCCATGAAGCATTATTTTGGATTCAATGTATATATTTTTTGTCAACATTTCAAATCACTCTCCTCTTCTTGATGATGGATAATTGAGTGTAATCCAAAGAGATGAAAGTAAGATACACAATTGAATCCAAAAGAACTTTTACATAACACATTTTGAATCTAATGAGAATTGGGTTTCACTCTTCTATTTTTAAATTCATTCATAACTAATTTCATAGCCTAATGGGGATATTGATTCGATAGATTTGGAAAATGATTGGAGACAAAAATTAGGTTCACAATGTACCTAAGATGATGTATGCTTTGGAAAAATGATATCATATTGCTCTCAGTACAAATACAAATGACTTGGTTCAATTCTTCACATGCATATTTGATCCAAGATGGGGAATGGTATATTTAGGGATTGTGACAATCATTGGGGATGAGTGATGATGGAATCAAGAGGGGATAGTCTCATGATCTAAATTCACACAAAGATTGCAACTAATAGAGTTTTTATTAAATAAAGAACATTTTAACCAAATAAAATCCAAACATAAGGGAAAAAGGCACAAATATGGAATTTTAAAGCTTAAAATTTCTCCCACTTTGATGTGCATGAAAACTATTGTGAGCATACATGCCAAAGTAAGAAAACAGTCATAATGAAAATTAACTATTTTTTAAACACTCAAAGAATACTGATGTTGAAAAAGGATATGGATATGGTTGAGAATTCTTGAATTATCATTTGCAATGAGTATTCCATCAAAGTATATAGAACAAAATAAACATGCAATGAACAATGTATGCCAACTTTTAAAAAATAGTAACTAGAACATTCTCGAAAGGAACTATCTTCAAAAAATAAATATAAAAATAATAGTAATTACACCTTGCTTGAAAGAAACTATCTTCAAAAAATAGTAAACATATAAATATTAAGGGAAAACAATTTTTTCTAAGTGGAATGTAATAAAAATCCAACTAATCAAAAAAGTGGCAAGATTTGTTAGGAAAAATATGTCTCAACCTTGCAATTACAAAAGTTTACTATTTATAGTAAGTTTATATTTGAGCACATATGTGTTTGAAATTTTCTCAAAAGCTACAAAACTACCAAATAAACATGCTAATAAAGTTTTGATCTAATATCATGTTTGGATTTCAAGATATTAAAGTTTCAAAGTCAAGTTTGAGGCACTTAGAGGAAATTTCTAGGATACAAAGTGGTTGTGACTAGTGAAGCTAGTTCTATCTTGAGAAATCCCTTTACAAGCTTTCCAATGGTTCAAACAGTTTGTCAATTGGGCTCTCGGATAAAACGTTATGGCCTCTAAAAGTTTGGTCGCTTGAGTTGGAAAATATAAAAACTTGTTGGACACATACAATAACTATAAGGGGGATTTACACATGTTGGTGTATGTTTTAAAACATCATAGGGCATCTTTGATTGGAGATAATTTCGGTACCATTTTTTGGGTGGTTTTAGGTCATGACTTTTTAAATATTGTTTGACAATTTCATGTATTGTATCTCCTATATATTAGGTACTTAAGATGGAGGGTGTGTGTGAAATTTTGTAGATTTTTAGTTTCCTCTGGATCTCTAGTTGGTGATAATCCTATGAAAGCTTACTCTGCAAGTATATTGCAATCTTGTTGATTTCAAAATAATGTATTGGGTGGCTTTTGGAGTGTGGGGTTTATTTTTTTGAAGATTTTTCCCCATGTAAATCACTGTGTTGTGGCCTGGATGATATTTATATTTATTTTTTGTATTGTTAACATATAAAAAAATGCATAACCGTCCTCTCAAGTTTAGTGTAGGAAGTTGTTATATTACCTTAGGTTTGTTACAAGATTATGACTATGCAGAAATATTATAGATCAAGATTCCTTCAACATAAGGATAACCATGAGCTTTTCATTATACAAAAGAACTCACAAATGAATTTTAATGATGTCTATTCCCCCTATCTAATTGATTTTACACAAAGGATTAATAAATTGGATAAAATAAGAAAAATAAACAATCATTGTAAAAGAGTGAGAAAATTAAATATATCATCATGTGATAAACATATGAGAACTTAGTCAAACTATAATGTTGAAAGTACATAGAGCAAGGGAAAGACATGAAGCCCATAGTTTTACCTCAAATGGAGGCATATAATGAGATCCATAAATACTAGATAAGTATTATAAATATATAGCTATGTAAGTATAATATAAACATGTAACAAAAATATGGTATCACAAGTATGTATAAACACTTGGAACATTGTAATAAGAAAGGCATGTAAATAGCTTAAGAGTTTGACACCATAAGCATGCAACATAGGACCAAGTGAGGTAACAAGAAATATGTGAAAAAAATGAAATTTAGGATGTCAACAATGCATATTGAAGAATCATGGAAGCTAAATAAGTAAGATAGGAAAACATAGTAGCTAAACATGAAAATAAGTAAAGGTGATCTCGACTGGGGAAACAAGGAATAAAACATACTATAGAAGGTGGGATTAGAATAGAAAGACACAAAAAATATGGAATAAATAGAATGACAAAGTGTGGGGACATAGAAAATAAAATATAAATGGATTTAGTGATACAATCTTTTCTTACAAAAATCCTTTACTCACCCAACCAAGGAAAACTTTAGTGGCGAATTTTCGCCAATTGGCGAATTATTGAAATCGGGACCTCCAAAAATGGGGAATAGTACAAGCTGAAAATGATGCTGAATCGCTAGGTTTTTACAACAAAAAAAATTCGTTTCGATTAATTCGCCTATGTATTATATTCTAAACGACTCGTCATTGAAACTAATTCGCCAACAATTTATACTATAATCACAAATATCGATTATATTCACCAGTAATATTATACTCCTACCATTGATTTTAGAGAAATATCACCACAATAATAAATGACCATTTAATTTTACAGATATTTTAGCCTTGAATAGGGCTTTTAATTATTGCCATCAAATCATCGCTTAACTTTTTAATCCAACGGCTGTAGGTTGATTCTATGGCCTAATACACACATGCCTTTTAAAAGGTATGTGTGTATTAGGCCCCGGAATCAACCTGCAGTCGTTGGATTAAAAGGTAAATTGCTAATTGATGGTAATATTTAAGCTTTTCATTTATTCTTAATTTTAAATTGAGATTTTTAAAAAACACTTAATCTGTGTGTTCCCCAATGCACTTTTGATAGTGAATTTATGCTTGGTGTGTTCCCCAGACCCTGCGAGGGGGAGTTTCCCCCTCAACCCCCACAAGGGGAATTTTCCCCCTTGACCCCCACAAGGGGCGCTGCCCCTTGACCCCACCAGTGGTTGCCACCCCCAAGCCCCTACTTCAATATTACAAAAAATAAAAAAATATGGGGGAACTGCGCCAACCAACTATGCAAATTTTTAAAGGAGAGGTTCACCTTTTTAATGAACCGTTTTAGTGATTATTTACTAGGATTCACCAATGTGATTATTTTTTTTTACCAATTATCCATTAAGATTCACTAATTAGGAAAAAACCTATCATTTAATTTGAGATGCATGAAGAAAACATATATATTAAAGAGGAAATAATTGCAATTCATCACTTTGAAAAATATTTAAAGAAATAGTTTCCAACTGGATATCAAAACAATTAACAATATAAGGAAAATGTACCTTTCCTCATAGACTAGTCATATCACTCTTTATTCATTTATCAAAATTGAATATCTCATAGACTCTTTCTTTTATGTACAAGGTGAGAAACCCAGTATCCTTCCCTAAGAATTGTCTTGAACTGAACCAAAACTCCCTAATTGCATTGCATCTCAAAGAATTTAAAACCTTTTAGTTTTGTAACTTTTGTTATCAACAAAGTATGAACCCTAGTGCTAAGTTATCAACTTAGCTAAATGTTGAATGTTGATACATGGGAACACTCCTAGGCTTGTGGGTTTCCTAAATCTTGGAGTGAACCTCCAGAGAAAGTTGGCTCTTATGGTATTCACCTAAACTACTTCTTTCAATGGAAAAGGGTAGAAAGAAAAGAATAAAATGAATTCTACCTACGTGGGTGATGCACCTAATGTGTTTTCTTCAAACTTACACAATTGCTTCTACACAGTTTTAATCAACAAAGTTTCTACACACACAAATCAAAGGCTTATATGCTCTTGCATCGATGTTTCATAAGAAGACCATGATACTCACACTCCTAGAAGGAAGATATACTCTCCTCGCAACTTTGAATTTGTTTGTATCACCAACACAACCTACAACCTACAATATGCATATTTATTCTGCCTAAAGGTGTTAACAACGAGAAACAACAATAAGGATCACATGTATCACAAGAAAATTTCATCAATCATTTAACCACACACGAAAAATAGATTTTGAGAAAGGAAAATTTGCTTAACCTTATTGATTTGAAAAAGGTGTTACACTGTTGTATATGTCTAAAAAAATAACTTACAATGCTATCTTTCACTTGAAAGAACTCCAAAAATGAGCTATAATACTTGTTGAAAGAAGAAAGAACTAACCCAAAAATTGGTGTTTGAAGTTACTTATGCTTTTTAGAAGCTTGCACAAAGATAGGAATCCTCCAACTCCCTTGGTCATACACACCAATAAAGCCTAAAAAATAGCCCCTAAATCCACTCTAAAAGGGCTCAAAAATGAAGAAAAGGTCAAGGATTGACCTCTCCTAACATAAAGGCACCTAAAAACACTCCAAGATGCTCTCAATCTGCTCCAAAACTAAGTCAAACCACTCCTATATTATTGACACATGTTGGCTAATCTCTCCAACCTCCCCTATGTTCTTGGAACCTAGTCATAAATCCCAATTATACCCCTTTGACCATATCTTGAAGACACATACACTATTTTTCAGTACATGTAACATTCAGATAAGTGATTTATAACGACATCACTCAAATAATTTTTTTTTACATTTTCAAGTTTATGCAAAATTAATGCTATGTCAACTTGACCATGCTTTAATTCTAAAGGTTTTTGACTTTGCAAAACAAAATTCAAAGGTAGAAAATAATAAGGCATATAATATTATGACATTAGTTTGTGAAAAGATTTTTAAAAATAAAGGAAAAAATCCTTCCACTAATCGGCCAAACTTAGGGTTTACAAACACTAAAACAAGACACACGTATTATTTCACATTTCATTTGTTATTCACTCCTCTAATGGGGTTCCACCATGGTTGATCTAGGTCAAGGGTTTTGAAGCTGATAATGAGGGTTTTCTGGAAATATTCTTCACGGGTAAGCTCTTTGTTCACAAAACCTTGCATCCTTGCCTCTGTTTGTGAATAGAAAATTGTTTCAAGCTCTATTTTTTTGCAAAAATAATGATGAATGTTTATTGTTTTATGTAAAAATTCATGTTTTTCATGATGCTATTTGAAATTTCTCCTCCAGAGATGACTTTCAATGTTCTGGTGATATTTCTGAAATAAAATTCTTGCAGTCATGATTCCATTGTTGCATATTTTTTGTTCCTTTCCCCGTTCCTTATTTATTGTGGCTGCTTCATGGTTTATATTTCTTTAAAAAATATATCCTCCATATTTTATTCAAGCCAATACACATGACCGATAGCAATATGTAATGGTAAAACAATGAAGATAATATCGACAAATAACACATTCTAGATCCTCTTCAAGATTTTAGGCTAATATATCTAGGATTATCCAAGGGGTCACTCTAGACATTCTCACAAAACTTATTCTAAAAATTCATTCTCTTTGAATGTTATTGATTCTTGACCACTCAAACAAACCATTCATGAATGACCAGTAGAATGAGCATGACCCATTGTTGTTATCTTATGTGCCTTAACCTGGCAAACCACTTCAATGGGATTCTGTTCATCTTTAGGGATTGTTGATTGGAGTGTACCAGATTTTTGTTCTAGGTCCCTCATTATCTAAGACAAACACATCTTCTCACAATTTTTTATTATGATTATCCTTCTAAAGTATGGAATAACCATGCTTTATCCATGCATAGACTGCCACTCTTGATTATTATCATAAGAATGTGATTTTCATTTCTTCCCACTTATCATTCTTTTGTGTCATTTGTTCATAGGATTTTACCAGTGAAATGAACACTGTCACTTGCTTTAATATAAATCATGACATAGGGTTTTGTGTAGTCTATGATTGACTAAACATGAACTGTCATCTTCTCTATTCACTGTGAGCTTGCAAAGATTACTACCTTTCCAATGAGTTTGCTTAAGATTCTCAACCTCATTGTAAACCTTGTCTCTATTTTGCATTTCATAAATTAAATGAACATGTTGCTATAGGTATAGAGATAGGGTTGGATCTTTGCATATGACTACCCAAAGAATGATAAGTCACTATTAAGCTTTGTAAAAATGCTTCATCATCATGATTTGTACCTTCACTTGTATGAAGCTATCATGTTTTGCATTCCTAACTTGCATGATTCTTTTAGCTCCATTCAAGCTTACTGTAACTCATTAGAACCCCATCTAGCATGACTATAGACTGATTATGTTATTTTGCAATTCTCCATTTGATGAAATTTGTCAGAAGACATGATGATCTTATTAATCTTGTCAAAGATTTATCCATGTGATGAATATTGAAACCTTCTTGTTGTGTAATGATGAACATACACTCTCACTCCCCTCTTAAACCAAAAGGGCAGCATGCTAAGATCAACCTTTGTGTGGGAGCCCATTTTACTCCACATGTTGTGATATCAAATGAAATAATCTAGCAATGAAAATTTCACCTATACCTGCACAGTGAGCATACATGTTAGATAAAACAGTGAAACTCAAAATATGATGGATATTTATGATAATCCTTTGTTCCTTCTTTTATCTCTGTGAAACTGTAAAACTCATTTCAATGCCTTATGAGTGTAAATTATATTTTTTTTGATGTATATGAAGTGAATATAGATCCCAAGCTCTAACATAACCTTTCTACTCTCTTACAAAAACTTATGGAGCAACCAAGCAACTTTCAGAGCATCTGAGAAAATTCAAGAGCATCTAAGTAGGAGGGGTTGGAAAAGGATGCAACACTTCAACTTGAGGTTCTTCACTCAGGCAATGATAGATCCTTATTCCCTTCATGTGCTTTTACTTTCATTCTTCAAATGTATAGTTTATTTCTTATATTGCATTGAAAGAGTTAATCCCACAGCTTGTGTGGGATGCCATATATTTATAATTATCAATAAAGACATCATTCATGGAAGATTTGTTTAATCTCTCTCGTATACAATTTCATAATGAAATCAATCTATTTGATGATAATTTTGTGCATATGAATGTAACTTTTAGTAGAAAATAATGTGTACCTTTTATCTTTATTTTGCAAACACTATCTCAGCTCTACCTAATTGAGCTAGAAGCTAAATCGAGTAACAACTTCTTTAGTAACTCTCAAGATTACTATTGAAAACAATTTAGTTAGAAATATGTATTGGTAAAATTTGACAAGCATATGATTGTTAGGGTATCATGTCAAAACTTTACATGCCTATGAAATTTATCTTATCCACAAGAGCACAATTTGACTATTACCAACATAAAAAGAAGTATTCATTGAAGGAATGGAATTAAATATTCTCATGGATGAACCTTTTTTTAGAGTTTTTTATCTTTGTAAAAATCCTTGGATAAACCACAAATTTCTCTCCACTCTTCTAAAAAACAAATCTCTTTTTCTTAGGTGATTCAACATTAGGCAATGCCCCATCACCTTCTAAGGTATAATCCATGGATAAACCAATACTTTCTCTTCTTTCAATGTATTCCATGTGTTTCTTTGTTAATCCCATCAATACTGACCCACACATGTCAGTATTTAGTTGCACTACTTTCATAATTGATCTTATATAACTTGTAATGTTATTGATGCCATGCATAGGTAAAGGTTCTAAAATAATGAGTTTGTTCCTTGATCTTAAAAACTCATCTCCTACGATTTAACTAGATTGGGAATTTGTACTACCTCTTGTAGAGTAAAAAGGTTTAGTAGGAACAATAGATGCAACTATATTTTTTAAGTGAGAAAAATCTGAACTGGATCAAATTTGTTGAGAATCCATGCATGCAAAGGAAGAAAATCATGATTTATTAGGCTAGAATTCAAATTTTGTTAATTGATCCATCTCCTCGTCGAGCTTCAAGTGTTGTAGTTAATTCAATTAGATCATGTGTAGAAGACCTATTGAGTGGAGTATCTTTTCTAATACTAATTTCTTGTAAAAATTTAGTAAATCTTCATACTTCTTTTATTAGGGTTGATATCCTATTGTCACCTAAAGGTAATGGATTCCATTCCAAGTTTTATAGGTATCACCAACTAAATATCCTTTATCCATATCCCCATGTTTGTCCACAGATAGTGAAGAAATAGGTTGAAGATCAACTAAAGGAGAGAACACAAACATGTCATCCTTTAAATTAAAATCACAATGGAAAGCATATTGCCTTGATTTGATCCCACTCGATCGTAAATGATTTCTATCTGGGGTTTGTTCTCCTGATGATGGGTGCAAACTATATGATGCTACACTTATGCCAAAATTGAGATTGGAGAATCATCAACAGTAGTAGTATCGATATGACTAGAAATATATGTAGGTTGTTTCATGAATGTCCAAAAAGTGGGATAGAGAAGTTGAAGTGGGTAGTGGATCGGGTATAAGGATGTTATCTTCTCTAGAATGTCCTACAAGATTAGCCTCAACTTTTTTTTGAAGCTTATTCGAAATTTGAAAAGACAATGATGTCTTCAACACAAGCCATTTCACCTTTGTTACCACATGTAGCTGGTTCTGCAATAGAAAACCCTTTTAACTAGATGCCCCTACGAAAGAGTGGGTGATATCCATGTAGAATTTATAAACCAAAACACCACCCTACAAACATGGAAAAAATAAAATGTGTCAAATATGGAGACTCTTTGAATAGGGCATTGAACAACCACTTCTCATCATAAACTTCTATAGTCTGTTGAATTGCATTTGAATTACCTTCTACTACTTTAGTTATGCCTATATGCACAATATTGAGTATATAAAGATTGCGTACTTGGTTGTACTTTTGACTTACTCGATCATAGAAAAATAAACCATACATTAAACCTCTTATGTATAAACTATGAAGTGAAAAACCCTTGTAAATGTTATTGATGAATCTATATTTTGAATATTAAGCTTCATATACATAAAACCATCTCTAACCACAAGATCAATGCCCTCTATTGTTAAGGAAATCTCAAAAATGCATATGGTATAAGTTGCATATTTATCTTATCAATATCGATTCCAACATGAACAACATGAACGAGGTCTTCTTTACAATGAAAATCACCAGTTGATATTTCAACATAGCCTCTTTCCAGAAGACTCTTACAAGATGAATCATCATCATGAATTTTACTTAACTGATCATTATCCATTTATATTTCTTCCCTTGCTTTTGATATAGTCCCAATAGAAGATGTTAGACAATAGTTTGAATCTTGAACCATCTACTCGAAATCTACTTTTGATAGCTTCATGACACATATATATTTTATTATATCATCATCATTATCCTACCTCCCAAGACACCAATTTGGAACATCAATATCACAAAGTGGTGAATTAGACTCATGAATAAAATTTTATTCAATCATACTTATATCTAATGTAAGAGGTACTTCTTCATTTTAAAAATTATTATCTAATGATGAAATATGAGGAGAAGATGATAATAAATTTGTACCTTGATTTTGATCTATTAATATGCTTTGGTCTATGAGTGCCAAAAGAGTGGAAAACATATTTTATCATAGAGAGAATCATCAAATTTTCTATTCATAAATTTCTCACAATATTAAAATTTTTATCATAAATAGTAACTTCTATTAGCATAGGGTCGTTATTTAAAAAAAAACATTTCTTTCCTCTTGGATGAAATTGTCTTAGAGAATTGGTTATCTAATGACAATGTAAGAGAAGTTGAAAGTAGAAAATTTTCATCTTGAGTTTTATCAATTGGTAAAGTCCCTTCCATAATTAATAAAGGATGAAGAATGACTCCATCTCCATAAAGGAAATCATAATTTGAGGCTTCCAAACACCGAGGGATAATTGAACTTTACCCAGTTGAATGTGTTGGTGATTTGAGCTATGTATCTCAAATATGTAAGGCCTAATAATTTCTCAAGTGTTAGGGGTGTCAAACCTAGGAAGATTGATATTATCATAAAACTATATTCAATTTAGGCAGCTTAGGACCAATTAATTAGGTTAGTAATACCTCCTTTAGTTGTGGCTCTACAACACCATGAGGAGTTTCCCTAAGGTGTTGAACCAATTGATGATATTGTGATCAAACATTCACCTTTCTATAAACTATACCCATTTCACAAAGTATCCCAATATTGGTGTTATAATGTACCTATTTTTTGGTTTGGATATACAAGCCTATACACCTATATGCAATAGATAATTATTATATTATAGAGTGTAAGATATTGGTAACAACCCCTATTACTTTTATGCAGTCATATATGGAAGCATGAATAACTAAAACCACAATTAAAAAAGAATGATTATCAATAGCCTTTTTTAAGTGTGTTGGGTGATGAAAAGTGGAATTTATTAGACCAATGCCAATTCCAATTAGGACTACTGAGTTACGAGCTCATTCAAAACTTGCAATGATTGAATCCTTATTATGGAACCTTAATGAATATTTCATAGAATACTATTCATCTTAAAATACACAAGAAAACTAGGTTATATGCATGCATTTAGGTAAACAATATATATTTGTAAAATATTTAATGAGTCTACTTAATCCACTAACAAACCTAAACATTCCCTTTGGTATTATGAATAAACATTATGAAAAATATTTGCAAAATTTTTACAACCTTTTGATTGAAAAATTGATCATACATATTTCAAGAAATGAACACAATATCAATGAAAACACTCACTCAATGTCAATTCCATAGTTTTAAATTTTTTATTTAAAGATTGTAATGCTTCATTATAAATTTTGGATAATCCCATCATTAAAACTACAAAATGGTGTCTTTTCCAATATTATAATAAAAAAATAGTTTTTTTGGAAATATTTTCTTCTCCATTCTCTCCTTTGTTTGGTTTTCCCACGCCTTCAAATTGAAACAAGAAGTTCCTATATCCTTTTCTAGGCTCCCAAAAAAGGAAATTTGCAAACTTGCACAAGTCCCCAGAAAATTAGTGATTTCCTGCAATTGCGAGTGGTGGCCATATCTCCCGGCAATGGCTACCCAACCTACAAAAGGCATGGGCATCTGATGGCCTGCCATGCCATGCCCATCCTCCTATCTACACCTGAAAGGACATCCCGTAGCCACTACCAACAGCATGCATGTGCAATCCTGCAACCGTCAGATTCTGTCAAGTAAAATTACTAAAATTTCCTTGCTCAAGTAAAAAGAAATTACTTTGTCTACTGCAAATATTATATAATATAATAAATGAATATATTATATTATTTAAATTTATTTTGTTATTTATTTATTAATTTAATATAATAATATATACATAAATTTTATTATTATTTATATATTTATAGTTAGATTAAGAATATATATTCTAATTATATATACATATAAATTACATTATTGTTTATATATATTAATATAATTTTATAATTATTGTTTATATATCTATAATTACATTAAGAATAAATTTTATTGAAACTAAATTAAAAAATTAATAATTAGTAAATAAATTTAAATAGATTATATATATATAGTAAAGTGTAAACTAAAATTGTTAGGGAAATTCATTAAAATTTAGTTGATTATTTTCAACATCAACTTTATAGTTAAACTTAATATTACTAATTATTAATTGTTTAATTTAGTTTCAATAAAATTTATTCTTAATGTAATTATAATTATATAAACAATAATGATAAAATTATATTAATATATATAAACAATAATGTAATTTATATGTATATATAATTAGAATATATATTCTTAATCTAACTATAAATATATAAATAATAATAAAATTTATGTATATATTATTATATTAAATTAATAAATAAATAACAAAATAAATTTAAATAATATAATATATTCATTTATTATATTATATAATATTTGCAATAGACAAAGTAATTTCTTTTTACTTGAGAAAGGAAATTTTAGTAATTTTACTTGACAGAATCTGACGGTTGCAGGATTGCACAGGCATGCTGTTGGCGGTGGCTACGAGATGTCCTTTCAAGTGTAGATAGGAGGATAGGCATGGCATGGCAGGCCATCGGATGCCCATGCCTTTTGTAGGCTGGGTAGCCATTGTCGAGACATGCCCAATCAACAAGTTAGTTAAAGCCATGTTGGGAGTGAATAGTGGTTTCAAAAACTCTAAAAATTGATAACACCAAAAATACTTAATATTTCCCTCATCTTATTTTTCCCTTCCTATTGGGGAGCAAGTTGGTTTTCAAAATATTATTAGGCCTTGACTTGTTTGTGAGAATTGTAAGGCCTTAATAATATTCAATAAACTTTGTGTTTCTGAGTAGACACACAATTCAAAGGATAGGTTCCTAATTGAACAGTTCACCAAACCCTCGTAAAGGATTCATTTAATTATCAATTGGGACTTCGTAAGATTTTGATGATGTTGGCATTGTATGTGCATTCATGGAATCTACACAACCTATATCAGTGAGTATAGGTAGTTTACACTTGTACATAAAATAATAAAGGCTGGAAAAAGGAAATGAAACATTAACTTGTAAAACAAGGGAAATAATATAAGTTGCTACTTGTATTGCAAGTACTTACTGCTTAATACTATAAATGATAAATATCAAATCTAAACTTGAAAGTAACTAATAATTCTAACTTCCAACCTTTAATCTCTAACCTCTTTGGAGATTAACTCAATGTAACATTATAGAATGGAATTCACATATATATAATTGGAAACTTATCTTAAATGAGTTCAGTAATGTAACATATAATCTAGTAATAAAGAAAAGGTGGGTTACAATACCTCAATTGGCCCTTGCTCAAGTTGTTCCCACATAAGATATCAAATACATGCTACCTGATCAATAAGTCATGACAACAAACTAAACTCCTTTATTGCATAAAAAATAAACTTATTACAGTCTAACAAGAATCTCTAAAATACTTCTCATTCAGTGGTACATATACATTGTAACTTGATAACAGGAAACTAACAATAATTAATTATTAACTAATAAAACAATCACTCTGCCATTACTGCTACTAGATCTGCTCCTCGACCATAAATCATAATATGTAGGCTCTGGTGGAATATTATTCATATAAGGACTAAAAATAGAACATAAATGCATATGTCCACTCTCCCTCAAGGATAGGGAGAGGACAAGTATTGAAACAAAAAACTATAAATATTCAATAGAAGAAGAAAAATCAAACTAGGACTCTACCCCTATTGATTAACCGCCATGATAGGGACATGTTTTGTGGAAATTATCACATCATGGGTCACTCCTATGTGGAATAGACTTCTTCTTCAGTTGACTTATTTGAAGGATAAAAGTACATTTGTGGTGACTCATGGCTGGACATTCAATAGCCACCTTTGTTTCCCTTTGGAACTATTGCTCTTCACTTATTTTGGCTTCTCCCCTACAATGTCCACAGTCCTTTGTTGCAGGCTACAACCTTTTAGGTTGCAATATTTTATCTTTTCTACCAAGACATTTACATCATTAACAATTGCGATTAAATCATAAAAAATTCCAAATATTATGAACATTCGTACATCCACATAAGAATATATCAATATATATCATATTTATATTTTCATAAATTTAGGTCTATCAAAGTGCATAAAGGGCATATGAAAGATGTATGAAGTTTTGGAAATGTTTGTGAAATTTAGCAAATGACTTGATAAAAGCATGAAATGATAAAGAGAAAACTAGAAATTATCTAGACCTATCATCCCCCCAACTAAAGTATTTTCTTTTCCTTAAGCAACTTTTAAGATTAGAGGTTATCCTATAGAGCTATCTCCCTGAAATCAACTACAATGTCAACTCCCTTTCCCTGCTTCAAATAATAGCCTTTTTGATCTAAGAGCTTTATCAATCTTGTATTCTTTGATACTTATTCCTCCCCACACTTCTTCCCTATCCAATGTGGTACTAAGAAGAGGAGAATAGGTCGATGAAAGATGAGTAGAAACTATTTAATTCCATTTCCCCTTGCAATGCCTATGTACTTATGAGATCTTCAAATAATGGCCAAAAATGTAAAGGGAGTTTGGCTCCTTTCTCTTCATCTCAAGTGTTATCTCCTCACATATTTTTTTCTCAAACATGAAGGATTCATTAATAGGCCCTATAGCTAATATCTTCATTCTCACATAATCTTATTCTTCGATATTCATTATCTTCCTTCCCACACCTCTGTGATCCAAAAGTTATAACCATTGGTCTATGACTACATTGGGATCCGCTAATTCTTTTCTGAGCTATAAAGAAATATATTTTTCCTTTTCCTGGTATTCATGTAAAATTTTGCCCCTATGTTGTTCATTTTTTATATAAGAGTCCAAAGCTCTAATTTGTAGATCTCCTAAAAAAATCAAGGGATTACAGGCAATTTTATCTAAAGGAATATAATTATGTAGGTAGAATTCACAAAGTTGATCTTGCATTTTAGGTGTGGAATCATGAAAAGTTTCTAAAAATAATAATTTCCTATTCATTGCTATAGGAAGGTCACTGATTAGTTGGATATTATGAAAACACATAATTTTTTCTTGCACAAATAATGCATACACCCTAGCAGGTGGTTTGCATTTTAGCAACTGTGTTGTCTTGTCTACTATCATTTCAATTTTTACCTTCAACTTTTTCACTTTTGTCTCCTTCTGCTCAAGTTCTCTAGTGTGATTGGATATTAATTCAACTTTTTCCTTCGCCCAATCCTTCTTCTTTTGAGAGAACTCTTGTTTTGTTTTTTACAATTCAACACCAATGATACAATAGTTAGTCTAGTGCAAGTTCTAATTGGTCCAATTTTTTCTTAGGCAATGGATATTTCTTCTTTGTTTGTACTATGGAAAGTTGTGCCAAGATATCCAATTTTGACCCATTTTCAAACTTGTGGAGCCTTTCCTCCAACTCTTTGACCCTAGAATCTTGCTCACTTTCTTTTTGTTGATAGGTCTTTATCAATTCTTCCAATTTCTTTATTCTTTTCGTTGCTTCTTGTAATTCTTTGCTAATATTCCTTTCTTCTATAAAAGTTCATATTTTTTCGAAAATTGTTCATCCCCCATTGCACTTGTGTATTTACAACCCTATGAATCAAGTATTTTTTAGGACCTCCTCATTTTCTTAGCCACAAAAACATCCTCTAAATTAGACTCAAAGGTACTAGTTTAATACCAAGACTATACAACATGTGTCTTTACCTTTTCATCAGATTCATTCTCTTTTGAGTCTTTATCTGTTTCTATCATTACAACATCCTCTTTTCTATTTTTAATCAATCCTCCCATGGACCCCTTCTTCCTTAGGCAATGTGATCACCTCTTGGGTTGTGTGGATCTATTTTTCCCTTTTGCAGGTGTAGAAGAAGAGGGTCCACCTTTTCTTTTTTGGCCTTTTTGTCTTTTCTTTGAAACAAGGGTTTCTTGTTTATCCTCTATTATGGGTTGCTCTACAGAGGTTGCAGGTTGTGTGCAAGCCCTGATCCTATGGTTCATAGAAGGATGAATTCCTTCTTATATTACTCTAGTAGTTTGAACCTGACATGGAGAATCTAGCAACAAAGAAATCCAATTCTACAAATTAATAAGTAGATGAGCTACACAGCTCAACAACTGATGTTCCACATGTATAATATTTTCACGTATATCTCTTGGAACTTCATATCTTGTGAATATGTCTTCATAGAGAAAATTTTCCACATTCCCATCTCTTGCAAATTATAAAACCTTAACTTCCACCTATTTAGTAAGCTAGTTTGTACAAACCAGTATGTAATCTTTGTTGTTTGATGTTGGTGAGATGGAGCCAACAAATTATAATCCCCATTTATCAAATGTTGCTATTGTCAATTGTGGTTGCAATGGTATTTCATCTATTTTTGTTGGTCTTCCCATTCTTTAACATCTATTGCAGCTCCCTGTATATTTGACTGTATATTTATGAATATTTGGCCAATAATAGCCAGTATTGAGAATCTTAAGAGTTGTCCTCTTTGCTGCAAAGTGTCCCCCACAGGGTTCATAGCATGCTTTGAGGATATCATATACTTCATCTTCTCGAATGCACCTTCCCATTATGTTTTTTGGGCCTGTGTAGAATAAGTATCCAACTATCCATGAGTAGGGAAAAAAATTTTGAACTAGTTGCCTCTTATCTCGAGGTGATAAATGGGGCGATTTCTTTCCTGATACAAGATAGTTGGCAATATCTTCATACCAAGGTGTATGTAGAGATAGTGTAGATAAATTCTCATCTAGGAATGAATCATCAATAACATCTTCCTTTGAATTGGTTGGTAGTCTAGATATAAAATCTAACACTATATTTTCTTTACTTGGCTTATCCAAAATGGTAATGTCAAATTTTTGAAGTAACAATAACCACTTGACTAGTCTACCACCAACTATTGTTTTGTTCATGAGATACCTTATTGTTTTATGGTTAGTGTGTATGAACATTGAATATTTTTTAATATCATGCATTAATTTATTAATTGCATAAACCACTGCTAACATCTCCTTTTCAGTCACTGTATAGTTGAGTTCTTCCCCTTGAATATTTTTGCTAATGTAATATATGGCATACTCTTTGTTTCCTTCTTGTCCTGGCACTGCTCCTATTGCAAAATCAAAATAATCTGTATGAATATGAAAAGGGAGATTCCAGTTTGGTCCTATTAATACAAGTGTCTTAGTCAATGTTTCCTTGAGAGCTTCAAAAGTAGTTTAACAGGAAAGTGTCCATTAAAACTCTACCTATTTGGATAATAGGAAAAATAGTGGAGCTGCAATTTTGCTAAAATATTGGATAAACTTTAAGTAATATCCAACATGGCCAAGTGAAATTCTAACATCCTTTTGTCTTTAAGGCACAGGGAGTGTTGATATAACCTCAATTTTTTTGGGTTCTACTTGAATTCCTTCATTGGACACAAAATGTCCCAAAACAATTCCCTTAGTCATCATCATAAAGAATTTCTCATGACTCAGGGATAGGTTATGTTCTTGATATATCTTTGGTACCTTCTCAAAATTTCCAAGTGCTTCTTCATAGGTGTTCCCATAAGTTATGAAATCATCCATGTAAACCCCCATGGAATCATGTGCAAAGTCTGGGAATATGCTTAGTATTGCCCTCTAGAAGGTGGTTGGTGAATTACATAGCCCAAATGGCAAGACAAAATAAGAATATGTAATTTGTCTTGTCTTGGTCTTATAGGGCTACCTAAATTTGATTATAGCCACTAAATCCATTCACAAAATAAAATTACTTCTTTCCTACTAATGAATCAAGTGCTTAGTCAATAAATAGAAGTGGAAAGTGGTATTGTCTAGTTGTAGCATTTAACTCATGGTAGTCTACACACATTCTTAATTTCCCTCCTTTCTTAGGGACAATTACTAGGGGTGATACCCACTAAATATCAAATATTAGATAGATGAAGCTTGCACCTAGTAGCTTTTACAATTTTGATTTAACTATATCACAGACTATACGGCTCATCCTTCTCTAGGTTTGTCTAATTGGTTTAAAACCATCATTGATTTAAATTTTATGCATGTACAAGTTGGGTCTATTCCCTTCATATCATTGTAGTCCCTTGAGAGGTTTGTGTGTGTGCTTTCAACACCTTCACTGGTGAGGTTTGTTTTGTATTAGTCAATTGATTATTAACATTCAATATTTTTCCTGACATTATCTCTAAAGTCAAGGACATTGTTTGAAAAAATGAGATGCCAAGTCCTACTATTTTTGAAATATAATGTATGGAAAATTTAGGAAACTAACTTAGATGAATTGGTGGGGACAATTTTTTGTAGTGGATCTTGTAGACATGTTAGACAGTCATGTTGTTATGGGTCCCTACCACGATTGTTCAACATGTTGTTTTCAATAAATTCATCTTCATTTATTTTATTTAACAAGGGACTGTGTTCAATAGTCATCAAATTTTTTAGGGATTACTGATCTTCTTCATCTAGGATAGGCCATATAGTTTTTTCTAAGTCTACATGAGGCTAGGTTGGTGGATAAAGGACTATTTTCCTAGTCAGATTTTTATTGGAAGTGATCATGTTATCAAACATGCAACCTATTAAGGCATCTATTATTGTCAATCAAGGTCTCCCTATAATGAGAGGATATCCTACAAGATTAGCTTTAGGCTATAGTACCATAAATTCTATAGGGTACTCCCGTGAGTCTAATTTTATTACCAAGTCTTCAATGATACCCTTAGTTTTAGCTATAGATCTATCTGCCAATTGTAGGATAGTGGGTGTAGGTCTGAGCTCTATTAACTATAAAAATTTCATGGTTTCTTTGGTCATCACATTAATATTTTCTCTTAATTCAATTAAGGTGTTCTTAATGAGAGTGTCATTTATCTTGACATCCACTACAAGGCTTCTAAGATCTACATACTTGGAGACAGTTATGTTTCCCAGCATAATATTTGCAAGTTGGCCTAAGAAATGTACGATCTGAGGATCCTTTCGCTTCCTGCTTGGCTTTTTGAGGCATAGCTCTCTCATTGCTTTGGTGTAAATAGGAACCTCCTTAATGTTTTGAATGAGGGTTATTTTGATGTAAACATCCTTAAGTTGTCCCAACATATCAGTTTCATCTTGTGATTGATGTTTTTGGACTGTTAATCTCTCTAGGAATGGAGGTTCTAGACTCATGGTTGTTAGATTAGCCTAATTTGAGTCAAGTTCCTTATGTTGTTTACCCATGGCCTCACCTAGGAGCTCCTCATCAATTAACTCAGTGATAAGAGGAGATCAAGGGCTACCTAACATCTTCCCTGATTTGAGGTATGCATCACTCACCTCAATCCCATAGGTGGGGTCTTGCATGTTGTCATTAGCATAAGCTTGTTGTATATGGTTATTATTTGGGTTAGGTGTAGGTTGTGTTGGTAATTGAGGTACTCTTTGTGGTGTAGGTGTTGGGTTTGGGTTTGGCATAATGGATTATTGTTGTGGTTGCAAGGGCTATTGTGGTTGTTGATAATTCATGTTTTAATTTTGCCACTGCCGACCTCTTTTCCATTGAGGTTGCCATTGATTTTGTTGGTGTAGCCATGGAGGATTATAGTTAGACCCTTGGTAATTTTTTTGTAGTTACATGTTTTAATTTTTTTTATTCCAATTGGATTGAGGCATTTTCGATTGTAAGTTTTGTGTATTGGACCAAGGTTGAGGGTTTCAATTAGGGAAATTTGCATTGTTAACTGGAAATGAGATGTTATAATTCAAAGGATCTTGGAGTATAAATTTTCTTGGTTGTCATGGTTTTATTTGAGAAATATATAACACCTAACCATCTTCATATTTTAATGCTTGAAATTTTGGTTTCCCTTTCCTATCTTTAAAAATGCTTGCCATATTCTTGCATTTACAATTAGTCTTTCTTTGTCTACAATGTGGGTAGTATTTTATAAGGGATTATTCTTCCTCTTCTTGATTATTTTTCACATGGAGGGTGTATAATTGTGTATCCAAGTGGTTGATGATATCCTCCTTCATGTTTGACAGAAAATTACTCAGCTCCACCCTATAGACTCCATTGCATGATTTTTTGATTAAAGATGTCCTATTTTCCCTAGTCCTTTTAGTGAAAGACCTTGAATAGTTCCTATAAACTTTAAAAATCTCATCAAATGGTAATTGTGATATATCTCCCACCCAAATGAGGTTAATAGAATCCATGCAATCCTCACTAACTCCCCTTAAGAATACTAATTTTAGGGATTCATTTGAGAGTTTGTTTTGGTGGGACTTCTTTAGGCAGAACTGGAACCTCTCTACATAATATTCGTACGGTTCATCTTCTTTCTGTGTCATTATGAAAATACCATCCCTCTTCCTATTAGTGCCTCTACAATAATCTTGGTATTTTTCCAAGAATTTTATCTTCATGGCATTCCAATTGGGAACAACATCTTAGAGTAGCATCCTTTAGTGTTGTTAGAAACAATTTAAGCCTGTGTGCATCTATTGTATAATCATAACTTCCAGCATAACACATCAAACTCAAAAAGGAATGTGTATGGGTCCTTCATGACCAATCCATAAAAGATAGGTAGTTTTGAAGTAGGTATGTTCTTCAAATAATTTTCTCTATTCTGGTTGGCAATGGGGAACTCAAAATTTATATGCTCTGATGGGTCTTTTATTGCGACCTCAACCATGATTCCTAAATTCAATTGGAAGGTTTCCTTTATGTTTGATGTGTATATTCGTGTTAGGGATGATTCTTCTTTTAGAATACCCTCACTTTTTTCACTTTGATCACTAGTATCCTCTAAAATTTCATGTGATGAGGGGAGAAATCTTCCTAGAGCATCTCATTGCCTCCACATGCAATAGTTGTTACTTTTTGGGTCAATGATTCCTACAAATTGTTAGTAAAGAAAATTTTTGATGGGTTAAAACCTAATTACCCTAATGCTAAAAACAAAAACACTAAACTATGAAAGCTTTAAAATACATAGGAGAATATTAAATGTAGCACCATCCTTGGAAATAGTGCCAAACAATTAAGGCCTTTATAATGTTCAATCAATTAGTGTTTATGAGGAGACATACAATTCAGAGGATAGGTTCCTAATTGAAAAGTTCACCAAACCCTCACAAAGGCTTCATTTAATTATCAAATAGGACTTCATAAGGTTTTGATGATGTTGGCATTGTATGCGCATTCATGAAATTTACATGGCCTATATCATTGAGTATAGGTAGTTTACACTTGTATAGAAAATAATAAATATTGGAAAATGGAAATGAAACATTAACTTGCAAAACATGGGCAATAACATAATTTATTACTTATGTTGCAGGTACTTACTACTTAATACTATAACTACTAACTATCAAATATGAACTTGCAACTAACTAATACTTCTAAATTCTAACTTCCAACCTCTAACCTCTTTGAAGATTAACTGAATGTAACGTTACAAAATAGAATTCATGAAATTCACATACATATAATTGAAAACTTATCTTAAATGAGTTCAATAATGCAACATCTAATCTAATAACAAAAAATAAGGTGGGTTACAATACCTTGAGTGTCCCTTGCTCAAGTTGTTGTGCCCACATAAGATATCAAATACATACTACTTGATCAACAAGTTATGATAACCTGCGTGGTGGATGTTCTCTTGGGGGTACCCCATGATCCCCCTCCCATTTCCCTTCTTGACTCGACTCTACACCTCACACATGTTCCTTTGAGGGTCCCTCCATTTATGGGGACTAGTGGTATGCCCGTGATTTTTGATAGTCTGAGATCCAAGGGCTGGAAGAGTATGCTTCTCAACTCTCTTATTAGTCCTACTAAAAGTGATCATTGTTGACCGGTGATTTTTGAATCTTCCTTTGGGTCTAAATTTTTGAGAAACGATGCCTCAATTACCAGCTTGATCCTCTGTCAGAAAAAGACTTGGGCGAAAAAATCACTTTTTGTACTTTTACTGCCATACTGCGATGGTCTTCCTTTTTGTTTTGGTAGTACTGCAGTGAAGGGTTTGGTGGTTACCTCATTACTGCGTGCAGTCTACTTCCTCACCGTGGTGGTCATGGTAATGGTCTTTTTGCTTGGCTGGTGGTTATCACCATACCGGGGCCAGTCAAGTGACTGACCGCCAGCGGCCTAGCTGGCGGTTACCACCATACCACGGCCAGTCAAGTGACTAACCACAGTGGCCATGGTAAGACTGCCAATGACCTAGATGGTGGTTACCGCCATACCATGGCTAGTCAAGTGACTGACCGCAATGGCCGCAGTAAGACCACCAGCAGCCTGGCTGGCGGTTACCGCCATACCATGGCCAGTCAAGTCACTGACCGCAGTGACCGCGGTAAGACTGCCACCGGTCAGTTAGGTTGGCTACCACCATACTGCGGTGAGTCCTAGAGCTAGATATAGTAGTGCGGTAGGTAGGACTATCTGGGCTCAGTGAAGTCGAGGTGAGCTCGGTCAAGCTCACCGCCATACCATGGGTTGAACTCGACAAGGTTGCGGTAGCGTGGTAAGGTCTTTAGAGAGCTCGAATGAGCTTGTTGACTGGGTTGACCGAGTTGGACTCGGTGGTAGAAGTGGTAGACAAATGGGATGCGGACATGTGGCTCAGTGTCAGAGCGATAATTGGTTGGAAACCAAAATAGTTATTGCAGCAGGTGAAACTCGACTCAGGGTGGCGAACATAACCCGATTTGAGTAATGGCATTAATGCCTGGGTGGTTCGATGTAGAGAGATCGGTATGGGTAGATCATTGGTGTGATTTGATCAGAGATTGATGTACCTTGTGATTGGCGGTTGATTGTGCAGAATTAATTGCATTGTTTGACTTAAGTAAGTAGAGCACGCTATTGGAAAACAAGAGTTCGAACTGTGTGTTGATGAACATTGTAACAGTGAGATAATTTTGTAAGTACTGTTGTGAGCTGAACAGAAGCAAGACTGTGATTTGTATGTAATATTGTTATTATTGTAATACAAAATATTCTTTGCTTGGTGTGGTGGGTTTTTTACTTGGAAAGGTTTTCCCACGTTAAATACTTGTGTCATTTTTGAATGCTCAATTGGTGCAATCTCTTTTAGCTGCATGTATTTTATCTCAAGTATTTTAGATGCTATTGAAACTTGTTTATGCTCTTCTCCTCTGTTGTATTAGTGCTAAGGGAATGTATTCCGCACTATTGGGTCTCTAGATCCTGCCAGTTTTTCCCTTCATAAATATATCTCCTAGACTCAACAATGAATAGGATTTTTCTAATAATGGAAAACTCTTTGGTGGGTAGTTTTTTACCCTTATGACCTTCCATTGACATGGTTCATCATTGGACAAATGCTAAATGGCACTTGGAAGGAAGTGCAGATGTTAGTACAATGACGAGAGGATTTTTCCTCTTTAAGTTTACTTCACATAAGGACTTGATTTTGACTCTCCTGTGGTCCATGGGTACATGGTAGACATAACATTTCTCTTTGCCACTAAAAACCTAGCTTTGACCTTGCTATCAACCTCAACAAATTAGTCCTTGTTTGGGTCCACCCGACAGGACTTCCACTTGAATATTGGGATGACTTAGTCTTCAATGCATTAGGGACTCATTCGACCAATTCATAACCATCGACATCATTACCAAAATAAAATCCAAGTTAGTGTTTTCCTATTTTTGTGCCAAGTTTGATATTAATAAAACTCTACCTAACTCTGTAACTTTAAGGCCTAAGTTGAGATTTGGTCCCAACAAATATGCTATGACAATTTTGTTGTTTATTTCTAGAAAAGCTCCAAACCTAGGCACATCATTTATGATTGTAATTCCATGATCATGAGCCACCAAAAACCTAAAGAACATGCCATGTATCAAGAAGATCATGTTTCCAACTATTGGTTTAAAGATGATATCTTAAATATCCTCAAGCCCCCCTTAAAATCGTGCCTAAGTCCTCTTCAAGCTCAACTATTCATTTGGCATCTGGTTTC
The DNA here is from genome assembly GCA_007115665.2 of Sequoiadendron giganteum. Taxonomy (NCBI): domain Eukaryota; kingdom Viridiplantae; phylum Streptophyta; class Pinopsida; order Cupressales; family Cupressaceae; genus Sequoiadendron; species Sequoiadendron giganteum. The sequence goes on along the minus strand of CM021109.1, from coordinate 221,777,758 downwards.
AAATCTATGGTTCTAAGTCTCAACGGTACTCAAATGGGCTCCCCTTTTCCCCTACTACTCTAGTTTGTGTGGCTACCCACATGGCCACTCCTCTGGTTGCTCATGGCCTACAATCTGAAAAAGTGGATCTTGAGGATGGGAAAATTCCCATTCTCAATATTTGTGAGAATTTTCCTGAAGACCTTGTAAGAACCAAGTTGATGGAAATAATGGATGAAACTTAGACTAACAACCAACAAAACAGAGTGGATGAGTGGTTAACTCCCAAAAAAAAAGGTAAACAAAAAAAGGTAGATTTGGGGGTTAAGGCTAAAGTAGGTAGAGCAAGAATAGGAAAATGGATAAGGAGATCACTATTGGAAAATATAGGATGTTGGAAGCATCCTCAAAAAATATATCTAAATAAAGTTTCTCTCTTGGAATGTTAGAGGGCTCAATAGTCCACACAAGCAGTTGGCCTTAAAAAATATATTTAGGAGCACAAGGTTGACATTCTACTTTTAGAAGTAGTTAAGATGAAAAAAACTTTGATTTGATAGCTAAAAATATTTGGCCCAATGCCCACGTTTTGGTTAGTGATTCCTCTGGTGCATTTGGGGGCCTTGCAGTTATATGGAATTTGAACAAATTGTGTGGCTTTGAACTATTCCAAACCAAGCACGTCCTAGGTGTTCAACTCTCTACCACTGGATTTTCATGTATTTTCATCAATATATATACTCCTAATGCTAGATATGCTAAGTAAATTCTCTGGATTGAGCTTTGTGATTAGATTATTGGAAATAAAGAGGCTCATTGGTTGATTTTAAAGAACTTCAACTCCCCCCTCTACCCCTCTGAGAAGTGTGGGGAGTTGATGGATTATACTGATAGTATAGATAATTTGGTGGATCTTCTAGCTACTACCAGGATAATTGATATAGAACTTCAAGGCCAACTCTTCACCTGGACTAATAGAAGGCTTGGGGAAAATCTTATATAGGTGAGACTTGACCGCTTCTTGTTTTCCCCCAACTGGGTAACCCTCCATGGCTCCAACTTGCAAGCTCTTCCTTGGACTGTGTCAGATTATAACCCTATCCTACTTTATTGAGATGTAAAATCTATTATTGGTCCTTATCCCTTTAAATATGAGATCATGTGGAGAGCTACCACACTGACTTTTAAGGACAAAATTTCTACTTGGTGGAATATTCCCATTCATGGTTCCCCTATGTATTGAGTTTCACAAAACTCAAAAATACCATAAGGTAGTGAAAGGCTGAAATAAGTGGGTCTTTGGTAAAGTGTTTCACTAGAAGAGAGATTCGATGACTAAACTCAAGGATATCTAGGTCACAATGGAAAATTGGGATATGGATGACTAGACTTTCCAAATTGAGAAGAACTGCCACACTAATTGGGATAATATTCCTAAAAAATAAGAATTATTTTGGAAACAAAATTCCATAATACAATGGCTAAAGGAAGGGGAACACAATTCCTCCTTCCATTTATCAACTCTTAAAAACAAAAAAAGGAATCAGATAAAGAAGCTTAAATATGACTTTGGAACTGAAAGCACTGCCTTTTCTCATATTGGGTTAATAGCCTCTACCTAGTTTCAACGATATTTTTTAGAGACTATTGTTGTTCCCTCTACTACTTTAGATGATCAGTTGTTGGAAAACACCCCCTCCATTCTAACTAACATTGATAATGTTACTATTCTCAAGACTATCACTCCTAATGAGGTTAAGATGGATGTCTTTAATATGGGGGTGTTCAAAGCCCCTAGGCTTGACGGCTTCCCATTGGCCTTCTTCCAAGAATTCTAGGATATTGTGGGTGAAGATGTCTTCCTTGCTTCTAAAGACTTCTTCGAAACTAAAAAACTCTTGAAATAGTTGAATCATACTTTTATAGCTCTCATCCCGAAAAATGATGACTGTAAAACTATGATAGATTTTAGGGCCATCAGCTTATGCAATACTATCTACAAAATCTTCTCCAAAATCCTTTTCAATCAGTTGAGACCCCTCTTGGATAACATGATCAACCCTTGTCAAAATGGTAACGATGAAATTATCCCAACAAGATCTCCACTCATTAAATTATTCATTCCATGGAAAAATGTAACCATGCATGTATGGACTTTAAACTTTATATCTCTAAAAATTATGATAAAGTATTTTAAAATTTTCTTCTCAAAGTGCTCAAAAAGTTTGGGTTCAATTAGTCAGTTATAAACCTTATTAATTAATGCATTTCAATTGTCAAGTAATTTTTTTGGTTAATGGGATTCCCTATGGTTTCTTCAAGGTTGGGAAAGGGATTAGACAAGGAGATCCCCTTCCCTATATCTTTTCATTATGGTTGTTGATGTTTTAAGTCATAATATTTCTAAATTTATCAATGAAGGAACTATTAAGGGGGTTAAACCAACTACCTCTTTGGACCCCTCTACAATACAAAAATTTGTGGATGACATCATCCTCTTTGGGAAAGCCTTGATTGTGGAAGCTAGGAAATGGAAGTGTTGTCCCAACAATTATGCTTCGATTTCTGGTCAATACATAAATTATAACAAGAGCATGATCTAATTCTTTAATACCTCTCAAAACCTCCATGATCTAGGCTATGAGAGTGCCTCTCTTCTTGTATTTATCTGGGTCTCCTCTTAACTGTCAAAGAAGTCACCCCTAACTTTTAGAATTCGGTGTTGGAAATAATGCAGAGAAAATTGGTTGGGTAGAAACGGTCCATGTTAAGTCATGCTAGTAATTTTCAACTCCTTGATACTGCTCTCCAAGGGATCCCTATGTATTTCATCTCCCTATTTAAAATCTAAAAATACATTGCTAATAAATTGGAAAGAATCCAAAAAAAAATCTTTGGTTTGGTACTGAGGAGAAAAAGAAGTTGGTCTTTCTTAGTTGGGATATTGTTTGTCTTCCCAAGTTCAACGAAGGGCTTGGTATCAAGAAAATACAAACTTCAAACAATTCTCTCCTTACTAAGGTTGGTTGGTACTTGTTGATAAATACGAAGGATTGGTGCACTATTCTAAATGCTAAGTATTTGAATAGTACTCCTCTCATCAACTGTATTTACAATAACCACCCCCATGGCTCCCTGATTTGGAATAATATTAACAAAGTCAAACAACTATTTTACTCTAGCCTTAGATGGAAACTTGGTGATGGTTGTAGTATCAAATTATGGTATGATCTCGAGTTACTCAAGCTACCCCTTAGCCAATCTGATTTTAAGGATTTGATGGACCATGCTTCTAGCTACTTTGGTACTTTGGTTGAGGACTGCATTACTAGTCAACATGACACTGAAAAGTGGAAAGTTGTTGAATATTGTTGTCACAATTCTCAAAATCTAAGTCACTCTACTAGGCTCCTTCAATAATCTCTCTCCTTGACTAAAAATCCTATTTCCACCAGAGAAGATGACCTTTTTGGACTGGGGAAAGCAAGGGAAATCTCACTATCAAATTGACTTACAAAATATTTTCCATGCAAGAAACCTATGGTAATTTTTGGAAGTAGATTTAGAAAAGACACCTTATTCTAAAAATCAAATCCTTTTGGTGGAATATATCCCATGATAGAGTTATCACTCAAGACAACCTAATGAAAATAGGGTTCCAAATCCCTAACAGATGTTTACTTTGTAAGAGTGATGAGTAGTCTATTCCTCACCTATTACTGCAATGTCCCTTTGTTACTGAGGTTTGGGCTTCTGCTCTGCAAAATATTGGGGTCTCTTGGACTATGAATGGTAAAATAAAAATCTTTGTGGAGAATTGGATCACTCCCTATTCTCACCCCTTACCCAAAGAAATTTGGCAACAAGACCCTCCTTTCATCTATTGGTTCTTATAGGAAGAAAGGAACAATAGGATATTCCACAATGAGGAAAATATCCCCAAGGATGTTTTTAATATATTCTTCAAGATCCTCATCAAGAAAATTACTCACTTTATCTAGAAACCCCCAATGGTTTGGAGATCAACATTGTTAGTAATTGGAATCAGCCTCTAAACCTCAATTCTTATGATAATTCTAAAATTTTGGCAAGGCTAAAGACTAAATGGAGACCTCTTTTGTAAGATTGGTGCAAAATCATCTTTGATGGAGCTACTAAAGGAAACCCTCACCCTACTATTATAAGTGGTATCATAAGATATCATGAAGGAAAAATTATTGTAGGTTATGCTGGAGGAATAGGGGTGCATTTTTCTATGATAGTAGAAGCAAGGGCCTTGCTAATTGGGCTTAACTTTTCTCTCTCTATAGGGATCAACTATCTACATGTTGAGGGTGATTCTAAATTAGTGGTTGATGCTACCACTGACAATCACCTTCAAGCTTGGATTGTTAAGGATGTTATGGTTGATATTAATCACATTCTTAGTAAATTTGAGGGGAAAATGCTTTCACATATTTTCAAAGAAGGAAATAAGGTTTTCAATGCTCTAGCCAATTTTGGAACCCCTTGGACTATTACTAGGTTTTGGGGAAAAGTTGATGCTTTGCCCACGTTGGTGAAAGGATTAATCATTAGTGAACAAAAAAATCATACCACTCATAATGGATGTTGATTCCTATTAATTAGGGTTTGTTATGTATTCTCTTAACATCAGTCTCGATTTGATGGATTAGTTTAGGAATGATGATTTGGATAAGAACAGGTGGATAATGGTGACTAGTTATGACAATTTCATTCTACCTTGTTGGATTTGTAACACATGGGATGATAAAGGTACATGTGCTTTCTCGATTGGCATGAGACTCAACCAGACTTCAATGATTCTTTAATAAATCTTAGTTGGAGGATTTGTGATATGATATCCTATTTAACCTATAATTTTCATCGTGATATCATATTAATGATTTACGAGGTCATTATTACCAAATATTTTACCTCAATGTACTCTAATGATTTCCAATATTTTTCCATCGAGTTTGGCCCTTTGGAAAATACTGCTCTTGTGTGGGGTGTTATTATCATATTAAATTGGAATGCTACAAATATTTTTTCCTACCATTTATCTTCACAAAGGTTTTGCTTATCCCTCCTATGTATTTGCATTATATTATTGTCTTGTGTCTTATGTGGTTTTCTAAGTAAAATCTTGTGCATGATGGGTGGCGATAGAGTTAGAACTGAGCCTGGTTCTTGTGAAGATTTTCACTGGGATGTGTTGGTTTGGCACATTTTTGTTGAAGGTGGCTTGGCCCTATTAATGGAGAACCTCAAAGGCCATGATGAATATATTTTGACCCAATTCACTCATAGTTGGAATGACAAACATGTGACTGTCAATGGTATTTATTTTGAATTTAATGAGGATGTCATCACCAAGGCTACTGGGCTTTCATTCTTTGGGTATAAGTTAAAAAAGCACACTGACATCTAAGATGCAGATAATATGGAATAGTTTTTCAAGGAGAATGAGCAACCAGTTAAGCTCCACGTTGAGTATGAAAAAAGTAAGCTCCCACTTCTATGGGATTAGGTTTGGCTTGTACTTATGAAGTATGTTACACTTGAAGTTAATTTAAAATGTTATTATTATCATATCCCCTTGGTTAACCATTTTAGGCATAACCTCTGTTGGAAAAACAAGGATAGACAACTGAGAGGGGGGGTGAATAAATTGTTTCCAAAATCAAACTTATTCAACATTAATCAACCTTAAATCATAGATCAGATAGTTAATAGTGCAAGAATAAATCAATAACACATTAGAGACACATGAACACCAAGATTTTATGTGTGGAAACCCTGTTAGGGGAAAAACCACGGTGGATGTTAGTCCACAAGATTATACCCTATTAGAAGTATAATGAAGAATGAAAAGGGAATACACTTGCATTCAAGAACACTACTTAGAGCACACTGCTTAGAGGAAGGCTCACTTAATTACATATAATAATTAGATTAAATCCATCTAATGAAGTTGAACTAAGAAAATAGCTTCTACAAAAGCCTGATTATAGTTACGGTTAGGCGCACAAAAACTTCTACACACTATGCTCTACTCTTGAATGATTTGACCTTTATTTGCACATGTACACCTCTTTAACACATTGAGCATTGGCTCTAAATGAGGAAAACAATCACTTATATATATCTACTACATGGATTTATATCCACTATTCAGTCGGCCTCAAATAAAGAATAAATTACAACTATCGGCCTTAAAACATGAATAAATTTTAATGTGCACCAACACAAGTTAGTCACAACCTAGTGAGAATCCAAACAAACACTTTAGAACATGCCAAACAATAAAAGACTAATCTTCATGGATCCGCAACACGCTACTACCATCATGTCGACCAAGAACATGAAAACTTAATCACACATCGGAAAAATCTTTGATCACGAACACTCTGATCAATGCAAACATACAGCAAGGATAGAGTACAATCTAAACTCATTCATGAACATCATAGATACATGTGCAACAACTAAAATTACCAGAATTTCATCCTCTTCTTCCAAGAACACCATCTATAGAAACTGAATAATTGTAGGAACATAGATCTTCATAACTTCCACAAATCTTGATGCGAACCTCTGAAACTTTCAGAAAACATACTAGAAATCTTTAGCAACAACCCATTTGAAGTGCACCTTTAGATCTTCATCGTACAAAACTTTCCAACATTCTGACCTTCTCAGCTTCACTGGTTGCTTGCAATATTATTTTTTATAATTTTTTAATATCCTTGACATATACAGCCTTAAGCATCATCAATGCTAATATTGTTGACATCAATGACAACCACATATCATAAATGAAACCACAACATCCAAAAACCTCCACATCAATTTATCTTTATTCCTCCTTTCCTCTTTGGAAAGTTTGATAAAGGAAACCATCAACTTGGTTGCTAAAATCCCTAAAAAACCTCCCCTCCCCTTACACTAAGGGTTGATTCTATATATGTATCATTTCCATTTAGCTTTAAGTCCCCCTAAGCCCATCTAGGCTACTTGGTTTGATGATGAACAAGATCCCTCAACATTTTTTCCAATAAAACCTCCCCTACTATTACCCCTAGGTCCAAGCACAAACTTCCCCTGCCTTCCAATGAACCCACCCCTGAAACTAAACCTAAGTAGATTGGAAAAAGGAAAAAATCCAGCCCTATGTAATCTTAGAAGAATTTCATTACTGTTTTGTGTGACTTCAAAAATACCCATGCCAAGAGGGTTGGGAAACAGATGAGCAAGCCTCATTTGGGACCAAAGAAGAAAAAAGATATTACCTTCTATATGGAAGAACCTAAATCGAGTAATGAGGATGAGAATGATGACACCAAATGATTTGGGGAGGAACACAATAGAATGGCTATATATTTGGAGGTAGGTGTGCAACCTGCAAGTGTTAGGAATTCCAATCATCTAGCTAAATAGAAACCTAAAATCCACATCGAGTCCAATAACTTTGATCAGGTGAATAATTAGAATAACAACAAGTACAAGATGGTGGAGGAAGTGGATGAAGATGTGGAGGGCCCCAACCATTTCCCTGAACTCAATTGGATGTTGGTGGAGGAGTCCACTACAAAATCCTCCAACCATCATGTTAGGGTAGAAGTGGCTAGTAACCCTAGTCATGACTTCGATGAACAATATAAGGCTTTGTTGGCTCATGTTAGTGCCCTTGAGAAGAAACTAAATAAATTCACTTGCTTTACCATAGAATTAATCCATCACTCTAAAGTGAATCTTACATCGATGTTGGAGGAAGTCCAAAAGAATATACCTGAGAATGATCCCAACTCCAACCACTCAAAGGTGAACATCTTCAAATTCCTCATAGAGGAATGGGAGAATATTTCAAAATAGTGTTTGGGGCTTGTCTGCTCCCTCTAGGATTTTTTGGTTTTTTTGTTTATGTGGTGTTCTTGTGAGTCTATTAGTATTTTGTTACTATTTATTTTTTTCTCTTTAAACTGATCTAGTGAACTTTGGCCCTTGTGGATTTTTGTATTAGTAGTTCTACACCTTGTAAATGTAAATTATATAATAAAAAACAAGTCACTACAACAAACTAAACTCCTTTATTACATAAAAACTAAACCTATTACAGCCTAACAAGAATATCTAAAATATTTATCATTCAATGGTACATATTCATTATAACTTGATAATGGAAATTGACATCAATTAACTATTAACTAGTAAAACAATCACTATGTTGTTGCTAATACTAGATCTTCTCCTCAACCACATATCCCAATATATAGGCTTGGGGGAGTCTTATTCATAAAAGGACTAAAAACATGGCATTAATGCATACATCCACTCTCCCTCAAGGATAGGGAGAGGAAAAGTCTTAAAACAAAAAATTACAAATATGCAATAGAAGAAGAAAACTCAAAATAGGACTCTGCCCCTAACGGTTAACCACCATGATAGGGACATTTTTTATGGAAACTATCACATCATGGGTCACTCCTATTTGGAGCAGACTTCTTCTTCAGTTTTCTTATTTGATGGATAAAAGTGCATTCATGGTGACTCATGGCTTAACATTCAATAGCCACCTTCAATTCCCTTTGGAACTGTTGCTCTTCACTTATTTTGGCTCCTCCCTTGCAACATCCACAGTCCTTTATTGCAAGCTAGAAATCTAACTATTGTGGGATATACTCTTTTAGGCTGCAAGATGTCAGTTTTTCTACCAATACATTCACATCATTAACAATCACAATTAAATCATAAAAAATACCAAATATAATTAACATTCATACAGTGAAAGACGTATGAAGTTTTGGAAATGTTTGTGAAATTTAGCAAATGAACTAATAAAGCATGAATTGATAAAGGAAAAACTAGATGGCATAGGTTCCCAAATCTTCACCATTTTCCAACCTTTACCATCTATCAACTTTCAAAAAAATTATAAAACTCATTGGGAGCCAATAGAGGTTTTATAACCTCTTTACTTCATAGATGTCCCCTTTCAAAGAAGCTTACTTTCATTCACTTAGAAAGGTTAGAAAATCCATGTTGATTTTTTACAAGGTTGTGAATACCTTGTCAAGAGATGGAATAGGTTTGAAACCATCTCCTATTTCCAACACACAAAAATCTTGGTAGATTTTCAATTAAAATGACAAGGTTAGAAAACCTACGTCAAGTCTCGACAACGTTGTGACAACCTTTCAACTCTTGACAGAGGTTTTAGAACCTCAACCAAATGTTGAAATAATTAAGACGCCTTTTTGAAAAGGTTAGAGAATTGAAATTAGTTTCCTACAAGGACAACCTTGTTGAGTCCCAATAAAGTTTTACAAAAATCCAATAACATAACACTTAGTCAATTTTAGATTTTAAAACTTGGAGAATTGACATTAAAAAAAAGGCTAAAGGAAACACAAGAAATAAGGGTACATTCAAACATAAAACTCCAATCTAAAGAGTATCTTAGAATGATTATCAATAATGGGCCAACAAAGGTAAAATGCAAACCATTAGAGTAGAACACAGAAAAAATGAGACATGAGAAAAAGAGGTGCCAACATTGGCTCTAGTTGGGGATTTATGTCTCTTGTAGGCACAACAAGAATCTAGATCTTTGGGAGCAGACCAAAACTTAGACATAACAACAATCGAGAATGACCCACACTTCATCATGACAAACAAAGATCATAATTACACAAAGACAACAATATATACAAAAAAACAATGTAAAAATAACCAAACTGATATATATTACAAAGGTTTTGAGAACTCGCCCTTAGGAGAAGTAATGCTTGAGATTTTGATCATGAATTGGTAGCTCCAGAAGATCCCCATCAAGACACCTAAATTAAAACTTTCCTTGACCACATCCTTCAACAATTTGATAAAGACTGACCTATAGGACATCAAATTTTCCATGTTTTCCCTTGTCTTCTAATTTGGAATTCTAAAAAAGGACAAGATCCCCAATCTTAAACTCCCTCTTAATAGATTTCTTTTCAAAAAGATAATTCATTTTCTACTACAACAATTTTCTCTTGTGGTCACTTTTCCTTATCTCTTCCAGCTCAATCAATTCATATATTGTTTGTGAAATGGCACTTACTTCTTCCCCATCAATCTGATACAAAAATTTGTACATAAGAAAATCAAGGATGATTGGTAGCTTGGCCTCAACACTGTACACCAGTTTAGAATAACTTTTACCTGTAGACTTCTTATACATTATTGTATCAATCCAAACATAAATTTTTTAACTTATCATCCCATATTTTCTTGTTAGCATTTGTAGACACTTAAAACTATCTTGATAGTATCACATACTTGATTTCCCTGACCAACACCATTTTCTAGTCTATTGAGCCTAGTTCATTCATTTAATTAAATAATATCAATTATTTGGTTGAATTCACCTTTTCTCGTATTAATTAAATAAATAAATTTTACTTAGTTAATTCATTATTCTCCATGCTAATTTCATTCTCATTTGATTAAATAATGCAAATTATTTATTTAATTTGTCATCTTTCTTACTTTTATTAAATAATTCATAAATTATTTAATTAAAGGATTTCTTCATTCACTTGCACAATTAAATGATTTTAATTAATTGGCTAATTTCTTTCCAAATCCTCCAAATTTTCCCACTTGCACAAGGAATATTCCCTTGGAATATGTCATTTTTAAATTCAAATATTTTCCCCCAAATGCAAATATCTCCAACATTCCTCCAATATATTTCCTAAAAACTAGGGAATTGGATGAGTCTCTCATGGATCCTAAACTATTGATTTGATCTTTGATACATATATCATGGATTTTCAATTATTGGATTCATCCTTGACCCATTCTCATTCCTCTCATTCGATTTCATCCATTGATTAGCCTTTTTGATCTTCACTGTTGATTCTAATTTCAAAAATCAATAAATAGTTAGCATTTCTTCATAGTAATCATCCACAAGCTTTGAGTAAACTTAATCTCTTGAATTTAATATCCAATTGATCAATTTGATAGCACTTGTGATACAATTGAATTTATCATTTCATCAAGTTGCTTTGCATATCATGAATTTTTTCTAGATTACAACACTCCACATCCATGAAGGACATAATCCCACAATGGGATTGAGGTTTGCATTCTTAGCTTTTAATTTTAATTTGATCTTTGTTTTAATATTTCATGTTTTGAAAGTTAATTTGCTTTGTAAAAAATTTCATTGAGAATTGTATGTTTTATTGATCATAATATTTGTTATTTTGGTTCAATTTGATGTCATATGATCAATAATTCTTATACATTCACAACATCCAATGTTTTCCTAATGATGTTCATGAAGATTTTATCGCTAGATTATTATTGTATATTTCCCCACAAATGATAAGAGGATGAATGTGTTAAAGAGATCCCATATTATGAGTGCATATCAACAAATTTTGGGGACCTAAACACATTACATTGTCAACAATAATTCTTGATGGTACGCCAAACTTGGTAATTATGTTATTGAGTAAGAACTCAATCACCACCTTTTAGGTTGAATTCCTATTAGGGATTTCCTCCAACCATTTAGTGAAATAATTAGTGGATACTATTCCATTTGTACCCATTGCTATATTTTTTGTTATTTCCCCCATAAAATATATGCCCCACTATTGGAATGGAGTCTCCATTGAAATGGTTGTAAATGGAATTTCTCCTATAAACTTTAACTTACTAGAAAACCTTTAGCAAGGGTCACCTTTATTTACAAATTTGGCCACATCTCTAAAGAATATTTTCCACCAATAACCCACCCTCATAATCTTATGATTAATACCCTTTGGCATACAGTTACCAACACATAAACCTTGGTGGCACTCCTCAATCACTCATACAAACTATTATTTATCTAATTATCTCAAGATTACCCCATCAATGTTTCTCCTCATTAACTAACCTTCAAGCAATAGATACTTCTGAGCTTCAAGTTTTAGTGTTCTCCTTTTCTTGTCATTCAACTTGGGTAGGAAATTTAAATTTTACAAATAAAATATGATTTCCTTATAGAAAAGATAATCCTTCAACTGACATGGGATGAAAGATGGGTTGGAGCTCACTTGATAGATGTCAACAATGTCCAAATTTTCTTCATCCATTATTTCTTTCCAAGACCTAACATTTAACTAGCTTATTTTTCTTTACCTCCATGTCATATTCTTGGATCTTATTTATCCATTTGCATATTTTTCTTGATGCCTCTTATTGTATAAAAATATTTCTAATAACTATATGTGGCACAGAGGTTGTAGCTTTAGCTCCTACAATATATGGTCTAAAATTCTTTACCTCCTTGACAAGAGATTATGCATGCTTCTCCATTATGGAGTTTTTCAATTCAAGATCCCTTGAGGAATTATTGAAGAAAGCTATCGGTTTCTCATAACCTTCATCATTAGTTTTTAACAAAATAACAATAGTATAAAATGAGGCAAAGAAAAATAATTGAAAAGGCTTTGAATAATCCAAGCTTTCCAATACCAATGCCTTCTTGAGTACATCTTTAATTTCTAAAAAGGAATCACTTGAATCCTTGCATGACTTGATAATTTTCTCTTTTTCAACAATTTGTATATGGCCTTAATTTTCTACAAAGTTAGGAACAAACATCCCAATGAAGTTTATGTGTCCAAAGAATGATTAGAATGCCTTGAATATTTTATTTTATGGAATGAGGTCAATTTCTTTGACACATTTTGGATCTATTCTTCCCCTTCTTAGACACAATATGTACCATAAACTTATCTTCTTCCATGCTATTTTTTGGGGGGATTCAAAGATGTCCCATATTTTATATACCTCTAAAAAATTAACTCCAAGTGCTTGCAATGGTCATTATGGTACTTAGAGTATGGAGTCAAATCATCTTGGTAAACAACCATGATTTCATTTATAAGGCCTACAAATATGATATCCATGGCTCATTGAAATGTTGCCTCAACATTCTTCAAACCATATGTCATTCAAACATAAACAAATGTTCTTCATGGCATTGTGAAGGTTATTTTATGCAACTCAAATTATTTGACCATGACCTGATTGTAACATGAGATGTCATCCATCATAGACATCAACTCAAAATATTACCTGATGCAACAAATGATCCATACAAGGAAGTGGATAATTGTATTCGATTGAATTAATATTTATTTATTTTAAATCCACATGCAACCTAATATCCCCATTCTTCATTTTTACTAGAATAAGGTTTAAGACCTACTTTGAATTTCTAATTGGTTTCATAATTCCTCCCTCTATTAGCTTCATCAATTCATTTTGCATTTGAGGGGCAAGGGTGGGATTGATAGGACGTTGCTTATGTCTAAACATATTTATACTAGGTTCCAATGCACTGGTATGCTAGAACATATATTATGTATAAGCCTTTAGTTCATTATAAGACCAAAAAAATTATTTTCTTATACCTTCTTAATAATTCTATCAACATTTGCTTCTTTGTTGGTTTTATTCTTTTAACAATGTAAATAATCATGGGAGTTGATTTATTCCCATGTTGACACTTTCCACGTCCTCATCACTATCAAGCTTACTTCTTGTTTTGTAACAATAAACATTATAAAAAAAGAATTGTGAGCAGAGCAATAGGTGACCAAAAGGTAGGTGTTGGTGTGAATGAAGTGGCAGATGGTTGGGTGGCAAATTTTGAGCGCACCTTCTTAATGGATCACATCAGGATGAGAGCGGATAGTGAAAAATGGTTTGATAAACGAAGATAGACTGGTGAAGTAAAATCATGGGAAGGTAGAAATTGGAATGAGAATCCTTGGTATGAGAACACCCAGAGGAGATCTTACATGGGTGGTGCAAGAGCGAATCGATTCCATCGTGGTGGCAGGGAGATGGGTGATGTAAACAATATGAATGGAAGGTAGTATGCAGAGGATTCAAGATTTTCTCCCTCATTTAGGTCTAGAGCGAATGTAATTCTATTGGGTAGGAGATGGAAACCAAAAAGGAATAACCCTAAAGGTCAGCATGGAAATAGGGTAATATGTGTTCAAAGAACAAAGGAAATTTGAAAAGGGGGTCAAATACAAATATCATAACATTCCAAGCGAATATAATGGGACCGATTGTTCAACATTTAAAGAAACTTAACCTGTTATTTAAATGGTATGGAAGGGATTTTAATTGGGATAGATTTATTCATTAGTGGAAGGGTCGTTAGGAGAAGAAATGCAATTTAAGACACTGGCCAATGTATTCTTTGTAGTAATATGCCCATCAAAAAGGATCAAAGAAGAAATTAAAAATGGATTTTGGTTAATGGATGTATGTGGTTTTTATATCAGAAAATGGGAAGCTGGATTCAATCCATATTGTCATAATATGGAAAGGATACAGTATTGGTTTAAACTCCTAGATTTACCATTAGAATTTTGTGAACCAAAAACCCTAGAAATGATCGTCAATAAACTAGGGACTTACATCTGTGTTGAATAAATATAAATCCAAATGGAAGAGGTACTCATGTTAGGATGTGTGTAGAAAATAAGTCCAATAGTTCACACTAGTGTGAGGTGGAATTAACCATGGATTGGGGAAGTTGGAAACATAATCTAATTTTTGACCCGTGCCCTAGGAATGATAGGGTAAGAAATTTAGGCTTGAAAGATAATTTAAAAAGGATGGAAAAGGCTAGGGAATAGCAGGATGAAAGAACAATTAATCCCCACATGAAAGGGGTGAGGACAAAGCCAAATCTCAATCATGAGAATGATGTTACTCAAACTCAATCTATGGAGGTGAAATAGAGTTTGGAGGAACTCGTTCAACAAACAATGAATATGACAGAGTAAAGGTCATAGTTGGACACAAAATTACCAGAGACCATAGATAGGATTAGAAATAACTTCAAGGAATAAGATACCAATTCCTTTATAATAGTAGGCAATGAGCTTTGGTAACTTGCCAAGGTAGCCAAGGGATGCAAGATGAAAACTTTGAAGCTGAAGGATTGGATGAGGTAAGGGAAAAATTCCTAGATTTGGAGCAGGAGGGTGAGGTGCACAAAGAAGGGGAATTTATCCCAAAAACAAACAAAAAATAGAAGATTATGTCTTCACTCAAGAGGAGAGCAGGAAACTTTGAATCTCTTAGAAAGAGGCTATCAAGAAGTCTCTAGATTATGGAGAGAGCAAAAAGAAATGTAGGGTCTCAAATGAATAAAAAAGGAAGACTGATGGAGAGGCAACAGGGCAAAAGAAAATTAAGGAAATGCTCATAACAGGGAAGGGGGAATCCCTTCCTGAGGCACAATGAGGTTAATATCATGGAACGTTAGGGGCTTGAATGCCCCTCACAAAAAAATCCCGATAAGCCATCAACTAGAGGTTGTTGAAAATCAAGGTATAACTTACAACAATATGAACTTAAATATGTGGTTGTAAATCTGAAATTATGTTTACAAGATTACAATAAAATGATTAAGTGATTGACAATTGCAACTATGAAAGAAAAATATGCAATACCACGAGTCCTCAACACAAGTAACATTCCATATCCATGGAGAAACCCTTGCGAGAAAAGACTCCACACCCAAAGAGATCCAATGTTTGCATTAATCTTCAAGGAAGAACATCAACACAACAATCCTCTTTGTAATCTGACAACACTTCATCATCTTGACAACCTCCAAATAACTCATCCTAAATCACCATCTCAAGGCTTTAATATATAGAAGTTTTTGGGAGAGAATACCACAAACGGTATCCCAAAACAACAAGAAAAACCACCTAGAAAAACCCATACCCCCTTAGTGGACAACCAATAAACATGGAATAAAATATCAAATTATCACATGGCCTTCACATGGGCGCCTAACCCACAACCAATCAAAATTAGTCAAAATTGAGTACTCCATAACTCTCTAATGTCTCCAATAGCTACATACAAGATCATGCACCACCATGCAAGAGCATGCAAAACATGAAAATAGCATGTAAGGACATGCACACTCAGTGATCCCAACCCAAAAATTTGGACACCCAAGAGGAATACGCCTCCAAGATGTTTTATAACTGCCACCCTGATGGGTCCATCTCTTTGAATGAAATTACAGCTTTTCATAGGAAAATAAATAATAAATATTTTGTCCCTCATGTCCTCTAGAA
Organism: Sequoiadendron giganteum; assembly: GCA_007115665.2. NCBI lineage: Eukaryota > Viridiplantae > Streptophyta > Pinopsida > Cupressales > Cupressaceae > Sequoiadendron > Sequoiadendron giganteum. The sequence goes on along the minus strand of CM021109.1, from coordinate 221,761,607 downwards.
CACTTTCCAAAGAACACAAAGACACATAAATCAACTTAGGATATTAATTTTAATGTCACATATCCTATTTTTTCCACTTGACATTATACATTGCAATTACATCCATGAGATACAAATAAAATATAATCAGGTATAGTGATCAAGGCCCATCACCTTCCTACACCAAGAGAACTTATCCGTGGTCACTAGCTTCATGAGAGAATATGCAACATTATCCAAAGTGTCAACCTATGAGATAAGAGGGATTCATTGCACACGGGTCTCTTCGTTCTCAAGAGATCACCATAGCATGGACTGCCCTTATCCACCTCAGTATAAGTGGAATGAAGAAATTGCAAAGGAAATTAAAATGTGTTGGCCTTAAGGAAAACTAATTCAGATCTGGGGAGGGTGGAACTTCCATGTTTTTTCCTCAAACATAGGAGCTCTTGACCAAAGGATAGCAGTGTGGATTCAGGATGCCAATGCGATGCACTTTTGTTCAATTGGCATGCTAGCGTCGTAAGCAAAAAAAAGCTCAGGAGCTTAGTCGAGAAAGATGGAGTCTCACTTCTTTACTCAAATCTAAGGTCTAAAAAACAAGATAATCAAATAGACAACATAAACTATAAGAAAAGAACAAGGAGAACTTGGAGAAAACTTACCCACATCTAGACGTTCGAGTCTTCACTCCAACCTCCACTTTGCAACCTACACACAGAAGAACGAGGAGAAAAGGATGGAGCTATATAGGGGTCTTCATCAATCATACCTTTGTTTTAGTGTTCTTAGCTCCATGGAAATCCAAATAGGAAAGGAGTGTAAACAAAATATTAAAAGCGTGTGGTGAAAGCAAAACCGGCTTCAAGAGAACCCACACCACTAAGTAGTAAATGAACAAGTAGATAGAAAAGAGTGAGAGAGAGAATGTTACCCATGGTCCTAGACACTCTCTAGAGTACACAGACACACCATTGAATGCTTTCTTGAGAGATGTGGTTGTTGGAAGAACCTCAGTTCGACATGGCTTCGCTTGCAAGAGTGTTGCTATCAAGAATGAAGAGAAACTCAAGAGTGATCAATTGAAGAGAAAGCTTGACTGAATGACTTGAACCCTCAAAATGAGATAAAATGAGGGGTTTTGTTGCATTCAAGGGTGGAAAAGAGGTGTTACACATGAAATATTGACTTCGAAGACACGTGACAGGAGTCAATATTCAAGATTCCTTGCTTCAAACTCAAAAAACTAATAGGATGCAAGCACTTGAATGGACTTCCTTAAGGGTAAGGGGTATTTTTGCTTTAGTGAGACATCAAATAAGCAAGTTGTTATAAGACTTTTGATAAAGAAAATTGTACAAAAAAACATAACGGGTTGAAAGCTTTCACATACAAGTGTGATCATATTTCATCGCATCATCGGGAAAGTTCCTAGTTTTCAAATAATTGTAAATTTTAGAGAACCATTATCCTGAGTCTATGTGAGAACACGCAAAGGTATCAGATTCAGGTTGGTTAAGAATAGCAAGAGATCAAAGTACCTGAACAATAAAGTGGTATTATTTTGTATCCTCATCTAAAGGTACCAAGAAGGTAGCACTCGCCATGGCATCTACATGTCTATTTTTTCTCCTAGGGACACTGTCTATCATGAAGGAAGAGAACTAGTTTAATAAAGACAAAGCAAGGTCTCAATATCAAGACAACTTACTTTGCTTAGCCTGATAGGTTCCCATAATCTAATTCACAATGAGCTCAAAATCACCCAATATACGGAGATGTCTTATTTTTAACGTAATCATGGTACACAAGCTAGCAATGAGAGCTTTGTACTTGGCGATATTATCAATACAAGGGAAGTCCAATCGAAAGGAGAGAAGAATCGGTTTACCTTCTGGTGACATTAGGACCACACTTGCTTTGGAACCAGTCTGACATCTCAATCCATCAAAATACATTTTCCACTCGAGGTCATAATTGATCATGAAAATGTTCTCATCCAGAAACAATTCCAAACTCGGGAAGGAGCGAGATGAGGGGGCATTTTCTAACTAATCGGCAATTGCTTGGCCCTTTATTTACTTATGAGTAATGAAATTTATGTCAAAATAAGAGAGCAACATTATCCATTTTACTAATCTCCCAGCAAGGTCGGCACTAGAGAACAAGTGCTTTAGAAGGTCACTTTTTACAATGACATGCATTTCAACATGGAGAAGATAGTGCCTTAACTTCTATGTAGCAAAGAAAAGAGCAACGAATTGCTTCTCCATGGAGGAGTAACGAGTTTCATAATCGACTAGCACATGACTAATGTAGTAGACTGCTCTCTCTTTCTTGGCATCATCATACTGATCTAGAAAAGTAGCCAAAGCATATGGTGATTCTATGAGGTAAAGAAAGAAGGGTCTATCCTATATAGCCACATCAATATAGGAGGGTTGGCCAAATAGGCTTTGATTGACTCAAAATATTTTTGGCACTCTTCATCCCATATGAAATGAACATATTTCCTTAATAGGCGAGTGAAGGGAAGAGTACGATAAGCCAACTCAAATATGAATCTACGAATCACCTAAATCTTCCCTTGTAAACTCTACAATTCAATAATATTCCTGGGTAGAGGCATGTTAACAATGGCATCGATCTTATTTGTGTCAACATCGATTCCAAATTGAGAGACTATAAACCCTAAAAAAAAATATGTGTCTACACCGACGACACACTTAAGATGATTAAGTCTCATCTTATAGAGTCTAAGCCTCTCAAAAATAAGATGAAGGCTCTTTACATGATCTTGACAGGTTATAGATTTTTCCAAAATGTCATCAAATAGTCTTCTAAAATCTTATGGATGAAGTCATGGAATATTAGGTTCATTGCTCGTTGGTAAGTTGCTCCTACATTATTTAACCTAAAGGGCATAACCACATAATAGAAGGTACCCCAGGGGGTAGTGAAGGTTGTCTTGTACTAATCTTCTAGATTAATATGAATCTGATTGTAACCTGAGAAACCATCCATAAAAGATAGCAATGCATGGCCTGCAATCAAGTCCACAATCATATCTATATTAGGCAACAAAAAATCATTATTAAGAGAAGCCTTATTAAGATCACAAAAATTCAATACATATGCGAATACAACCATCAGGTTTACTAACAGCGATAATATTTGAAATCCAAGGGGAATATTTGATTGGACGGATAATGCCTTCTTTCAATAGCTTCTTTATCTTAGTCTTAACCATTAATGCCACCCTGGGATTGATCTTTCATATTTTCTACTTAACTGGCTTGGCATCTGGACACAAGATGATATTATGAACCATTATATACTCATCGATACCTGGCATTTCCTCATACATCCAAGCAAATATGTCAAGATGAGAATGTAGGAGGTCAAGATACTCTTTTTCTTCTTTAGAAGAAAAGCACTTGCCAACCTTCATTACCTTTTCATAAGACTTAAGATCCATAGAGATTTCAGTATTTTCTCCCTTAAGGAGAGAATTACGATCTACAGGGTGTGTTATTGGAACATAATCACCAAAGTTAGATAGAGGGTCTTCTTCCTTAATACTCAAGACATATTCTCCAAAGTATGCTTGTTTATGCAAGTGATATGGGAATCATCTTTTGTGATGAAAGGGAGGAAAAGGGGAGTAGGCACTTAGGAATTCCTCGAGTGCTTCATCTGAAGAGAAAACATCTAAAGGAACTTTCCTGGTCTAACCCCTATCCACTATCGATTCTGGATGGACCAAACCCAGTGGTTCAATCAAAATCATATTGACACTCCACCAAGGTTTTTGCTTAGATTATTCAATAGAGCACCCCAAACCCAAATTGTGCTTCCGTGGCTTGAATTGGATAGGGACTTGGATTCCTTTCTCAATATTCCCTAGGCATTCCTTCCCATAGCCATATTGAGAAGCAAGTTGATATCCAAAACCATAGCAAGTTTGTAAAACTTTGGTAGGAAATGGTTCTACATAAAGGGACTAATTCCACCAATGAACATTGAACGTATGCACAAGAGCACAACCATATTCTTTATTTGGTTCACAAACATTAACCTCTTTTTCAAGAGTAGGACTACTCTCCTCAGCAGGAGAAGGACTGGATTCCTAGATAGGATCACATTTCTCTTCCCCAATGAGAGCATCATCTACCTTTACGTTAGAGGTATTCGGAAATTCTAGATGAGTGGGGCTCACTTTGTATTCTACAATGATTAATTTAGATAATTCTAAGGTTCCCCAATCATCACCAAGGAAATCATTTGATTCATAAGAATGAGTAGACAGGGAAGACTTAGGACTATTTGCTTTAGGTAACTCATGTTTAACGAGATTCACTTCGGGGACAACCTCCACAAAGGGTATTGTCGAGGAACACACCATAGAATTAGCGGTTAAAGATGGAATACAATTCTTAGGAGTGGAGATGACTAAAGCTCGACCGAAATCCACTAGCTCACAAAGGTGAATAAAATTTTGGATTAGCTTTAATCGTGAAAACCTGATTATTTGCAATGAATTTTAAGGAATGGTGCAAAGTATAAGTTATGACACCCATATCATGAATCCAGGGTCTCCCCAAAATAATATTGTAAGGTAAAGGGCTAGGCATCACATAAACCAAAGTAGGCAAGGTAATGGGGCCTAGTTGTAAAGGTACTATTATTGTACCTAGAGCTTGGCAGCCAACTTTATCGAACCCACGAATCTACAAGGAGGAAGCAACTAAAGAAGATTAATCAACTTTAATTTTAGTTAGTAGGTCAATACAACAAATGTCCAGGGTTGAATCATTGTCAACAATGGTACACCTAATACCAATAGTATTAACATTAATTATAATTATCAAAGGATCTGCTTGTTTCTGCACATCTGAAGGTGGGAGTTCTTGTGGATGAAATGTAATATTGAGAGAATTCACATGAATATGAGCAAAAAATGCATTAACATCCATAGGCCTAGTAGAGGAAGGTAAGAGGATTTTCTGCAAGGCTTCCTAAAGCATCTCTTGATAAACTGGAGTGGTTTGAAGCAAATCCCAAAGTGAGATCTTAACTGGAGTAACACAGAGTTTCACGACAAGATCAAAATCACCTGGTGCTTTAATTGCAAGTTTAGGTGCCAAAGGAAGACTTGGTTGAGAAGGTGGCAAAGAAGTAGGAACTTGAGTGGGTTGAGACGTAGGAACAAAAGTTCGTTGATCTGAGTTTTTTTGTTTCTTCTTGTGTTGTATGTGTGCCCAACAACATTATAAGAAGTAGAGTCCATAGATTTTATGAACCTTGAATGGGCTAGTCATGGTCATGTAAATGATGGGTTTCTTAGAGCTTGGAGGGGCCACAGAGACCACAACTACATTTGCTAACTCCTCAGCTTGTGGAGAGGAATTTTTCTCATAATATTTACAAATATACGGAGGTGTTACTAAGTAGTCATCTAGAGTGTCATCTAGCATATCAAAATAATTCTTAGAGAAAGTGTTATCATGAACATGGAAACATTATAAAAAATAGATCTAACATGTTTCACATCAGATTCAACAAAATGTGAGATAAGAGGGATTCATTGCACGTGGGTCTCTTCATTCTCAAGAGACCACCAAGGCATGAACTACCATTATGCACCTCAACATAAGTGGAATGAATAAATTGCAAAGGAAATGAACATGTGTTGGCCTTTAAGGAATACTACTTTAGATCTGGGGAGAGTGGAACTTCTAGGTTTTTTCCTCAAAAAAATGAGCTCTCGGCCAAAGGATGGCAACACAGATTCAAGACGCAAGTGCAGCGTACTTTCATCCAACTGGCACTCTAGCATCCTAACAAACAGAAATCTCAGGAGATCATTTGGGAAAGATGGAGTCTTACTTATTTACATGAAAATCAGGTCTACCTAGTAGGATAATCAAATAGACAACAAAAATTGTAAGAAAAGCACAAGGAGAACTTGGAGAAAACTTACCCACACCCAGACGTTTCATTCTTCTCTCCAAGACCCACTTTGCAACCTACACATAGAAGAACAAGGGAAAAAGTTTGGGGATGTATAGTGGTCTACCTCAGTCAAATCCCCATTTTGGTGTTCCCACCTCCACACATAGCCAGATAGGAAAGGAGTGTAAATGAAATAGACAAAGTGTGTGGTGAAAGCAAAACCTGCTTCAAGAGTAGAACCTGCACCACTAAGTAGTAAATGAACAAGTAGATAAAAAATAGTGTGAGAGAGAGAGAACATTACCCATGGGCCTAGACCCTCTTTGAAGTACACAAACACATTGTTGAATGCTTGCTTAATATTTGTGGTTGTTGGAATAACCTCAGCCCAGCATGGCTTCACTTGCAAGAGTGTTGCTATCAAGAATGAAGATAAACTCAAGACTGATCACTTGAAAAGAGAGCTTGACTGAATGAATTGAACCCCTAAAATGAGAGAAAATGAGGGGTTTTTTTGCATGAAAGGGAAGCAAAGAGGCATTACATATGATATCTTGACTACCAAGACATGTGTTAGGAGTCAAGATTTGAGATTCCTTGTTTTAGACTCGAAAAATAATTAGGATGAAAGCGTTCTGTGCAAACATTCGTGTGTCGTGCAAAAAATTATGCATTGTGCACATGTTCGTGTGCTGCGCGAGCATCCAAGACATCATTTTTTGAGAAATTTGTTGTTAGGCTTCTATTTCTCCACCATTTTTCCACATGGGGTCAGGATTGCAAAATTCTAACCCATGGTATTTTGTTATCAATGCTCTAGGGTGTCATAAATTCAAGGCAAAGTGCAAAAATGTGGAATTGCTCCTAGGTGCAATTCTATGACATTACACAACCTTCTTAATCAAAACCTTACTATTCTCAACCATTTCTCACATAAAGTGATATTGAACATCAACATGCTTAGTATGAGCATGATACATAGGATTTTTAGCTAAACATATGGCACTCTAACTGTCACATACAATCCTCACTATCCTGCAATGAAAACCAATGCCATTACCAAGTCTTTGTAACCACATTGTCTCCTTAGAAGTATGTTTTATTATCATGTACTCTCCTTTAGTGGTGGATAATGTAACTGTAGGCCACCTCTTATTCATCCAACTCACTGAACCTCCAAACAAATTAAAAACATAGCCACTAGTGGACCTTTGACTATCCAAGTCACCTGCCCAATCTATGTCTGAAACCCCTAAATTTCTAATGACTTACCCACATCATCAGTACCATGATAAAAAAAAAATTAGTTTGAAGTACCACACAAACATCTAAACATCCTCTTAACAAAATTATAATCCTCTCTACCAGGGTTAAACATAAACCTGCTCAAAACGCCCACTACTTGGGCTATATCTAGTCTAGTGCAAACCATTAAATACATTAAACTACCAATGAAACTAGTAATAAGGAAAATTAGACATTTTTTCAATAGCATAAGGAACATTCATACCAACTAGAAATGGAATATTTACTAGTTTATATTCATGCATATTAAACCTCTGCAAAATGGTATCAACATACTTACTCTAACTTAACCAAAGCTTTTTGTGAACCTGATCTCTACCGATCTCCATCCCAAGAATATATTTTACAGCCTACAAATCCTTCATATCAAATGTGCCAAAAAGTTGAGCCTTAAGCTCCTTAATCATCACCTTGTTGTTACCCATAAACAACATGTCATCAACATACAAGACAATTATTAGAATTTGATCATCAATAACCTTAATATAAACACAATGGATCTTGCTCACTTCTAACAAAACCCAACTTCAATGGAAAGGCATCAAAATTCTGGTACCACATCCTGGGTGACTATTTCAAACCATATAAAGATCTCTTTAACTTCCAAAGCAATTTTTTTTTCCCTTTTACAACAAAACCATTAGGTTGTCACATATAAAGTTCTCTCGAGATCCCCATGTAAGAAAGTATTTTTAACATCCATTTGCTCTATTTCAAAATCATAAGCAGCAATAATAGATAATAGGAATCTAATAGAAGTTGACTTAGCAACGGGAGAGAAAATTTCACTGAAATCAACTCCCTCTCTCTGTGAGTAGCCCTTGGCCACCAATCTAGCCTTGTACCACTCTAATCGACCATTTGCTCCAAATTTAATTTTAAATACCCACTTGCAACCAATGGGATTATTTCCTTTAGCAAAACTTGCAAGATCTCAGGTATCACAACTATCTAGAGAAATCATATCCTCCTGCATGGCCCACATCCAAGACTCACTTTCTTCTGAAGAAAGAGCCTCCTTGTAGGATCTAGGTTCATCGTCATAACTCAACAAAGAAAATACACAATGGAAATTGGATGGGCTATACATGTCAATTGGATTCCATTACCTTATGGATCTTCTCAAGGTAGGAGTAAGGGGCTCTTGTTATTTTTATTCTACATGCACATCATCTGAATTGTCTGAACCCTCTTCTTCTTCTCCATTCTCTAATCCATCTAGTTGTTCTTCCACATGTACATCTTCCCACTTTTCAATTTTTGTCTCAAAGTCCTTTATATATTTTTCTTTTATGTTTTTATATCTCTTGTTTAGACTAAAAATTTCTTTCACTTCTTGTAGGACTATCTCGAGATGTGAGAGCATCTCGATGGGTGAGCATACCAGCTAGTCTATGAGTAGAGGGACCACCTTAGTGACAATGAGGTCACACATCTATAGCAAGTCAGTCTCTAGCATGTATTAACCATGCAAGAGATGTGCTATCATGAGCGTATGCTGACAACCCTAATGGAGTGGTGGGATTTCACCACATCATCTTTCCAATTACCTACTGGAGAGATGACAATCACTCTAGAGAACATGTATCAGATTCTCATACTACCCATCCATGGATGGTGGGTAGCCATCAATGACACCCGATTAGCACAGGAGTTGGAGGGTGTCCTTTATTGTTCAGGGTGGACCGATGACATAGGCCATATCTACACGCACTGGTACAACCAGGCACGGACTATTGTACCCTTGTTGCATTGAGTGATGGTTGTGATGGTGGCCTTCTGGGTCACAATAGATGGGTGAGGTTCTCACCTACATGGGGTTCTTTTCCTACCATTCATGAGATGGTAGTGTATCAAAAAAAAAATCTTGGGGGTGCAACATGCTGGTGCACCTATACCAGGTTTTGGGGTAGTACATACATTACAAGTACTGCAACCTCACAGCGTGCAACCTACTGCAGGTGTAGGAATTTTTCAACATTATGTGCATGATTTTGATTAGTTTCCTATGGACATGACTATACCATGTCTCCATGGCCCATTGGTATGAGGTCATAGGATAGTGGAGACATAGAGACCTACAGTTTTGGAGGTTACAACTTGATACTCTTACACCCGATCGGGTGAGATGGTGACCCTACTATTTTTTCAGGTGGGTGGATGATAGTAGGTATCTTATGAACCTACAACAAGACCGATTTATCATAGGTCACCGCAACCATATTATTATGTTGTATTATTGGATTCGGGTCATGCTACAATATGGTTTTGTACAGACTATCCCTCCCAATGTGCCCACATATATAAAACCTATGAGGAGTTTTGTGACACCTAGGGACATTCCCCATCCATCCATCATAGATTTTGTTCCTTCTGATGATGATGATCCCAACCGGGATCTGTCACCAATAGCGCTAGCAGATAACATTGATATTATTACAGACTTCTAGGTGTAGTGGGCGAGGCATCTTCCCCGTCTAGCATTCAGTGAGGGTTACCCTGGAGGGGACCTTGGCCCATAGGGCGATGTGCCACCATAGGCATCATAGGATAGGTGGAGAGGGCGACAATAGGGAAGAGAGGAGGAGAGGATACAAGAGGAGGAGACAATGTCGTAGAGTTTGAGGCAGCAGTGATGGAGATCAAATCCTCCACTAGCCACCCTTGTCTCATCGGTACTGCCAGTACCCATTGTCACAGTGGCGGGAGCCCTAGCGGCACCAAAAATAGATGTTGATACCGATGGTGTAGGTCCCAACGTCACTCCTCACCCTGACCCCACTTAGCAGCCAACGGTCCTAAGTATATTGATTATGTTATTTAGAAATTTCAGCTGTATTTGTTTATGATTACACAGATATGCCATGTGATACTGATTCTATTTTCATTTTTTATGGTTGCAAAGGATGCTTAGGGTTGGATTGCGTTGATGGCCTAGTGCATATCAGAGATGGCCCCTGGCATGCCCATTTGGGGGATGATTCTCGAGCCATACCAGCTAGTTTCCATGGGGAGACATGCCCACATTTTCAAGCGAGTAGCACATCCGAGGATTACCTACGAGGAGCAGGGAGTAGAGATTGTATAGCTGACTACAAAGGTGACCACCATTCAAGGGTAGTGTGACTAGCTATCAGGGGAGCTTTGAACGACACTTGCAAAGAAATACTTGGTAGTGATGAGGGATGATGTCACTGATCAGGCACATGATTCCCTTTAGAGCCACCATGCTGACCTTGATAGGCAGTTGACAATCGTGATCTTGATGGATGCTCAACACTTGCAAAAAGAGTTGATGTAGGAACGAATGACCATATGCAACCTACAGGGAGAGATTAGGGGGATGTGGGTAGTTATGTCTACATCATGCTCACATTGATCCAGGTTTATGACCACTGTGTAGCCTCTCCCCAAATCGCAGCAGCAACCAGAGTCGAAGGGCTTTGGGAGCCACGTGTCACAACCATAGGGTGCTCTAAATTTTTGTACATAATTTTTTTAGCCAGACATATATATATAGTAGATCATTTTGTATAGTCATTGATACACATATTTAGTAGCCACTCATTTTTTTACAGCAATGGCTTGATACGTATACATGACATTTGATATATATACATATTTACGGATTTTGATATCATGGAATTGTGTATTTCGATGTGTATGCTTCTTTATTTTCATGTGTGTTGATGCTATGGATGTTATATGTGTATGGATGTATGTTTACACTAGATGTTATCATAATTTAATGAACACACATGGTTGTATGTTAATCAAATATAATGATGATCTAACTTCCTTAAAAGATGCACTGTAATGCATGGATACATAGCATAGTAAGACACATGTATGTATATTACACACACACATGGTCATTCCATAACACACAAAAATTCATAATGTGTTAATGAATAAATTTAACATATGCAGTGCTACTTATTTTAAAGAGTGGACACCACACACATGACACATTAGACATTATGCATAGTATCGGCAGAGATGCATCACATTAATAGGCTCTTTTAGAGGTGCTCCATCCATAGACGATAATCCATAGGCACTTGAACCATACACAAAGACAACAATGTAAGGGCCTAACCAATTAGGACTAAATTTTCCCCTCTAGTCAGGCGACACATTTACATTTCTCTTATTCTCATAGAGAACTACGTCACCCAGTTTAAAAATTCTAGAAAGCACACTTTGATTATACTATCTTGATAATGATCATTGATAAGCTTTAAGATGGTCAAGGGCATGTAATCGGCGCTCATCAAGCATCTCTAGCTAATGCAAATGATTAGCTCAATGAGTTTCATCATCAATTAACCCCTTGAGGTAAACCTACAAAGACAGAATCTCCAACTCTAAAGGCATGATAGCTTCAGCACCATACATGAGGTTGTAAGGTGTTGTTCCCTTCATTGTACGAACACGCATGTGACAGGCCCACAAAGTGTATGTTAACTGAATATACCAATCCTTACTATGATTATTAACTATTTTACAAAGAATGAGTTGAAGAGTCTTGTTGAATTCTTCGGCTTGACCATTAGATTAAGGATAGTAACGTGTAGAGTATATGTGTTGAATGTTAAACTTCTCTAAGAATTTATTTACTTCCTTGTTCTTGAATGGTGTACCATTTTCGGAAACAAGTGTAGCAGGCAATCCAAAATAAGAAATAATGTTATTTAGAAGAAAACTACAAATGGCTTCAGTGTTCATGGAACAAAGCAAGATAGCCTCAACCCACTTTGTGAAGTAATTTATAGCAGTGATGATAAAGGTGTGTCCCTTAGAATAAGGAGGTGATTTGTTTTTGTAATATGCAACCCCCATTTTGCAAACGTCCAAGGAGAGGTCTGATTTGGTAACTCTTGTGTGGGTGCATGAATAAGATGACTATGTTATTGACATTATAGGCACTTTTTAACAAAATTGAAAGAGTTGTGTTCCATCATTTGCCAAAATTACCCCATGTGTATCAATTTTCTCACCAAGGATTTACCGCCAAAGTGTCCACCCCAAGAACTTGAATGGGCTTCCTTAAGGGAAAGGGGTATTTCAGCTTTAGTGAGACATCAAAGAAGCAAGTTGTTATAAGACTTTCGATAAAGAAAATTGGACAAAATAACATAACAAACGGAAATATTTTGCATACGAGTGTGATCATATTTCATCGCATCATCGAGAAGTTCCCAATATTCAAATAATTGTAAATGTTAGAGAACCATTCTCTCGAGTCTATGTGAGAACACGCAAAGGCATCAGATTCAATTTGATTAGGAATAGCAAGAGTTCAAAGGTCTTGAACCACAAAGTGGTATTCTTTTGTATCTCCATCTGAAGGTACGAAGGAGGTAGCACTCGCCCTAACATTTGCATGTCTATTTTCTCTCCTAGGGACACTATCTATTGTGAAGGAAGAGAACATATCTAAAAAAGAAAAATCAAGGTCTCAATATCGAGATAACTTACTTTTCTTAACCTAATAGGTTCTTGTAATTTGATTCACAATGAGCTTAGAATCACCCAGTATATGGACATGTCTTATTTTTCATGCAAGCCAATAATGAGATCTTTGTACTTGGTGATATTATTAGTACAAGGGTAGTCTAATCAAAAGGATAGAGGGGTCGATTTACCTTCCAATGACATTAGGACCACACTTGCTCTAGAACCAGTCTAACATATCGACCCATCAAATTATATCTTCTACTCGAGGTCATAATTGATAGCAAAAATTTTCTCATCGAGAAACAAATCCAAACTCGGGGAGTAGCAAGATGAGGGGACATTTTCTAACTGATTGACAATTGCTTGGCCCTTTATTTACTTATGAGAAATGAACTTTATGTCAAACTCAGAGAACAACATTATCCATTTTGCTAATCTCCCAGGAAGGTCGACACTAGAGAGCAAGTGCTTTAGAAGGTCACTTTTTGCAATGACATGTGTTTTAGCATGGAGAAGATAATTCATTAACTTCTATGCAGAAAAGATAAGAGAAAGGCATTTCTTCTCCATGGAAGAGTAATGATTTTCATAATCGAACAACACATGACTAATGTAGTAGACCACTCTCTCTTTCTTGGCATTGTCATATTGAGCTAGCAAAGTAGCCAAAGCATATGGTGATGTTGTGAGGTAAATCAAGAAGGATATATTTTGCATAGAAAAAATCAATATAGGAGGGTTGGCCAAATAGGCTTTGATTGACTCAAAATATTTTTGGCACTCTTCATCCCATATGAAACAAACATCTTTCCTCAATAGACGAGTGAAGGGAAGAGTATGATCCAGCCAACTAAGATATTAATGTATGAATCATCTAAATATTCCCTTGTAAACTCTATAATTCAGTAATATTATTGGGTAGAGGCATGTTAACAATGGCATCAATCTTATTTGTGTCGACATTGATTCCACGGTGAGAGACTATAAACCCTAAAAGTCTGTTTGTGTCTATGTCAAAGACACACTTAAGATGATTAAGTCTTATCTTATAGAGTTAAATCCTCTCAAAGATAAGATGAAATTTCTTTACATGATCTTGACGGGTTATAGATTTTTCCAAGATGTCATCAACATAGTCTTCTAAAATCTTATGGATGAAGTCATGGAATATCAAGGTCATTTCCTATTGGTAAGTTGCTCCTACATTCTTTAACCCAAAGGGCATAACCACATAATAGAAGGTACCCTAGGGGGTAGTGAAGTTTTTCTTGTACTGATCTTCCAAATTCATATAGATTTGATTGTAACCCGAGAAACCATCCATAAAATATAGCAATGCATGGCCTGCAATTGAGTCCACAATCATATCTATATTAGGCAATGGAAAATCATCCTTAAGAAAAGCCTTAATAAGATTAAAAAATTCAATACATATGTGAATACGGTCATTAGGTTTACTAACAACAACAATATTCAAAATCCAAGGGGAATAGTCAATGGGACAAATAAATCCTTCTTTTAACAACTTCTCTATCTTAGTCTTAACCATTAACACCACCCTGGGATTGATTTTTCAGATTTTCTGCTTAACTGGCTTGGCATCGAGACACAAGATGATATTATGAACCATTATAGACTCATTGATACCTAGCATGTCCTCATAAATCCAAGCAAATATGTCAGGATGAGAATGTAGGAGGTTGAGATACTCTTCAACTTCTTTGAAAAGAAGGCACTTCCCAACCTTGATTACTTTTTCAGAAGACTTGAGATCCATACAGATTTCAGTAGTTTCTCCCTTAAGGATAGAATTGTGATCTCTAGGGTGTGTTATTGGAACATAATGACCAACATTAGATAGAGGGTCTTCTTCATCAATACTCAAGACAGATTCTCCAAAGTATGCTTGTTTATGCAAGTGATACAGGAATCATCTTTTGTGATGAAAGGGAGACAAAGGGGAGTAGACACCTAGTAATTCCTCAAGTGCTTCATCTGAAGAGAAGACATCCAAAGGAACTTTCTTGGTTTTCCCCCTATCCTCTATCAATTCAGGATGGACCAAACCTAGTAGTTTAATCAAAATCATATTGACACTCCACCAAGGTTTCTACTTAGACTATCTAATAGAGTACCCCAAACCCAAATTGTGCTTTCATGGCTTGAACTAGATAGGGACTTGGATTCCTTGCTCAATATTCCCTAGACATTTCTGCCCATAGCCATATCGAGAATCGAGTTGATATCCAAAACCATAGCGATTTTGTAAAACTTTGGGAGGTGGTTGCACTATATAAAGGGACTCATTCCACCAATGAACATCAAACGCATCCATGAGAGCACAACCATCTTCTTTATTTGGTTCACAAACACTAACCTCTTTTGCAAGATTAGGACTACTCTCCTTGATAGGGGAAGGAATGGCTTTCTGGATAGGATCACATTTCTCTTCCCCAATGAGAGCATCATTTACTTTTACATTAGAGGTATTCAGAAATTCTAGATGAGTGGGGCTCACTTTGTATTCTACAATGAAGAATTATAGAATTCTAAGGATCCCCAATCATCACCAAGGAAATCATTTGATTTGAAAGAATAAGGAGAAGACGAGGAAGAATTAGGACTTTTTTCTTTAGGTAACTCATTTTTAATGAAATTCGCTTTGGGGAAAACCTTCACGGAGGCTATCATTGAGCAAAAAGTCATAGCATCGACGGTTAAAGATGGAATACAATTATTAAGAGTAGAGATGACTAAAGCTCAATCGATAGCCACTAGCTCACAAAGGTGAATAGCTTCTGGATCATCTTTAATTGTGACCACCTGATTATTTGTGATGAATTTGAAGGAATAGTGCAAAGTAGAAGTTATGACACAAATATAATGAATCCAGGGTGTCCCCAAAATAATATTGTAAGGTAACGGGCTAGGCATCACGTAAACCAAAGTAAGCAAGGTAACGAGGCCTAGTTGTAAAGGCAACATTATCGTGCCTATAGCTTGGCGGACAGTGTTATCAAACCCATGAATGTACAAGGAAGAAGCAACTAGAGAAGATGAATCAACTTTAATTTTAGGTAGTAGATCAATACAACAAACATTGAGGGTTGAATTTTTGTCAATGAGGGTACACCTAATACCAATATTATTAACATTAATTATAATCATCAAAGGATCTACTTGTTTTTTCACATCAAGAGGTGGGAGTTCTTGCAGATGAAATTTAATATTCAGCGAATTCACACAAATATGAGCCAACAGTGCATTAACATCCACAGGCCTAGTAGACGCAAGCAAGAGGATTTTTGCAAGGCTTCCTAAAGAATCTCCTAATAAAATGGAGCGATCTAAAGCAAATCCCAAAGTGAGATCTTAACCAGAGTAACATGGATTTTCTCAACAAGATAATAATGCCCTGGTGCTTTAATCGTAGGTTTAGGTGTCGAAGGAAGACTTGGTTGAGAAGGTGGAAAAAAGTAGGAACTTGAGTAGGTTGAGATGTAGGAATAGAAAGTTGTTGATCCAAGTTTGTTTGTTTCTTCTTGTCTTGTATGTGTTCCCAAAAACATTATAAGAATTAGATTTTGTAGATTTTACAAACCTTGAATGGGCGAGTCAGGGTCATGTAAATGATGGGTTTCTTAGGGCTTGGATGGGCCACAAAGACCACAACTACATTTACTGACTCCTCAGCTTGCGGAGAGGAACTTTTCTCGGAAGATTTACGGATAGAGGGAGGTGTTACTAAGAATTCATCTATAGCATCATCTATCATATCAAAATCTTCCTTAGAGAAAGTGTTATCGTGAACATGGAAACATTGTAAAAATAGATCCGACATGTTTCACGTCGGGTTCAAAAAAATGTGAGATGAGAGGGATTCACTACACGTGGGTCTCTTCATTCTCAAGAGATCATCAAGGCAAGTGGGTAGAGTGGAACTTCTAGGTTTTTTCGTCAAATAGAGGATCTCTCAGCTAAAGGACAACAATGCAGATTCAGGACGCTTGTGCAGTGAGATTTCGTCCAACTGGCACACTGGCATCCTAAGCAACATAAATCTCAAGAGATTAATCAAGAACGATGGATTCTCACTTATTTACATGAATCTGAGGTCTACCTAATAGGATAATCAAACCGACAACAAAAATTGTAAGAAAAGCACAAGGAGACCTTGGAGAAGACTTACCCACACCCAAACATTCGAGTCTTCACTCCAAGATCCACTTTGCAACCTACACATAGAAGAATGAGAGGAAAAGATTTGGGATGTATAGGGGTCTGCCTCAGTCAAACCCTCATTTTGGTATTCCCACCTCCACGGAAAGCCAGATAGGAAAGGAGTGTAAACAAAATAGACAAAGTGTGTGGTGAAAGAAAAACCCTCTTCAGGAGTAGAACCTGCACCACAAAGTAGCAAATGAACAAGTAGATAGAAAAGAGTGAGAGAGAGAGAGAATTTTAACCATGGTCCTACACCCTCTTCAAAGTACATAGACACACCGTTGAATTCTTTCTTGAGATTTGTGGCTGATGGAAGAACCTCAGCCTGGCATGGCTTCGCTTGAAAGAGTGTTGCTATCAAGAATGAAGAGAAACTCAATAGTGATCACTTGAAGAAAGAACTTGACTAAATAACTTGAACCCCCAAAATGAGAGAAAATGAGCGGTTTTTTTGCATGTAAGGGCAGAAAAGAGGCATTACACCTAAAATCTTGACTGCCAATACATGTTCCAAGAGTCAAGATTCAAGATTCCTTGTTTCAGACTCGAAAAACTGACAAGATGCAAGCACGTCGCACAGGCGTTTGTGCGTCGCATGGGTATCCAAGACATCATTTTTTGGGAAATGTGTTTTTAGGCTACTAGTTCTCCACCATTTTTCCACATGGGGTCAGGATTGCAAAATTTTGACCCATGGGATTTTTGTTATGAATTCTCTAGGGTGTCATAAATGTAAGGAAAAAGTGCAAAAATGTGGGATTGCTCCTAGGTGCAATTCTATGACATTACACAACCTTATTAATAAAAACCTTACCATTCTCAACCATTTCTTGTGTAAAGTGATACTAAACATCAACATGATTAGTATGAGCATGATACGTAGGATTTTTAGCTAAATATATGGCACTCTAACTGTCACATCCAATCCTCACTATCTTGTAATCAAAACTAATGCCATTACCAAGTCTTTGAAACCAAATTGCCTCCTTAGAAGTATATGTGGCTGCCATGTACTCTGCTTTAGTGGTGGATAATGCAACTATATGCCACCTCTTACTCATCCAACTCATTTCACCTCCAAACAAAGTAAAAACATACCCATTAGTGGACCTTCGACTATTCAAGTCACCTACCCAATCTACATCAACAAAACCCTAAATATCTAATGACTTACCCACATCATCAGTACCATGATAAACAAAACATTATTTTGAAGTACCAAACAAACATCTAAACATCCTCTTAACAAAATTATAATCCTCTCTACCAGGGTTAGACATAAACCTACTCAAAAATCCCACTACTTGGGCTATATCTAGTCTAGTGAAAACCATTGCATACATTAAATTACCAATGAAACTAGTAATAAGGAACATTAGTACCAACTATAAATGGAATATTTATTGGTTTATGGGTGATCCCACAATAGTGGTTTATAATTTTTGGCCAAACTGGACACTGGAATTATTATTTTTGACTAAATCTTCACATTCGGGCACCTATAGTGGCTAAACCATGAGGAATTTGAAGATGATGCAAACTAGAGTTTTGTCACATTTTATCTGTAGATTATTTAAAAAAATCAAAATTTTTGGAGTCAGATTTTACTTCTTTTTCCATCTCCCACGAAAATTGGTTTTTTTCAGAAAACAACATTTTTAAAAAGTGATGCACACTGTATAATGCATAATTTTTTTTTCATGAAGGATAAAATTTTAATTATTTTGAATTTAGATTTGTGACTCCGATATCTAGTGCTTCCACTTGGTTAGATATTTTTTTATTCAATATTTTTTCTTTAATCAAGTTTTGAAGTCAAACCAATTACAATTCAGACATAGCGCCTGTATGATGCATAATTTTTTTGTATATATCGAAATTCAATTTTATTTTTTGTTGGATCAAGGACTTCAATATCTAGTGCACTCAGATTTTTCAAAAAAAAATTGTAATCTGCTATTTTTCCACATGTGTAGAACATAGACCTTCATTTTTTGATGAAAAACCTATGTTTAATAAAAGTAAAAAACCAAATACATAATAAAATCAAAACATATTAAAATTATATTCGTTGGATAGCTCGTTCTGAGGACTACCATAATAATTTCAAATAAATTTTAAATGAATTCATTTGATCCCACAAAATGTAAATCAAAAGTGATTTTTTATCAACATTTTGATAGGTGTAAAGGAGACTCATTTTTAGGTATTGTTTAAAACTAGCGAGGTTCTATCCAAGGGGGTTTGATCTAAGGTAGTTTGATCAAACCCTCTTCAATTATAATCCTTAAAATGGAACTTTTTAAGGCTTAAATCATTATATTTTCTAAAAATATGTGATTTCAGCAAAAATTAGTTCCTCTCAGAAATTATAAACTAGCTTTGTGGGATCACCCTTATAGTCATGCATATTAAACATCTACAAAATGGTATCAACATACTTAATCTAACTTAACCAAATATTTTTTTGAACCCGGTCTCTACTAATCTCCATCCCAATAATATATTTTGCAGCCTAGAAATCCTTCATGTCAAATGTGCCAAAAAGTTGAGCCTTAAGCTCCTTAATAATCACCTTTTTGTTACACATAAACAACATGCCATCAACATACAAGACAATGATTAGAATCTGATCATCAATAACCTTAATATAAATACAATGATCCTCCTCACTTCTAACAAAACCCAACTTCAATGCAAAGGAATCAAACTTTTGGTACCATATCGTAGGTGACTATTTCAAACCATATAAAGATCTCTTTAAATTGCAAACCAAGTGTTCTTTTCCTTTCACAAAAAAATTGTTAGGTTGTCACTTATAAATTTCTTCCTCAAGATCCCTATGCAAGAAAGTAATTTTAAATACCCACTTGCAACCAATGGGATTCCTTCCTTTAGGAAAACTCACAAGATCCCATGTATCACAACTATGTAGAGCCATCATATCCTCCTGCATGGCCTACATCCAAGACTCACTTTATTTTGAAGAAAGAGCCTCCTTGTAAGATCTAAGTTCATCATCATAACTCATCAAAGTAAATACACAATGGAAATTGTATGGGCTATACCTGCCAATTGGATTACATTACCTTGTGGATCTTCTCAAGGTAGGAGTAAGGGGCTCTTGTTGTTCTTCTTCTACATGCACATCATCTGAACTGTCTGAACCCTCTTCTTCTTCTCCATTCTCTAATACATCTAGTTGTTCTTCCACGTGTACACCTTCCCACTTTTTAATCTTTGTCTCAAAGTGCATTATTTTTGTCTTATCTTTCTCCTTCAGTTGTTCTTCACCTAAGTAAGCTCTAAACTCCCTAAAAATCATCTCTAGAGAAAACCATTTTACGGGTTAGTGGATTCCAAAGCTTATAACCTTTTACATTCTCATTGTAACCAAAAAAGATGTATTTCTATGCTTTTGGATCCAACTTAGAATGCTTTTCTTGAGACACGTGAACAAAATCCTCACAACCAAAGATCCTTAAATGTGAAATAGAAGACTTTCTACCTATCCACACTTCATAAGGATTTTTATCAACAAGAGCTAAACAAGGAGTCCTATTAACCAAATAACATGTAGTACTTAAAAAAAATTCCCAAAAGAATCTATGAAGCTTAGCACCACTCAACATTCTCCTAGCTCTTTCCATCAAGGTTTGGTTCATTGTTTATGCTACCCCTTTTTGTTGAGGTGTATAAGGTGTAGCCTTTTTCTGAACAATACTTGCATGCTTACAAAACTCATCAAATTTCCTAGAATAATATTCACCCCCATTATTAGATCTCAACAAGCTCATCTTATAGTCCATTTTCTTCTCAACTAAGGCTTTAAATTCCTTAAACTTAGTGAAAACCTCATATTTTTCATGCATAAAATAAATCCGGGTGTATCTTCACATCATCAATGAAAGTAACATAATAATGAGATTTTCCAAAAGAGTCGACATTCATTGGTCCAAACACATCTAAATGAATGATCTCTAATAATATCTTAGCTTTATTAGTCCCATTAGGAAATTATGATCTATTCTATTTACCAAAAACACAATGCTCACAAAAATCATATTTACCAATATAATAATCAAAATATTGTCAACAAGTCTTAAGACCTTTTTCACTTATGTGACCCAATCTATGGTGCCACAACATACATGCATTTTCAATGTCAGTTACATTAGTAGAATAACAAAAATTGGAGGCATTAAGCCTAAATAAAGTTTGTATTTGAGATCATTTAGCAGTCACTAAACTCCCACTTACTAACCTCCAACCAGACTTGTCAAAATGTCACATGCATTCCAGAATCATTCAACTTGGATACTAAAATTAAATTTCTCACACGTCCTAGAATATGTAAAACATGATCAATATTTGTAACCCCTTCCATCACTGAAACACAACTTTACCTTTCCCTTACCAAAAATATTCTTCATGTTGTTATCACAAAGGAAAACTTATCCCCCATCATATGTTGAATGTGAATTAAACCACTCCTTGTGAGGAGTCATATGGTAGGAGAAACCTAAACCAATAAGCCAAGAATCATCACTAATAGTGTTAGAAAAATAAACAAAGCATCAGAATCACCATCTTTTGAGGAATTTTTTGTGGAATTATCCAAACTCTTTTTCTTGTTTCTACACTTTGTTACATGCCCTCTCTTACCACAATTCCAACACTTTACTCTATTCTTCTCGGGGGTTTCAAAATGTCCTTTATATTTTTCTCTCTTCTTATCCCATTTAGGCCCTCCTTTTTATTTGGACCTTCCTTGCACATGCAAGGCATCTTGGGAGCCCATATTTATGGACTTTCTTCTCATCTCTTCCGAAAGAAGTATTGCAATGATACCATCGATCTTCGATTATATACCACCACCACTTATGAAAATAATTATATTTTCCCACTTAGATCCAGGTAAAGAACAAAGCATCAAAATAAATTTATCTTCTTCTTTTATCTTAACATCTATTGATGCAAGCTGACTTATAATCGTATTAAAATAATTTAAATGTTCTACAATAGAATTACCATCCTTCATTTTCAAATAATACAAACATCTTCTGAGATACAAATTATTAATTAAACTTTTAGTTTGATAAATATCACCTATCCTCTTCTAGAAATTTAATGCAATAGAGTCTTTTGAAACATTCAAGAGGATGAATCTGCAAGACACAAACGAATGGTTCCTTGTACCTTCTTGATAGAACATTGATTCTAGTTCCTTTTCATTTGAAATTTCCAACCATTGATCTCTCTCTTAAAGGATATCTTCCATCTTCAACTTCAACATCTCGTAGCCAGTTTCATTGAATTTATCAATATCCAAATAGGAGGTAGAAGCCATGGTTTACAATCTTCTTCATAAATCTACAAAACCATAATGCATAAGCTCCCACTGCAACCTAAAGACCTTCAACACTCAAAAGAAAGGTTTTCCTCTCTTAATAGAATTTTTAGCTCTGATACCAAATCTTGGAAATCAAGGTATTACTTGCAGCAATATGAACTTAAATATGTGGTTACAAATCTGAAATTGTGTTTACAATATTACCATAAAATGATTAAGTGATTGACAATTGCAACAATGAAAGAAAAATATGCAATACCAAAAGTCATCAACACAAGTGACATAAGATATACATGGAGAAACCCTTGTGATAAAAAACTCCACAGCCAAAGAGATCCAATGTTTGTATTAATCTTTAGGAAAGTACATCAATACAAAAATCCTCTCTATAATCCAGCAACACTTCATTATCGTACCAACCTGCAAAGAACTCATCCTAAACCACCATCTCAAGGCTCCAATATATAGAAGTTTTGGGAGAGAATACCACAAATGGTATCCCAAAACAATAAGAAAAGACACCTAGAAAAACCCACGCCCCCTTAGTGGACAACCCATAAACATGGAATAAAATATTAAATTATCACATGACCTTCACATGGGTGCCTAACCCACAACCAATCAAAATTAGTCAAACCCGAGTGCTCCATAACTCTCAGATGGCTCTGACAGCTACATGCAAGATCATGCACCACCATGCAAACCTAAGCACCCAACTATGCAAGGACATGCACACTCAAGTGATCCCAACCCATAAATTTGGATGCCCAAGAGAAATATGCCTCCAAGATGCTTTGTAACTGCCACCATGATGGGTCCACCTCTTTGAATGAAATTACAATTTATCATAGGAAAATAAATAATAAATATTTCATCCCTCATGTCCTCTAGAACACTTTCCAAAGAATTTGGAGACACATAAATCAACTTAGTATAGCAATTTTAATGTCACTTATCCTAACAGAGGTATCACTGGCAGACATTTTCATGATTCGAGAATCAAAACTATAATAAGATCAAGTTGAAAGATTGATCCAGAGACTATTTAAGCTGTGGAATATTGTGGAAATCAACTCATATGGGGTAGCAGGAGGGTTTCTAACATTGTGGTGGCCTCAAAAAATTCTTCTGGAAAAGGTGGGGTTGAACAAACACTAGATTTCTTGCAAGGTAAGAATTTTAGTCTCTAATTTGAGTTTCCTTCTCTTTAATATTCATGGTTCCTCTTGCATACGTAAAAGGTAATTATGGACAAAATTAGAGGAAATCTTCAATAATGTAGGCCAAAAATTCTACATAATGGGGGATGACTTCAATGCGATATTAAGGTCCTTAGACAAAAGATGGGGGGTTGTTAGAAAACTCCAATCCAAACTAGATTTGGAGGCCTTCATAGAAATAGATGAACTCATGGAGATCAGTATGGGTAATGGTCTCTACACATGGTCAAACAGAAGAAGAGGATTTTGTAGCATAGTAGAGAAGTTGCATAGATTTGTTTTTAAAGGGGATCTGGAATCTTTTCCTTTCTTCGTAGAATGCAAGATCGAACCTACATTCAATTTTTACCACTTTTCAATCCATTTAGATATCTAAGGAGAGAGGAGACCTGCAAGATGTCCCTTCAAATTTGAAAAGATGTGGCTAAGAGATGACAACTTCATGCAACTAGTTCGAGGTTGGTGGGGTGAGGAAAAACCAGGAGGAACAAAAACGTTCAATGTGGTGACAAAGTTGAAAACAATAAAATAACAAATGAAAATATAGAATAAGAATAGTTTAAAAAATATCTTTGAAGAAAAAAACAAGATTGAAAAAAGCTTGCAGTGTTTAAATGAGGAAGTGCTAAGCAATGGGATGAATGAAGAGAGTTATTTAATGGAGAAGGATCTTCTCAATAGACATGAGGACATCTTAAAAAAAGAAGAAATCTATTGGAGATAGAAGTCTCAAGAGCTTTGGATAAATGAAGGAGGCAATAGCATGAAATATTTTCACAACTCAACCAGAGCGAGGAGGGAATTCAATAGAATCTCAAGCATCAAAACCTCTGAGGGAAAGACCTTAGAGAAAATGGAAGACATAATAGCTGAAACTATAGATTTTTTCATAACCTGCTCAATAATTGGGATGGTTTGGGGTGGTAGGAGTAGCAATAAATGCTTGTTAACATACCAAATCTTGTCTCGGATTCCTAGAATGAGATGCTTATGGATAAATTTACTAAAGAGAAATTTAAAGAAGCTATGTTCTAGCTACACCCTGGTAAGGCTCTTGTTCTAGATGGATCTCAGGCCTTATTCTTTCAAAAATGTTGGGAAATTATAGGCATAGAGGTATCAAAAGCCACTCAATATTTGAGATGCACGAGGAAAGTGTTAAAGGAAATCAACAATACGTTCATTTCTTTATTACCAAAGAAAGAAAAACCAATTTATTTTGATGGATTTAGGCCAATAGCTCTTTGCAACACAATATACAAAATAATGGCAAAGGTTGTGGAAAATAGGCTAAAGAAGATCCTTTTGGATCTAATCTCAAAAAAGAAAACAGGTTATTACACCCCAATTGTGTAATTACTATTTACTATTACTATGAAAGGTAAAATGTGAATGTAATGTGAATTTTGGAGATGAATAAATTGTTCTTCTACTTTTTTATCAATACATTATGAATGTATGTTATCACATCTGATGTTATCTCATGGAAAAGTATTGCACATATGTGAATGGATGGTTATTGAATTGATATTATAACTTTGGAGATGTATTATGTATGCTGAATATTTTATCAATAGCTGAATATCGTGAGCATGTGTTAGTGGTTGTAGGTAAATGTTCATTCCTCTAGGTGAAGGGGGAGTAACACCTAGGAGAAGATCTTGGTCGGGTAACCAGTAAAAGTAAACTATCTGAGCATACACACACCACACTAGAATGATTAAGTTGAGTCAATTTGTGGGAAGTTGGTAAGTCATCCTTAGTTGATGTGTCTACATTAGTAAAGGTCTTGTTTACTATTGATTTTATTATTGCATGATATTTATTTTTTTGAGCTTTTGAGACCTTGTTTTATTGTGCATGATTGTATGGGTGAATGAGTATTGGGATATATGCATATGTCAGCATATGCGTACAATGGATATAATGGGATATCCATACAAGTATGACGACATATGTATAAGATATGTTTATATGTATATAAATGTTTGTTATGATGTTTGTGAGAATATAGTCACATAGTCTTAACCATCTAGGTATTGAATGGATCATTTGACTATCATATTTGACATTGAATATATATATGTATATATATACATACATAAGAATTAATGCTTATTAAATAAGTGTGTGTGTGTGTGTGTGTGTGTATATATATATATATATATATATATTACATATTGTTCAATGGGAATGAAAATTTGGATGTATGCATTCGATTATCGAAATATGCTTTGGCGAAGCTAATATATATTATATATGTTTGTAAATAAATATACATATTTAAATAATATAATATATGGATATATATTATATTATATGTATATAGTATATATATACAACACATAATCTTATAGATAATATATACCATGTATGTGTGTTGTGTTTGAGTTTGATAAGCAAGATAAACATTATACATATATATAAATATATATATTGGCATGAATGTATTTGGTACATTTGAGGAAATATATAAAAATGTGTGTACTAGTATATGAATATACATATGTATTTTTATATACTTGTTGAGTTGACAATTATCAATATTTAATAAATATGATTATATATATATTAGATAGCAACTAATACTACCAAAAGCTTTAAAGAAATATATATGAGAATATATATGTTATTATATATATTTGTACATATAAGGAATATGTTAAATTATATATACAAATATGTATAATATATGCTATAAGTTTTAAAAAGTGCAAAGTTAGAAGAGATTAAAAGTGTTGCCAGTTATGAGCAATACCAAGTATCTTAGTGCATATACTCTATATGCAAAGCACTGGTTATGTTTTAGTAAAGGTGTTATATATGTGAAAACATATATAAGTAAGCCACCAAGTCTGTAGGGGTTTAGGCGCAGCCATATAAAGGAGTATGACTTAATAAAATCCAATTTAGTGAAACTGAAAATAGATGTGTGATCAACTAGAAATACACTCATAAGTATGTTGTGCATAGGAAAAGGAGGTAAAAGCAATGCATGTAGAAACTGAGACTTAGTCATTTTAAATATATGCTTGGAGATCAATTAACTTATACGCCTTTGACCGATTTGTATGTGTAATCTGCAAGTATTTATGAAGCCTAATGATACTCAAGTTTTCCACATTTTAGGAACAAGAATCTGCAAGGCAACTCGTAGTTCTTAAGTTGATTATCATGAATGACTTAGAGATCGAATATAAGTTGTTTATGACCATGTTTTTGAAATTGAGTTTTACTCATAATGTCACATGTTATGAGACATTTGTATTTCTTTTTGTGTTGTCTTATGTTGATATAAAGCATGGACTTAGTTGACGCTTTTGATAAGATTAAACTTTGACTTGTTAAATATATATGCCATGATTTCATACAATTTTCAATGACTTTTTCAAACATATGTAATGTCTTAGTCAATTCATCTTCAAACCAAGTCAATGGATGCTTTTTGTTACGAATTGGTAGTTGATTGTTTCTAATGGCAATTAAAATGTGCCAAATAGAGAGGGTGTGGATGGATTTGGATCCACCTTTGGAAACCCAATTTCCGTAGAAGTCTATTACATGAGATAATTTGAATTAAGCATATGCAAATTTGAATAAGTCTTTAGATTGTTGTCAATGTTGCAAGTCGACCTGTAGATGATTTTGTTGAGTATAAGCTTGTTCTTCACCACCTTTTTCTAAGTTTCATGTGTTGCTTTTCATGGAGCTTGTTGTCCATTAACATTCATAAACTATAGGCTATGAGGTTACTAGGTTTCTATATAAATAGCTGAGCTATTTCATTTGGAAGGGATGCATTCTTCCACAATTTTTTGCATCTTTTGCAATACTTTATTCTGCATTATTTCCAGCCATAATTTGTTTTACATTGTGAGAGAGAAAGGGAGTGAGTTCTACTTAGTTTGTGAGGAAGTTATTTTTTAGAGGAGTAAGTTATCAACTTGAGAGATAGAGTTTATTTGTGACATTCTTGAGAAGTTATTTATCAATCTTGTTTTTGTTGGAGAGGGTTGCATTGCTATCATTTATTTGGATAAGTGATAACAAGCATGATGATCTCTTCTTTATTATTGACTTATTAATGATATGTCTTCTATGAATGCCTAAGTTGTCTTTTCTAGTGTGTGCATTAGATATTAGAGTGTCTTTGAAAAGAAAAATGAAGCTTTTTATGTTATTTTTATGTTGTGCTTGTAAGTAATCCATAATAGGATTTTGGTGTATATCATAGGTATTATATACTAGGCATGATTGAACATAAGAGGCACTTGTGATACACTTAGCTAAGTTAATGATTTAACTAGGAAAGCTTGTGTTTACTCCTAGGATAGTTAATCCAATATGGGATGGAGCTTGTGTACTTGTTAAGTAGGTTTATTCCAAGTAGATTAAATTGGTGATAGGTTAATATGGGGTGACAGAATACCCATTGAAGGAAATACCTATGTGTAGTTTAAGATAGTCTTAAGTCAAACCGGACCTAAGTAGTGTAAGTGATAGATGAGTCTCAGTAGGAATATTGAATGTAACACTTTGGCCAAAGTAGTGGGAATTATGAGACTCTACTTAAGATAGTGTGATTGCTAAGACTCCATTTTTAGTTAACCATGATCCAGTATTACTTGTCAGTTTGAGATTGTGGGATTAAAAGTTCTAGTTATGTAGGACACAACACTATGCTTAGTTATTTGTCAATATTGATTACTCTACCAATCTCTTCATCAAAGGTAAGGGTCATCTATCAAATGATAGATGAGCACAGTACTGCATTAAGAGTCTTTGGTTGGCAAAAGAACTTAAGCGATGCTTCTCCTCCACAGTAGACGACAAAATAACCAATATTTGAAAGGAAGGATCCTAGACCGTCTTACAACCATTTGTTCTATAGCTCATTTGAGCTATGTATGTAAATGTATTCATTCTTGTATTATTGTAACCTATGAATTTATTGTAATGAAATAGAATCTTTATTATAATTTGATATGGAATCTTGTTCGTATATTCTCAATAAAGAAAGAAAAACTTATTGCAATGTCTTGTTACATAGTTTATTTACTTGTAAGGTAAAAAATTAGAAATTTTTACTTCATTGAGGTTTGGTATGCTACATAGGGTGTGTGTCAGGGAGATTGATTTTAGATAGGTCATAATTGCATAATAGGCCATTCGCTCCACGTAAATATTGAAGAAGAAAAACATGCTAGTAAAATTGGATATAAAGAAAGCCTATGACAGGGTTAATTTGAGGTTCTTATTGAAAATAATGGAAGATTTTGGTATCAGCAAGAGATGTCTTGATTGGATTTTTACTTATGTAGCTAGTCCAAGGTTCTTGATGCTCATCGATGGATCTCTATAAGGTTTTTTAGTGCCTCAAGGGGCTTAAGATAGGGGATCCAATGTCTCCATACTTATTCATAATAATGATAGAAGCATTGGCTAGATACCTAATCAATTCATCGAGGGAAGGCAAAGTGGTTGGGATCCAAGTCATGAGTAAATTTCCTACAATAACACATTAGCAATTTGTTTGATGAAATAATGATATTTGGGGTTGCACAGGTAGGGGAAGCTAGATTCTAGAAGAAGACTTTGGATGACTATATTGTTGCCTCTGGTCAAGAAGTTAGTAGGGAAAAATCTGAAATATTCTTTTTCTTCACAAATCCAAGCACAAAAAAATCAAATCATGAGAATTTTTAATTTCAAAAAGGGCACTTTACCATGAAAATACTTAGGCCTTCCATTAGAAAAAGGGAAACAATCTAGTAAACTATGGGACTCTTTGGTATCAAATGTGGGAGAAGGAAGAATTACAAAAATAAAAATCATTATCTTTGCTTTATAAATTTATATGATGTCTTGTTTGCATCTAACAAGTGAGGCTTGTTCAAAAATCAATCAAAAAATGAGGAATTTTTTTGGCAGGGTACAAGGGATCAACATTAATATCCACTTATCAATTGGGATAAATTTTTCAAGGCCAAGGAAGTGGATGGTGTGGGCTTAAAACATTACTCCTACAAAATAAATTCCTAGGCATGAAGTTGGTTTGGAACATTTATATAAATCAAAATCTTAAGTGGGTGAAGATCTTGAAAGAAAAATATTTAGATTAAGGGGAGTTAAGCATTTTTGAGTCAAGAACTCTACTATTGGGCTCAAGAATATGGAAATTTCTAAAAAGTAGCAAGGATCTAATCACTAAACATTTAACTTGGGATATAAAGGATGGTAGTGTTCCTCCTTTTTGGGAGGATTCCTAAGGCGGCTATCCTAAATTGACTATTAGAATTATGAAAAACATGATCCACAAGATCAAACAACAAACAAATACACCTTCCATGCAAGAGATCTACAAACAATATGTGCAATATTCCTCAACAAGAAAAAGCTACATAATGAACCTCAAGAAACTTCGAGAACAAGAATCCTTCAATTTTGAGAGTTCAAGAGAATAGAAGAGAAATCTCATAGTGATAATACAATGAGGGTTGAGAACTAAATAAGAGCAACCCTAATAATTGATCACTTCAATTAACATAGAAAATCACTTAGTCAACTTAATAAAGAAATCCTAAGTTTAGCTTTAAGTGCATGAGAATAAAGTATACTAATAATTAATTAATTATTAGCTAATGCATGATTACTCTAACACCCCCTTAAGATGAACTTATGGAGTAGCTAAAAACCATTAAAAAAAATGCATAATGGGTCTTGCCAAATAAGGTCTGGTGAAGTACCCATGTACATAAAAAGATCTCTCGAAACTGGAGAAAAGGATAAAACCACAGTGGGAGAAAACTCATCTCCAAAAGAGAGAAAGATGAATGATGAAGGACTAAAAAAGCTCCAAATCAAGGTGTAAAGGACTGAGAAGCCTCCAACTAAAATAATCTCCTGAAAAAAAGAGGAACATGTAGAATATCACTAAAGCACAAAGAAGTTATAGACTATTGTCAAATGATAACTGATATGGTGTTGAAATGAAGAACCTCCTATGAAATAGGAATGCAAGAGTGTACATATGGTAAATGATCCACCTCCATAAAATGCATGTAACCAACCGTTGATGTACATTGCATTTTAAAGTACATAAGAATAAGAACTAAAAATTTAAATCACTCAAGTTGTGAAACCAAGGAAGCATTAGCACCAATAATAGAAACCCCCATAATGCTGAAAAGGGAGAGCCAAGATAGGTACACTAACATTGTGTGAAACCAAGAAGTGCATGTAGGAGAAACAACCTACAAATAAAAGGGTGTGCAAATAAAGTCACACACGCATGATGCAAGAATCAATGGGATTCAATGTTGTCATGGAAGGGACACTCACTTGAAAAAGGTGTGATACAAAACCAAAGGCAAACATAAACCCCCCATGGCACTTTATTTCATAGTGCGAATACAAAAGGCACAATAGGATGTGCAAAATCCCCAAAAAGTATACACTAGAATGGCACTTTATCTTAGTGCATCTACAAATTAATAATGTGCATGAAAATAATATTTACAATGCCTAAATAGGAGAGAATACTTGAAATGCCTAAGTAATAGAAAAAAAATGAGTCATCCCACACAAAGAGCAAGTTTTCAAAAGTTAAGACATCCAAGTAATTCACTAGAGTGTGAAAACACAAAAACTTGAATAAAATATACTTGAAGAGCAATCTAGAAAAATTGTATGACTACGAAGAGCTTTGAAATATTATCCCAACGTCGCTAGAATCGCAAAAAAAGGAGAAATTGGTCAAAAGTTATGAATTGAGACTAAAAACAACACCTCTGACTTCAATAAGTTGTAGAATGCAATAATATCAAAAAACTAAGAAAAAAAACCAACACCATTAGATAGTGCTCAGAACTAGCTTTCCGTTGATATCTTGTTTTCCCACTTTTGATACCTGAGCGAAAAGTTATGCCCATTTTCTTGATTCTGCCTATTTTGCAAAAAGAAAAAGAAAAAATTTAGTCCCCCCAAAAGTTGGGCACTGGTTGCCCATATGACCTTGAGGTGGCAGACTTTTTTTTGTTTTTAATGTTTTTTTTTTTGCTTTAAAAAAAGAAAAAAGAAAAAGAAAAAAAATCAAAGAATATTTGAAATTTCCTCTTATAACCCTAGTTGAAGAAAAAACCTCATAAATCAAGAAGGGGTTCATTGAATCCAAGCTCTGATACCATGTAAGAATTGTGAAAAACATGAGCCACATGATCAAACAACGAACAAATACACCTTCCATGCAAGATATCTGCAAACAATATGTGCAATATTACTCAACAAGAAAAAGCTACAAAATGAACCTTAGGAAACTTCAAGGAAAATAAGAGTTCTCAAAGGTTGAGAGTTTAAGAGAATAGAAGATAAATCTTAGAGTGATAATACAATGAGGGTTGACTACTATATAGGAGAAACCCTAATAATTTCTCACTTTAGTTAACATAGTGTAATGTTGTAAAATTGCACCCCTCACAATTTCACATGCATTCTTACCTCTGCTTTAATGTCTACTCCCTTAGCATCTTGTGTAGGCTCATTTTAGCCCCTACATTAGCCTTGTTCCCTCTCAGGATGCTTGAAAAATCCTTTTCAAAATCTACCTTCATGCGCCAACTTCACCTCAAACCTTATGCTTTCCCCATTCATGTTGTTTTGTAGCATGATGTGTCTGGACACCAGCATGTCGTGCGGACGTCTGCATGTCGCGCTAGCATCCTACGACATTTTCAACATTTGAATGAGAATTTTTTAGCATGTTTTTAACTTGTCACTTACCTTTGTCGCTGGTAACAGCTCGAGACACCCTAAAACAGATCAGGAAGCTTCTTTTTGCTTCTCTTCTCTCTTAAATGCAATATTTTCAATCCATTGGGTCTCTTCTTTTTCTACTTCTAGGATTTTATCTTGACATATTCTCCCATCTTTCTCTTGCTTGCACAGCTCCCCTATTTGTTACAGCAGCCTCAAGCTTTTACAACTTGCTACAACGTCATTTTCTAAAGCTCTCACAAAACCCTTTACAACTCTCTCTTAGCTCTTGCAGTTCTATTTCTCTCTCCATTTGGCTTCCTTAAGCCTTTCAACTATATCTCCCTTATCTTGTGCTTGCGAGCATCTTGGGATTTCACACATCCCATATCTATTGCATCCTTACTTTGTGATATGGGTTCTCCTCCTTGAGCGAGGATTACTTTTATTACCTTACTGTGTGATACGAGTTATCCTCCTTGAGCGGGGATTTCTTTTATCACTCCTTTGTCTATTTCTCTCTATCTATTTGGCTATCTGTGGAGGTGGAAACACAAAAATGGGGGTTTGACTGAGGCAAACCCCTATACAGCCCCAACACTTTCTCCAAATCTTACACATGCAGGTATTGAAGACATTCATGTGTTGGAGGCTTCATTACTTGAGTGGTTCTAAGAATTTTATTTCTTCTCTTACTTTATCATTTACTTTACTTCATTCTAGTTCTATTACTTTAGGTTGTTTTCTCGCATTTTGTATGTTCTTAGCAATTAGATTGCTAGTAGTCACTTTATCATTTTCTATGATAAATCCACTTTTTGGTCTCTACAATATGCCAGTGTGTCGTGTTGTTGTCTATATCTCATGCTGATGTCCTTTGGCTGAGAGATTTTCGGTTTGTCCAAAAAATCTTCATGACCTACCCTTTATTCTAGAACTCACGTATTGTTCTTTGAGGTAGTTAAGGGTAGTTTGCTTTGTGAGGCTCTCTAAATGAAGATAACTCATGAGCCATGAATCCCCCTTCTCTACACATAGAAAAACACTTAGTTAACTTAATAAAGAACTACTAAGTTTAGCTTAAGTGCATGAGAATAAATTAGACTAACAATTAATTAAAGGTTAATTAATTATTAGCTAATGCACGATTACTCTAACATTGACAGGGTATAGAAACTTGGATAGAATAAGGGAGGTGGCAAAGAAAATATGCGGCAATCATGTGAAAGATTATCTAAAATAAAACATATCAAATGGGCTTTCTCAGTGGTCTTGGAAGGATGTGAGAGAGTTGGGCATCACCAACAAAGCAAAAAAATCATATGAAGTAGTCATGTTATACCACAATGTTTTCATTAGGGAAGGCATTGATAAACTTAGATGACATGGGATAAACTGGGGGAGTATAATGCCAAGGATGGGTATAGAATCTTGACAAAGACAGAGAAAAAATTATCTACCCAAGGTGGGCACCTTTGTATGGGCTGCAATACAGAATAGGATACTCATACTGGATAGGTTTTTCAAGATGGGTTTCCAAGGACCCTCAAGGTGTGTACTCTATAAAAAGGAAGAAAATACTATTGACAGTGTCCCATTTGATAGCGATTATCTTGATATTTATAAGGCTTCCTCTTATAGAGCGGTAGCCTATACTTATAATACAAGAAAAACAAACAAAATGTTGATCAACCTACATTTTTACCACCTAAACAACCAAGCCTTCCTCAAGTACCTAAGCCTACAACTAAAGCACCCGGTGATTATGATCTTGTCGAGCAACTTCAAGTTACTCCGACTAATTTCTCACTATGGGACTTACTTTAGGTTGCTTTGGTATACCAAGGTATGCTTCAAGAATCCTTGTGAAATATCCTCTTGCCTTCTTTCACTAGGCCAACAGATGTTAATGCGTTGATAGCTCATATTTGTGCAGATTTTCAAAATATTACGTTCTATCCACATGAACTCCCGCCTTCAGAAGTATAGAAGCAAGTGGGTCCTCTGATGATTATAGTTAACATTAATAATATTGGCATTATACATACTCTCATTGACGTTGGTTCGACACTCAATGTATGTAGCATTGATCTATTGCCTAATATTAATATTGATTCATCTTCTCTTAATGCTTCTTTGGTTGTCATTTATGGGTTTGATAATTTCAGTTGACAAGCCCTAGGCATGATAATCTTGCCTTTGAGGTTGGGACCGATTACCGTACCCACCCTTGTATATGTTATGTTAGAAAAGTTACCATATAATATCCTTCTCGATAGATCGTGGATTCACACTATGGGTGAAGTCTCGTCTACCTTGCATAAATATATTAAGTTCATTTTCAATAATCAAGTAGTCACAGTCAAGGCTAACCCTAAGGCTATGCACTTATGTGAAATGACAGTTATTGGCCAGGTTTCAGTTGTGCCTACTCTTATCCCTTTAGTGTCTTTTGATGTGTTGATGTCTGCTCCAATAGTACCTATCACAAAGGATGCTCTCAACACAGATGTCACTAAAGAATATCCTTCTGAAGAAAGAAGTCTTAATTCTACTCCTACCTCTTCTCAAAAGAATGCATGTCTTGATGATAATTGGGGTTCTTTAGACTTTATATAATCCTTTGTTGCAGAATGTAAAGTTAACCCTATCCATTTAAACCTTTCAATGAAATCATCCCCACCCACTATCAAAGATGATTATTCTTCTATATCACATGTAATGTGAATGCAAATTGTAACACTCTCTATGGAGATCCTCCTTTTTTGTCTTCTATCTTTGTGCCTTCTTCTTGTGAGCATTATAGATTTTCTCCACAAGAAAAAGGGTTGCTTCTTGCTCCTCATTCTTTGTCTGAGCAAGAGCATATTTTTTTGAGACTTCTAAAATCTTGCTTGATTACTCTTCCTTCTCCTACACATAATAAATTTCATAAGAAAGATAAAGAAAAACACTCTTTCTATGTATACCATTGAGTTCCTAGCCATTCCACTAGTGAATATAAGGCCTTGAAGGATAAAATACAACAACTTCTTGATTCAAGTTTCATCACTCATTTATTTATTGATGTGCCTACCTCTTCTTCAAAAGACAAGTGATATCAAGGTCTACCTTTATCATGTATATTCTAAGTATCTTGCATGGTTTTCCTCCTCTATGCATTAGGGGTAGTGATAACTCATTCTGAAGATGTGTGTCCTTAAGGAGCCCCCTCTTCTCCCTATCTTTCAATTGGTGTGTTCCTTTGAATGGGACCCTTTGTGTCCTAAAGGGTTCCCTACCGAAGGAAACCCCTTTGAAAGTTTCTCCTTCGAATGAAATCATTCTCATCTAGCTTGGGGGCAGCCTGACTAGACCTCACTTTCCAAATAGTGTGCCCCTTGAGTGGACCCCTTTCCTTTTGAATGGTTCTTGAAGGACCTCTTTGAAAGATTCTAAATTATGGGTTGTCTACGTGACTGAATGCTTGTTTTCCTACATGGTTGCTTTGTTTTTTGACATGTTTTATCTATGGAATAACATGTCACTTTGCAGGTGTTCCTATAAAGTCACTTTCTAGTTTGAATCTGTGGAGTCCCCCTTCACTAGGTGTCCTTCATGAGAGATAACTTGGGGGATGCCTCCTTGCAGGTCTTCGGGCCTGTAAGGTGCTTACTTCATTTGACTTCCTTCATGAGAGAGAACTTGGCGGTTGTCTTCTTGTAAGTTTGCGAGCCTATAAGGCACTGAGAACTTTGGGGTTTCCTTCTTGCAAGTTTGCAAGCCTGTGAGATGCTTACATCCTACAAGATTTGTCCATCATTGTTCTAAGGGCCTTCAGTGTACTTTCAACTTTGTGCAACTTCGTAGTTCTTTGGAGCTACGGAGTCCTTTTGTTCAAACCTCCTCAAGAGAGAGTACGTGTGTAGCCATCTTTCTTGGAATTTTGATTCCTCCTTCTTGCTCTCTCTCGAGCCTTTTTACTTATCTTCTCTTCTCTTCTAAATTTTGTATATCGGATCAAAGATCTGCATCGTCTTCATCCAGAGTATATGCTCTTTCTCCCTTCAAGATTGATTGCTTCCTTGACTTTTGGGTGCATTCTTCTCTTAAAGCAATTGATCCTTGCATTCTTCTCTTCGTTTAATAATTCTTCTATGTGTTATTTATTAATTCAGGGACGACACATAGTATTGATACAACCTTCTACATTAAGGTCTCTTTCACTTTACTAACTCAAATCCTTTAGTTTTTTGTGTGCTAACATTGTTTTCAGGTACCCATTTGTCTTGTTTAATGTGTTTATTTTGTAGGTCTTCAACCTAGGAGCAAGCTTCCTTCATTCGAAGATTTGTTTGCTTCCTCTACAATATCCTTTTGGCATAATGATTTTATTTATGTTTAGTAGATTTCCTTTAGCATTCATATTAGTGTAGATTCATATGGCCGCTAAAGTGGGGGATAAATGTAATGTTATAAAATTGCATCCCTTGAAATTTCACATGAATTCT
Source organism: Sequoiadendron giganteum (assembly GCA_007115665.2). Classification (NCBI taxonomy): domain Eukaryota; kingdom Viridiplantae; phylum Streptophyta; class Pinopsida; order Cupressales; family Cupressaceae; genus Sequoiadendron; species Sequoiadendron giganteum. The sequence goes on along the minus strand of CM021109.1, from coordinate 221,724,870 downwards.
TGTCTCTTCTTCAATTTCCACCTCCTTAGCATCTTGTGTAGGCTCATTTTAGCCCTTGCATTAGCCTTTTTCCCTCTTAAGATTCTCGAAAAACCCCTTTTCAATAGCTACCTTTGTGTGTCAGCTTCATGTCAAACCTTATGCTTTCCCCATTCATGTTGTTTCATAGCATGATGTGTCTAGATACTAGCGCGCCGTGTGGATCTCTACATGCCGCACTAGCATCCTGTGACATTTTCAATGTTCAAACAACCATTTTTTAGCAGGTTTTCCACTTGTCACCTACCTTTGTCAGTGGTAATGGCTTGAGACACCCTGAAATGAACTGGGAAGCTTCTTTTTACTTCTCTTCTCTCCTTAAATACAATCTTTTCAATCCATTGGGTCTCTTCTTCTTCTTCTTCTTTTACTTCTAGGCTTCTATCTTGACATATTCTCCCATCTTGCTCTTGCTTGCACAACTCCCTTGTTTGTTACAGCAGCCTCAAGCCTTTATAGCTTGCTACAACAACATTTTCTAAAGCTCTTACAACTCACTCTTAGCTCTTGTAGCTCTATTGCTCTATCCATTTGGATTCATTAAGCCTTACAGCTCTATCTCCCTTATCTTGTGCTTGTGAGCATCCTGGGATTTCACACATCCCATATCTATTGCATCCTTACTTCATGATACGGGTTCTCCTCCTCGAGTGGGGATTGATTTTATCACCTTACTGTGTGATACAGGTTCTCCTCCTCGAGTGGGGATTGATTTTATCACTCCTTTGTCTATTTCTCTCTATCTATTTGATTGTTTGTGGAGGAGGGAACACCAAAACGAGGGTTTGATTGAGGCAAACCCCTATACAACTCCAACACTTTATTTAGATCTTACACATGTAGGTATTGAAGACATTCATGTGTTGGAAGCTTCATTACTTGAGTGGTTGTAAGCATTTCCTTTCTTCTCTTACTTTATCATTTACTTTGTACTTCATTCTAGTTATAGTACTTTTTGTTGCTTCCTCGCATTTTGTATGTTCTTAGCAATCAGATTACTAGTAGTCGCTTTGTTATTTTCTATGATAAATTCACTTTTTGTTCCATACAAGATGCCAACATGCCTCTTAAATGCAAGCATGTTGCGCTATCGTCTATATCCTGCATTGACATCCTTTGGCCAAGAGCTTGTCAGTTTGTCTAGAAAATCTTCATGACCTACCCTTTCTGATTCTAGAACTCCTGCACTGTTCCTTGAGGTAGTTAAGGAAAATTTTCTCTATGAGGATCTCTGAATGAAGAGAACTTGTGAGACGTGAACCCCCCTTCTCTACACTTAGAAAAGAACTTAGTTAACTTAATAAAGAACTCCTTAGTTTAGCATAAGTGCATGATAATAAATTAGACTAATAATTAACTAAAAGTTAATTAATTATTAGTTAATGCATGATTACTCTAAAATTGACAGGGTATAGAAACTTGGATAGAATAAGGGAGGTGGCAAAGAAAATATGGGGAAATCATGTGAAAGATTATTTAAAATAAAACATATCAAATGGGCTTTCTCAGTGGTCTTGGAAGGATGTGAGAGATTTGGGCATCACCAACAAAGAGAAAAAAAACATATGAAGCAGTCATGTCAGACCACAATGTTTTCATTAGGGAAGGCATTGACAAACTCATATGACATGGGCTAAATCGATGGAATATAATTCCAAGGATGGGTATAGAATCTTGACAAAGAAAGAGAAAAGATTATCTATCCAAGGTGGGTGCATTTGTATGGGTTGCAATACAAAATATGATACTCATAGTGGATAGATTTTTTAAGATGGGTTTCCAAGGACCCTCAAGGTATGTACTTTGTAAAAAGGAAGAAGAAATCAAAAACCACCTCTTACTCAACTACTACTTTACCTAGGAATGTTGGATATGGTTATGTGCAAAGCTTTCCTAGAAAAACATACTTCCTAGGGACTTACCAGATTTATTTCAATCTTGGCCTGAGCTATATGAATCATCCCTATTCTTGAGTCTATGGGTGACGAGTCCATCCATGTTAATTTTGGAGGTCTAGAAGGAGAGAAATAGATGAGTCTTTCCAAACGAAAAAATTAACCAAGCTCTCTTTGTTGAACAAGCTGGAGGCTACAATAGTAGAAGTGGTGAACTATAGAGCCAAAGTTCAGAATTTAAAAAATGAAAACTTCACTAAATGGGATGCATCAATGAGGAAATCTTGGAAAGGTTTGAATGTTTCTCTATTTGTGGGTGGAGGAAAAAAGTCACAAGAAGCTAGAATCAATGTAAGGTGGCAGGCACCAAAGCCAAAGTGGCATAAATTGAATTTATATGGGGTTTCTTATGGTAATTTGGGTCCATCTAGTGCGGGATGCATCATTAGATATTGGCATAGTGAAATGGTTGGTAAGATAGCAACACAATTAATAATCGACACTAATAATGCCATAGAATTATAGTCCATCCTTCTTGGTCTCAATATTTGCTATGAACTCAAGCTAGATAGGGTGGTTATAGAAGGTGATTCAACTTTGGTTGTTAATGCCTTGAGAACGCGTAATCTACAAAATTGGAAGTCAAGGGATATCTTGGAAGTGGCCTTGCAGCGAATGGAGTTAATTCAATCACCATGTTGACACTTTCCACGTCCTCATCACTAACAAGATTAATTCTTATTTTGTAAAAATAAACATCATAAAACATTATTTTGAATGTAATGAGACCTCTTGGAATAGTATTTGTTTCAAGATGGATAATTTAATTTTTTTAAGAGGCTCTGTACCTTCTCCATATTTCTCCACCAAGGGCTACCAATAAATGAGTTCACTCTCAAAGTTACTAATAAAATTTAGGAGCTCGTAGATTTATTGATCATCATTGAAGACTTTCCAATTGTAAATATTGTTTGGAATACTAGGCCTCATAAGAATATCAACATCATACCTACATTGAGGGAAGGTAAAAGCATCAAATATTGAAGCTAATACAAAAAGGGCATAAGATATTATATTATTCTCTCTCAACCAGTTTGATGTTGAATACATCAAAAATCTTAATAGTATCCCACACAACATACTTATACATTCTCAATTTTTTTCTTTTGCAACATATGTGCCCCTAACTTGAGACACCACAATTTTTGAATCACCATGTTCTCTGATGTATTTGACTTCATATTTGGAAGGTAGGTACTTGTAAAGTATGGATCTCAAATAACAATAAATAAATCATTTTGGAAAGAATTTTTTTTTTTTTGCAATAATTCAAGAGAATTATATTCATTACCTAACTTGTCATCATTCGACATTACATTTTTACATATGACATAAATACGTAGAATATTGAGATACAATGATCGACTTAGGCATTCCATTGCCAAGAAGTCATACATACATTGGGATCATCCAAATAGGAAGTAAATATGCCAATAACAAGCCAATATTAGTGTGGAGATGCAAATATTGAAGTCTCTAACTATCGTCGACTCTCTCATAGTCATTTTCATATCAAGAGATGAGAACATGGTACAAGTGCTTTTTCCACCCAACCATGAAGCTTGCACTTCCCCAGAGAGTTCTTCCTGACATGAAGAACCACCGACCCTACACGAGATGCTTCTCAAAAATAAATTGATGTATAGGATAGAATTTGGTGCATGCCTAGTATATCTACATATATTTATATCATACTAGAACATGCTATAATCAATACTAGGATATAGCATAGAGTAATATAAATAAATAATCCATTTATCTCAATGGTCTAAAGAGGATTGTTCAAGCATGATTTTGTATACAGCAAAGTAAAAGTAGATCTAGAAAAAAGAAGAATCTACGCTCCCTGATACCCACATTTGACACCCATCCCAGAAGATAGCTTTCTACAAACACCCATAAATTCCACAGTAAGAATACACTCAAGAATACAGTTTAATACACTCAATAGACATGGTGGAAAAACTCATGAAAGTAATATTTCCATAGTTAACATTCTTTTATAGCATGCATGTTTATCCATTGATCAAAACTTTATTAATTAAAAACTCTTTTCCTTTCAAGTATATGATTACAACAACATCCTTCATTAATCCACACATTTTTACACTTAACCATAGACATTTTCATAAACATTTTCAATCATAAAATTTCCACTTATTTCAAATATCTTTTAATGAAAGTGTATGTACACACCCAAACACATATATATACATGATTATTCCTACACATAAAGTAATTTTATCTTATTAAACAATACTCAAAGATCATATCCATGACATGATGCTTCAAAATCATATTATTTTCATATTAATATTTATATACCTACATAAATATGTATACACACACACACATATACATATATATCTACGTATGCATAACTTATGTATATATTTGAACATGTATGAAAAAAAAAAACACTACCCTTCCACTTTTTGATCACCAAGTTCCTCAATGAGGTGAGGTGAGAGCATGCGATGTACAAGATATTGTGCATTATATTTTGCATCTACTTAATCAAAGGAAAGATAGCATACTCTTCCACTTATTCAATGGTGAGTGAAACTATATTTGTTCTATGGAATCGATAACATTAAATAGAGGAGTTATTAATATAATTTCTTATGAACGATTAGAATGTGAATTTATTGCTTCAAGTGCATACACATAAATCTACTTTATTGATAAAGAAATATAAACTATCATTTAACAAGACATTAAACGTAAAGTATCTTGATAATGAATAACTAACCATCAAGAGTGTATTTAAATTGTGAGTCTTAATTCACTCATGCAATATCACCTAAATAAAAGAAGCTTAGAGTACTAAAAATATTTAATTTCTTCTTATATTGAATTTAATACTACTTTTATGGTTGTCAAAAAGAATGTTATGTTTATTACTTAATACATGTCTATTCTAAGAAAAAACTATTTAAAATATTAGTTCCACTAATTTTCTTTTATATTAAATCAAATTAGCAAAACATTACTACCTTAATTCCCAAATACTAACTATATTGCTAATTTTCCAATATTAACGGTATCACTAATTTCCTTTTATAAGCAATTCAAATAAAAAAATCATTTATAACAATAAAATCTTAATTTTTCCAAATTCTAGCAATATCACTTATATCTCAATTTTTAAATACTAATAATATTATTAACTTCTAACTAAAGCCATTTAAGAAAGAAAAAGATCCTTTATAATTCGTAATATCTTAATTCCCAATTTTTAACACTAACAATATCACTAGTTTCGATTTCCCAAATCCTTTCGATAACATCATAGATAACAAGTGACGTAGTGTGCCGTGTTCCTACTACATAATGAATAAATTTTAGGTTATGTTTGCAAATTTAGACTTATATGTATTTGAAATGTTCTATTGGTTGGAGTGGTTGTACTATTCATTTTTCTTAAATAAAAATATCCAAATCGAAGGACACTATATATTTTGGATTTATTTAATCGCTAAATGCAAATCGTGTTATCTTTGACAGTGAGGTAACATATACTGAAGCAGTCAATGCATGTGTTATGCATTAAACAATAGCAAAGGGAATGCATTATACTTTTTAAGCATACAAAAAACAACAACAAGCATTGTATAAAAGTAATTCAGGAATTTAAATTGATGAGGGTACTCCCCTTACAATCTAAAACTCACAAAAACAACATATAATGGCACAAACAAGATGCAAGAATGAAATCAAATATTTTCTATTATCACTGAAATGAAAATGAAATTACAACATTATATTTGCCATCACATGGGCTTTTCTGATTACATAAATCTACAAATTGGAGCAACCAACTACACTGCTCTAGCCCCCCTCTATACCCCCTTTCACATCATTTATTTGGAAGGTGAAATTTCCCTAGAATCTTCTAGAAAGTGCAACTTCCTCAAGAAGATATTTCAAAATTTTATTAATTTTGGTAGTACAACTTCACGGGGTCATAACTTTTGATCCGACCGTCGAATTTCCTATTATAGCCTAAAGGTCGACTACTTTTGATTTCCACCAATTTGCAAGCCCATCTGGAGCCTCTAAGTGCCTCAAAATTGACTCTGAAGATCTTAATAGGATTTTTAAAAATTGAATTTTTAATATCTCTCAAATGACAAATGGAATTGAAGTGATTTCTTCGCTATTGGCTTCAATTTACTATTCTATAAGTCTGAGTAATATTTTGTGTCCAACTGTGCATAAATGCAAACTTACTAAAATACTAACCCTACCAAATTTAGCCCTTATTGAAAAGAAAACTTTTTTTTGGTGATGCAAGATTTCTCTTACACCCTGGATGCTCCTACATCATAAATTGATTTAATGTGCAGTTGGAGAGTTAACAAAGGAGAATAAGAAGAATGAGTTAACTATGCATTATTTTCTTATCTTTTTTCCACTTGTTCAACACATATCACGAAGTAACTTTCCATTTAATGCATTAAACATGCATTCATTGATTGAGTACCCACTAGCTTGCTGCCAAAACTTGCACGATTTGCCTCCCTCAACTAAATATTTTTGCAACTATGTATATTATTAAAATATTTGTCACAATGTATAATGTCTCCCTATTTTCCTAATTTACTTAAACAAAAATGAAAAATTGGCCTACTCCAACCAATAGGAAAATAAATAAACCATAATTTTCATGCACCAAAAATATCTGCTTAAATATCGACTATAGGAAAAAGACAAAAATATTGTAAACTCTACAATTTCATTGGAAGAGACTATTTGAAAAGAAAATGTAATGGATGAAAATTTAGATCTATATGTATTCAAAATATTCTATTGGTTGGATGGGCCTATTATTCATTTTTGTTAAAGTAGATTAGAAAAATTGAAGGACATTATATACTTTGCAAATACTTAATCGCTAAATCTGAATCATGCCATCTTTGATAGTGAGGTAGTAGATACTCAATCAGTCAATGCATGTTCTATGCATTAAACAATAACATGGGGAATGCATTAAAAAAAATTAGCATACAGACAACAACAACAACAAGTGTTCTATAAAAGTAATTTAGGAATTTAAATTGATTTAGTGTGAAGGTGGAGACTTAATTTGTGAAGGTATTAATAGGGAATTGGGTAAAGCGATTGTAATGTTTTGGGAAGCAAAAAAGGTGATATTTAGAAAACTATTTAGTAAACATATTTATATGTAACACATAGGAAATCTAAATATTAATGATAAGTAGAAAATTTAAATGCATTTTAGAAAATGGAAATCAAAAACAATAATGTATTAAATTCAAATAACGTAGGGAATGCATTAAAAAAAATTTAGCATATAAACAAGAACGAGTGCTCTTTAAAAGCAATTTATTCAAATTGATTTAATGTGAAGGTGGAGACTTAATTTTTGAAGGTAGTAATAGGGAATAGGGTAAAGCGATTGCCATATTTTTTGAAGCAAAGAAGGTGATATTTAGAAAACTAGTTAGTGAACATATTTATTTGTTAACATATTAATTGTTTCGAGTAGATATGCAACGCATAGGAAATCTAAACATTAGTGATAAGTAGAGAATTTGAAAGCATTTTAGAAAATGGAGATATTAAAAATATAAAAGTATTTTAATTCATTATATATACAAGACATTTAAAATAAAAATACTTGTAAAGACATATAAAAAAATATCAGTAATAAGTTAAAAATTAAAAAGTATTTTATCTTTTTTAATACCATATTATTATGTTCAATTAGTATTAATGTTTTTGAATAATTTAATCATGTCTATTTTTTTAATATTTGTAAATTAAATTCAATTAGTTAAATAAACTAATTATAAATAATTTTATATATCATGAATTTAGAAAAGAACACATGCCAATGAAAAATAGGCCATAGCACGTAAAGTTCAAAGGAATAATAGCTTTATAGCTAAAGTGGAGGTAAAATATTAATCAATTGTTTTACAAATATTAATCCACTTTCATTAATGAGAAATCTCGCTAAAAACAATACGTTGAGGCTAGTGGTGAGGAATTCTAATACCTCGTAATATGTAAATGGTGAACAAGTGTAAATGGGTATGCTTTGTTGGCAACACAAGGGCAGACAACTGAGAAGTGGGGGTGAATCAATTGTCACAAAATTTCAAACTTATTAAACTTATTAACCCTTATTCTCATATATGATTAATAATAGTGAAAGCATGAATCAACAACACATCATAAACACACATAACACCAAGATTTTTTCATGGAAACCTGGTTAAGAGAAAAAACCATGGTGGAGGTTAATCCACAAGTTATACCCTATTAAAATTATAATAAGAATAAATGAGGAATGTGCATACATTCAGGCACACTACCTAGAGCTCACTGTTCAAAGGAAGACTCACTATCTTACAAAAAATATTCAAATTAAATCTATCTAAAGAATTTGAACTGAGAAAGTAGCATCTGCTAATGCCTGAGTATAGTTTTGGTTAAGCACATGAACACTTCTTCACTCTTCTTTACACTCTTCTCTACTTTTGAATGATCTGAACATTTTCACACATAGCACACACACACTTCACATCACACATGCTTCTCAAATGAAGAAACAATCACTTATATATATTTGCAACAAGAAATTGCATCGCTATATGTCGACTTCAACAAAATAATATAATGAATGAAAATTGTTGGCCTAAAACAATAAAGATTATTTATGCGAATCAACCAAGGTTAGCCACAACATAGTAGAGACCCTAAATAATGTCCTTGAACACAAAACACCTTCAATGATTCTTCCTCAAAGTTCCACAACACACTTCAATCACCTTGTCGGTCATGAACATAAAAAACATGAACATGCAAGAGAAAATCTCGGATCGCAAGCACAATGATCAATACGGATGTGAAACATAGATAGAATATGATCTATAAACATCCATGAACACCACAATGACATACGCAACAACTCATATTACCATAATCACATTATCTTCTTCCATGAACACCATTTACAATAATAGAATAACTGTCGGAATACAAAAACTCATAGCTTGGTCAAATCTTCATGCACACCAATGAAACTTTTGGTTAATAAACTAGATAGGCTTGAAAACAAACCCTTTAATCCGTAACTTCTCATCATCAATGTACTGAACTTTCCATCATATTGATCTTCACTACTTCACAGACAACTTGTAACATATTTTATTACAATTTTCTCAATATCCTCGACATATACTGACTTAAAGACATTTATGTTAATAGTGTTGACATCAATGACAACCACATATCAACAACTCAACCACAAAATCCAACATGCTTTTCTATGTGTAACTACGTTGCATAGCTTCCAGACATCGACTAAGTGCATAGATGTTAAGAATGGCAATGTTGTTACATGTAAACATGTGACAATTTAGACTGGGAACTAATTTTTCCTTTGATTAATGCATAAGAATATGGTCTAAAAATTATGTGATGAACGTTGAGATAGAGAGAATTGTTTTATTGTTTACAAGACAGGTGATATTTGTGGAAGAACAATTGAATTTTGTAGTGCCATAGAGGTGAGTTGTTATTGCTTTGTAAAGTATGAGAGATTGAATGTAGAAGAAATTTTAGTATTTGGTAAAACCTAATTTACAAATCCTAGCAAAGTAACTACAATAACAAGTGAGATGCATATGGTATTCGTGTTAGAAACATGAAATAGTAAAAGCCAAGAAACAGGCGACATATAGAAAGCTAAATGGTTTTACTATGGTTTTTTCTTCAAATTTTCCTTGTAATAGGAACGATTTTTTGGAATTGGATTGAAGAGGAAGACCTGTACAACTACAAATATACTTGATTCTTGTAGGGAGCTTGGGAGGTCAAAGTTTCGGATGTTTTTCCTCTTTTGTTTGCAATGAAGTTTGGTTATGTGAATTTGTGTAATAATTATGCCAATTGTTTGAATATGTGTAATCTATGACCATAAGCAAGCTACAATGGTGATGTAGTGAGAGATGTGGACAATTGCAATCATGTCATATCCAATTCATATGTAATGTTTTTCCTATAATTATGAGTTTTTTTGAAGCAAATGTACATTAACCAATAGTTGTTGTTGATATCTAGAAGGTGTGGAGCACACCAAAGCATAGACAAGTGTTCCTAGTTACACTTGTTTACTATTGACATAGTACGAGCTATTGGGATTGTTGTGTACCACTAGGCTTAGCATATTGCGTTTCTCAAAGGAGCTCAATATTGCAATTTTATGGTGTGCATTGCATATTGCATGTTTGTCAATCAATCCACAGTTATTACATAAAATTCTAGTAGGTGTACTATTCATTTTTGTCTAAGTAAATTAGAAAAATAGGACATTGTATATATTGGCAAATATTTTATCACTCAATGCAAATTGCACAACCTTTGACAAAGGGCTAGGTGGAATAGAAGCAATGAACGATTTAGTTTGCCTATAACAATGAGCAATACTTGTAGTTATTAAGTATCAGAAACATAAAATATATAATGTCAAAATACAAAAATATATAATGAAATGAGAATAAGCAAAAAAAAACCAAACACATCCCTGGAATTTCATGAATTGACTATGAATTTAGTGCTTGTGTACCCAGTAGGCTTCCAACACATCTTGCACAATTTGCATTTAATGCATTACACATGCATTAAACATAACATTTATAAAATCTCGTTCACAAGATTTGTAGATTCAACTGTATATTGTGACAAGTTTACATGTAAGAGTCATACTATATTCAGCATCTTGTTCATTTGTATGATCTTTGTAGGATGTAAAATCATACGTAAGCATTCCCTTTTAGCAATGGTGCCTTTCATTAATAGAAAAATCTTGTTGGGTGAAAATAATGTAATCAACTTTTCAATAGATTACGCTATCTAAATTTCAGCCACAACTATGTGAGATGTAATCTCTCCTCTCAGAAAGGGGAGGCGCCCTTCTTACTGCTAACAGAAGCTATAGTAAAACTAATAAAGTACTTAAAAAATGTACACTACAATTATGAAATGGGGCGGTGTGTTACATTCATGCTTCTCTCTTTTTTCAGAGAAGATGTTTACAATGCTTCACAATTTGAAAGTTCTAGATCTAATAACTAAAATGCGACAAAAATCAGTAATGCCAATATCTCTATCTTGTCAAAGCAAAGCGTAGAGATACCAGATCTGTAGAATATGTATCGTTTGTTGCATTAGAAGCACAAATTCTTCTTAGATGTAGAAATTCCTTGAATAGCATGAATGATTACAAGCACAGAGTCTTGTAGATCTTTCAACCAAAGTATCCACACATAAAAGTAAATTCAAAAAATAGATGCAACACAAAGTTTACATGAACTATTTGAAGGCCTTCAAATACCATTCACTAATCACCACCAATATTACTCAAATCCAAAGAGAATTGATTCCAACACAAAGTCTGGCATGCAACTTCCTTCTTTATTGATTAAATTCAATTTCACAAAATTGAACACAAAGTTTCAATGCTTGTTTCAAAAGGGCAGCACTTTGTTGCAAAATATCCAAAGGTAAATATTACAATAGAAATCCCTCATATATATAGAAAATGGAGATGAGTTAATCTAGGAAATTAGGTGAGAAAAAATAGGAAACCCTAATTTAACTAAGTGTAATTTTTCTCTGAGAAGTTTCATATCATATTTTTGGTGTAATTACAATTTACAAAAAAGACATTCAAGATGTCAAAAACTATTTACAAAAAATACATTTAAGATGTCAAAAACTATTTACAAAAATGCATATGGGAATGCATCAAAACATTCAATGCTGGTAGATCAGGGGTCTTCATGGTTCCTTGCTTGGGCGCAGAAGTCTTCATATTTCTTCTTGGTCTCTAGCATGAATTTATCATCCGAAACAATGATATAAACCACAATGGTGTGAATCCTCATGACTGATCTCTTGGCGGATGAAAGAACCTTTTTGCACCTATCAAGATGCATATTAAGGTTATCAAGGGTGACCCTGATATCACAAAGATCATCTATGGAGGCATCTAAAAATTTTGCACTCTCTACTTGATCTGTGATAGCTTCTTTGAAGGTCTGTGATAGTTCTACGGTCAAAAGGAAGATACGGTCTTCTTCGAGAAGCTTTCCTGGCAACTCTTTAACTCTTTTTTCAAGAATAATCTGATGTTCTTCCACATCTTCTTGAACTTGGTGGAGATCTTTTGTAAGAGATTTTATCATATGAATACGATGCCTCAATGATTCCCTTACCTCAACATATTTTTTCTTGTCAGGAATAACCTTGGCTTCCACCAGTTTACTGAGCTTTACCTATTTCATTTGTGACCAAAATGACATGTATTTTTCCATTTATTTGAGCTCTTGGCAGAGGACAACTTTTTCTTTATCCAGCTCCAATTTGAGTTGAGCTACCTGGGTAGCCTTCTCATTAGTGGTAATTATAATTTGAGAACCATGTTCTACAACTTTGTTGATGAATTCATACAACACTTTACCTTTAGAGAGAAATTTCTCAGCCTTCCTGATGGTTGGGTCCTCAGGACTTACCAATGCCAATGGTTGCACATTACTTGTAGATCTTGCAAGATTTTTAACAATAGTGGCATAATGGTCTACCCTTTGTTTGTATAAGTCATGGGCTTGCTCCATTTTGTCCAGTCTACTTGCCAATATATTCAAAGTTACTTGTGCGTCTACCTTGGCACTTTCATTAGTAACCTTGCCAAGCTGGACTCTAGTTACTGTATAATCCTCCATATTAACATCTCCTTCCTCTTGAGGTGGAATTCCAAATTCTTCATATTTCTGGTCTACTTTTTCAACCTGAAGCCATGAATATACTTTCACTTTCTTCTTACCCTTGGCCTTTGGTGGGGGTATCTCTTCAAGATCGAGCTCTTCTGGAGAAATCATTTGCTTCTTTCTCTTTAATACTTGGGATACCAACCATGGGGGAAGAGAGGAGGCAAATGATTCATGGTTGACTATCAATTCTTTTGTTACCACCACTTCTGAAGGAAGGATGGGTATGGAAACAATTGGTGAAGCATCTATCATCACTATTCCATAAACTTGCACATTCACCTGATTCTACAGAGAGTCACTCATAAATCTCTTAAATTCATCTTCTGAATTGAGATCATATGATGGCGATGACAAGTTGGGAATGGATGATGGAGAACCTGATGGAACATCAACTATTTGAACACTCATTAGTGAAGGATTATCTAGTGTGGTTGATGCTATAGGGAGTGGTGTTATGTCCACTATGGGTATGACAGATGTGGGAATAGGCAATGTGGAAGGCGGTGGTAGAGGAGTGTTTGGAATAGGGAATGTACAAGGAATGCTTGAAATTATAGGTGATGATGATTGGGTAAAATCTTCAACTACATGCTCAGGTGGAGACATAGCTTGTTCTTCATCGAGCCTGATTTCCTATTGATCATTCTCTTGATCCTCTTTCTCTTTCTCTTTCTCACCTTCTTGATCACTTATAGACTCATGTTCATCTTTGAAATTTTCTTCCTCATCGTAGTTTGTTTCTTTTTAATCTTCATCTTCAGCAAATTGATCACTTGTACTTTCTTCTTCATCAAAATCTATCTCTTTAGAAATAAACTTCTTTCATTTTGAGTGGGATGGTTCATATTTTGTAGTTCCATCCTCACAGATGGCTCGAGCATCCTTCTTGCTAATAGTGAATTTGATTCTAGGACCCTTTCTGGAGGAAGTGGGAATAACCACAGATTTATCTTTGATGTCGAGTTCTTGTTGTAGATTGACCTGTGCTCCAGACTCTTCTCGTTCAGACTCTGTTATGAAATTTTTCATCTAAAAACCATGCTTATGTAACCATTCAAAAGAGTTAGCCAAAATTGGGGCCAACCTTTCTTTGATGAAAATGCTCTCCTTCTTTGACCATTGAATCGCAGGCAAATGTTTCTTGAAGATTTTTTGTTCATCATAAGCAGCATTCAGGATGTCACCAGGATCTATGAAATCTTTTGGTAAATCAGCAACACCAAGATCCTTGATCTGTTGAACAGTCAACCTACACCAATCCATCTTACGAATAGCCTCTTTGTCTCTGCAATCGGCCCAAATGTCTTCAAAGTGATATCCATGTTTGTGCCCCTTTTTCATCTTCTTTCAGACATCTCGGTAATTAGAATCAAGTCTATATTTGTAGTTCCTAATCGTCATGATCTGCATCTCAGCATAGACTGATTTTGCCTTTTGCAGACTCTTGATGGTATATCTACCAATTGTCATTGGGAACTTAAAACTACATTTAAGAATCCTTCGATGTTCTTTGTGAACTAAAATCAGTTGTCTGCATTACTCCATCAAAATCCACTTGTCTGAAGGATATCTAGGCAACATGTAAGGGCAGCTAGTATATCATCCTACCCTTATGTAAGCAAAAGTCATGAATTGAAGATATATGCATCTGACCTTACTCACCACTTTGTAAGCCTCATCAAATACTCTCTTTTTCTCGAGAGTTGGGTCAAAACTGAAAAAGAAAAGGTGCAAAGAAATTGTTGGTGACTCTCTTGAAATGATGATGGATTTCCTTCAATTCCACATGGTATAAGTAATCGTACATTGGTGTAGAAATTTGGTTCCCTTTTGTAGATAAGCCTGGGAATTGTCTCATCACGACTGTAGCGTACACCAAGTATGATTTCATGTAGAACTTCAAGGTGGTCGGCACATTAATCAACTGCTCATGAATTGCATCACTGATCTATTTGCCCCAATCAATGTTATCTTCCTACCTTCTTATGATTCAAATGTATTCATACATCCAATCATGAAAATGGGAATTTTCTGGCAACCCTTTTACTCTGCTCAAAAGTATGATCATATCTATGATATCTTCCTTGAAGTCATCGCAAGGAAGTCCTTTTGGCTATCTGGAAATAGTATGTTGAGGTTCCTTCAACCATTGATTTTTTATTAGATACTTGGCCTTATTCAAGTCTGATTCATAGACCTCCTGCGTCGATTGTACTGAAATGTCAACATACTTCTCCATTTGCGGGACTTTGAAACTATATCAAAGAAGTCTGGATCTAGTCTCAATACCTCATGTCTGAAATAATTAATGACACTTCTTCTCTCCTGGATATAGTGAGATGCAACTTGGAGAATAAACTTTGTGTGATGTGCAACAATTGGGAATATAGAGACAAGATGAAGATTATTGTGCACGATAGCTCTTAGAGAGTCTTCGAGAGGCTTTTGTTCGGTTTATTTTCATGAAATCAAGAAGGTATTGATAGCCAACCTCTGTGTCTTTGATCTCATCAACTTTCAAAACCACTACCTTTGGCAGGTAAACACCTTGGTACTTGTATTTCATCTTGCCTTTAGCTTTTGAAGATGAATGAGGCTTCTTAGTTGTCATCTAAGATTACTTTAGCTCAATTTAGGAAAGGATCCTTTGACGAGATCAATCACTACTCTGCAAATAAGATTCAACAACTTGTTAGCTAAAAAATAGTATTGTGATGTGCAAAGTGAGGAGAGATGTTGAGCAAGCATGATGTAAGTGACGAGGTCCACAAAACAATGCTAGGAATGGTCGAGAAGTGGTCTAGAGCAAAACTAGATAGTATTGAAGTGATTTTGGTTAAGTGTAGGAAAAAGTGCAAGGGTGCTGAAAATCAACGCCCTTGCACTTGGAAGAATTGTCTTCGGTGCAATGGCGTTGAAAAAGTGTGCCATTTCACTTTTACTAGGTCTTTGTGAGACGAACATGGGGGGATGCTCAGATTGACTACCTGATACTTTGGAATGCATTTTGAGGTGGATTGAAAATTGCCTCATTTTACGTGCTTGAACACCATCAACCTAGGAAATGAACAAGTTTCGTAGGGGGGTTATTCATGGAATGAGCGCTACTGGTTTCCACGATAACACATATTATGTTTGTCAACGAACTTTTGGGTCTTCTTCCCTTGTACATATTACATGGATTGATTGAATATTTGACACAATATATAATGTCTCCCTATTTTCCTTATTTACTTAAATGAAAATAAATAATAGACCTACTCCAACCAATAGAAAAGAGAAATATTATAATTTTCAAATCCAAAAAATATATCCTTAAATTCCAACTATAGCAAAAAGACCAAAATATTTTAAACAGTTCAATTTCATTGATCAAGCAACTGTTTGAACATGCCTACTACATTTTCTATGTTTTTTTTATAATGTTGATGTTGTTTCTTAGTGATTTATCACAGAAACCAAGTAAGCGGGATAGTAGCTCAAAGAGAACTCAATCAAGTATGAACTAAATATTTTATGTGTGAAATCTACCATTCATCTTTTTTTTCTATTGCATGGAGCAGGTCTACTAGTCTTCTTTGTGCAAGCAAATAAGAAAAATAGAAACAGATTATAAAATTTGTCAAATAAATTTCATTGCCCAACCAAATATGTCAAATTGAAATGCAATAATTGTAGTAGCAACTTGGATTTTAAAAACATGTATGTTTTATACTGCTAATATATTGCACCGTAAAAGAGTATAACACCAAAGTTTAAACCATTTAAATAGGAACATAAGAATAAAAAAAGTATTATCTAGCATATAAAGGGAAAATATGTCGATTGTAGAATAAAATTAGCAAGAATTTTTAAGTCAAATAACATGAGATATAGTGATATAGGTGAAAGAAGCATGAGTAAAATCATGAAAAAAAGGAAAAATGCATATTGATGCAATGGTAGGTAGCCTTTGACTTGCTTCTATTTTTTCGTCGCATGCAATGTCATTATGCAATTATTTTATTATAATTCTAAACATTTTTTTGAAATTGAAGAGAAAAAGAAGTATTTGTATTGGTAATGTTTTTTACCTCGTTGTGGCATACATCATTCATTCAATTGGGAAAATGGCCTCTATGATGACATTGTTTTGATTGAGAGTGAAATGGCCTTTAGTGATAAAGTTTTGTAATGCAAATATAACCATTGATTTTTCCTTGATATAGTTTTCATATTTCATGTCTTGAAGGGTAGGCAATAGTTGTGGCGCGATCTTGCTTTGAGTTGAACAACAAACTGTTTGCTTTCCATTTGTTGTGATGATAGCTTTAGGATGAAGTGAGTATATGTAGCTCACTTCCTTGTCACACTGGCTGCAATGAGCAGCTTCCTATTGGTGCATGTCGTAAGACTTGAATTTATATTTGCAATTGGGGAAAAAAGCTTCAAATGGATTAGAAAGTGTGTTTGTTGCTTTTAATGTGCCTAAAACCTAAAACATATGAACATAGACAATTCGAAGGGACAGTTTTGAAAAATTTTAATGAAAATGAGATTTTTTTTTTAAAGTCTCCTTAAATGTTGATTGCAGCAAAGAAGCTAACTTGTCCAATTTTCTCTTGTTATTCAATTTGCAAATAAATTTTGAGTGACCCATGTGGAATATGTTTTTTTTTATCAGTGTTTTTTAGAATATTTTTTAAAAGAAAAGTCGGGGTTTTGTTTCCATGTAACATTTCCTCTATTTGCAAGTATTGATGTTAATGAGATGGGCGTAGTTGCAACTGCATGCCAATGAGAAAGTTAGTCTTTGTTACAAAGAAATTTTATTAAAGACCACAATGTTATAAAAAAAATGTTAAAATGGATTAGTGGCATATGCTAGGAAGACATTCTACCTATGCTTTGTCACATTATGTTATGCCATCTTTGATATCAATTGCATATTGGTTGTTAGAGTAAAGGTCTTAACTTAATTATGTTGATTAATATACCTTTATTCCCTTCTTAAGATTTCACGTTATTTTGCATAAAGTGACATTTAATAATTATATTAATTATTAAATGTTATCCTATTAGGGCTTCTATTAGGGTTTTTCCTATTAGGGTTTTATTAGAGTTTTCATGATCTCCTTTTTATAAGGATTTATCTCATTGTATTTCATATCAATTCATTCTTTCATTCTCTCTGATATATACATTTTCAGTTTTCAAAGAACCCTTGCTTGTTTGTCTCCATCTCTTCTTTTGTGACAGGTTATTTGCATGCAGGTGATCTTCGGGGTTTATGAAGTTGTATTTTCTCAACTCCTACATGGTATTAGAGCTCCAAACCTGCTGCTTCCTGTTCTTGTTTTGAAGATTTTTGGAGCTTCAAGGGTTTAGGGCTTGTTTTCTTGATCTAGGGCACACCTTCAATTTTGAAGCATTTTCAGCTCAAACAGACTTCACCATTGCGTCCGCAACGGTCCAAAACCCCTAAATCGACTGTTCATTTGTCCATTTTGGACAAAGTCAAAATTTGAAGCAAATTTTTTAAAAAAAGTACGGTCGTACGGCCGTCGTCTACGCGCAATTCAAAAAAAATCTTGGTAATTTTTTTTGTTTTCGGAATTTTAATTTGTCCGAATTTTTTATTTTTTTTAAATTAAAAAAAAACATTGTTGAAATTGTTTTTCGATTTTTTTTTAAAATCAAAAAGAAAAAAATTCTGGAGTTTTAGGGCTTGTCGGCCCGGTACCTGCAGGTACTTGCGCTTGCAGGCCTGCGGGCCCTCTTGCCTGCCGGTCGATGTACTGTCAACCACTGGCGGCCTTAGGCCCGACCGGCGGTATACAGTACCGCCGACGGCGGTACGTTGGCAGTCACAGGCGGCCCCCACCTGTGCAAATTAAAAAAAAACATTTTTTTTGTTGTTTTTATTTTTTTTTAAACAATTTTTTCGAAAATAAGTCCAGTTGTGCTTTTACGGTGATGGTCGTTTGGCCGTCAAATTTAACACAGTGTTTTTGCTGCAACAGTTGTATGGCCGTCAAATTTAACCCAACACTAGTTTTTTCCCTCTTTGGAGCTAATTTATTTTAGAGGCCGTAACTTGGGCATACGATATCGTTTTTTGGCAAACGAGATATCGTCGCAAATTCGGTTTTCTCATCTTTCCAGTGGTGTGGGTCTCATCACTTCTTTTTTCCGTTGGTACATTCTACAGCCAGTTGAAGACAAAGGGGCTATTTTCAGTCTCAAGCTCATAACTTTTAATCAATTTCTCCGTTTTTTGCAATCTCAGCGGCGTTGGAACCGTATTTCAGAGCTCTTCAGTTTCATCCATGCTATTTTTCCAGATTTCACTCTAGGTATATTTTATTTAGTTATTTATGTTTTCACACTCTGGTGGATTACCTGGACATATTTGCTCTTGGAAACTTTTTGTTCACATGGGATGCTTTGTTTTTGGTTGTTCTTCATGTATTTCCAGCATTTTGTCCTTTGAGAAAATTTTGAGCATCATTTGTAAGCTATCTTTTATGTAAATGCACTAAGATAAAGTGCCACACTATTGTACATGCATCTTTTGGGGATTTTGCACATAAGGTTGTGCCACATTTTGTAATCGCACTGATATTATAAAGTGCCATGAGGGGTTGTGTAGTTTGTCTTTGTTTTTCCATCACATCTTTGTCTGGTGAGTGTCCCTCCACGACGATAGTGAATCCATACCATGGGGGGTTGTGTAGTTTGCCTTTGTTTACCATCACACCTTTGTCTGGTGAGTGTCCCTCCATGATGACCATGGATCCATATGATTCCCTCCTCATGCATGTGTGCTTTGTTTTGCACACCACTTTTCAGTTGCAGGTGCTTTCTTGTGCATTTTCAGATGTTGTTTCTTCTTCATCATGCACTACAGGGTGTTACACATCATTTCAGTGGATTTGTCAGGTTCTCCCAGTTCAGCATTATGGGGGGGTTATTATATTGTTCATGCTAATTCTTCCTTGATTTCACCTTGGAAGGAATCTTCCATTCTCAGTTGATCAGTGTTTCAGACTATTAGTTCTTGTGCCATCTGTATCTTCGTTCTAGGTGTTTTCCTTTGTTTTCCATCTGATTCGAGTAGTGTCGTATGAGCACTTATTCAAATTGTTGGCTTTGTAGGAGTTGAGAAAATACAACACCACAAACCTCGAAGATCACCTACATGCAAATAACCTGTCACAAAAGAAGAGATGGAGACAAACAAGCAAGGGTTCTCTAAAAATTGAAAATGTATATATTAGAGAGAATGAGAGAATAAATTGATATGAAATACAATGGAATCAATCCTTATAAAAAGGAGATCATGCAAACCCTAATAAAACCCTAATAGGAAAAACCCTAATAGAAGCCCTAATAGGATAACATTTAACAATTAATATAATTATTAAATGTCACTTTATGCAAACTAACGTGAAATCTTAAGAAGGGAATAAAGGTAACTTAATCAACATAATTAAGTTAAAACCTTTACTCTAACACCCCCCCTTAAGATGAGCAACAATGTAGCTACAAACAAATGCAGAAAAGCAAAGGTAACTACAATGCAAGAAGGCAACATGGGTCCCAGCAACTAGGCCAAATCAGATACCCAAATACAACCAAATCTCTGTAAAATGGAGAAATAGAGAAAACCTCATGGGAAAAAGCTCTACTCCAAAAAGAGAAGAAGAAAGCCAAGAAGAAGAACATCACCGAAGCAGAAGAAGTTGTAAACAACTGTCGAAAGATGACTGCTATGGTGTTGAAGAACCTCCGCTGAAGATAGGATGATCAGGAACAAGAAGACAATAATCTGCATGAGTGCCCCATATGACACTACTCGAATCAGATGGCAAACAAAGGCAAACACCTGGAACGAAGATACAGATGGCACAAGAACCAATAGTCTGAAACACTGATCAACAGAGAATGGAAGATTCCTTCCAAGGCAAAACCAAGGAAGCATTAGCACGAATAGTATAATACCCCCCCATAATGGTGAACTGGGAGCCTGACAGATCAACTGAAATGGTGTGCAACACCCTGTAGTGCATGAAGAAAAAGATATAACATCTGAAAGTGCACAAGAAAGCACCTGCAACTGAAAAAGTGGTGTGCAAGACAAAGCACACATGCATGAGACTAGAATCATATGATCCACTGTCGTCGTGGAGGGACACTCACTAGACAAGGATGTGATGGCAAAATAAAGGCAAACTACACAACCCCTCATGGCACTTTATAATATCAGTGCGAGTACAAAATATGGCACAATCTTATGTGCAAAATCCCCAAAAAATGCATGTACAATAGTGTGGCACTTTATCTCAGTGCGTTTACATAAACGATAGCTTACAAATGATGCTCAAAATGTATTTAAAGGACAAAATGTTGGAAATACATGAAGAACAGCCAAGAACAAAGCATTCATGCAAACAAAAAGTTTCCAAGAGCAAATATGTCAAGGTAATCCATCAGAGTGTGAAAACACAAATAATTAAATAAAAGATACCTAGAGTGAAATATCAAAAAAAATGGCATGGATGAAACTAAAGAGCTCAGAAATACGGTTCCAACACCGCTAAGATTGCGAAAAACGGAGAAACTGATCAAAAGTTATGAGCTTGAGACTGAAAGAAGCCCCTTTGTCTTCAATTGGCTGTAGAATGTACCAATGGAAAAAGATGTGACGAGACCCACACCACTGGAAAGATGAGAAAACCAGCTTTCTGACGATATCTTGTTTGCCAAAAAATGATATCGTATGCCCAAGTTACGGCCTCCGGAATAAATCAGCTCCAAAGAGGGAAAAAACCAGTGCTGGGTTAAATTTGACGGTCATACAGCCATCGCAGCAAAAACACTGTGTTAAATTTCACGGCCAAACAGCCATCACCATAAAAGTGCAATTGGGCTATAAATGAAAAAAAAATGTTTTTTATATAAAAAAAAGTATGTTGATTTTTTTAAAAAAATCATAAAAAAAGCATTTTTTTTTTTTTTATAAAAAAATTTTGAAAAAAACAGAGGGCAGGTCCCGCATGGGCCGCCACCTGCCAATGTGGCAGGGTGGTACCCATGCGGTACCGTTCGCTGCAGGTGGGGGCGGTGCCCAAGGGCCACCGCCTGCCATAAGGACAAGCGGCGGTACCCTTGGGTACCATCCCTGCCTGCGTAGGGAGCCCGCAGGCCTAAGCAAGCCTTTAAAAGGCTTAAAAATTTCGGTGAAAATAAACTTTTTTTGACTTGATTTTTTTTGTAAAAAATCTAAAAAATATACATTAATTTTCCAAAAATAAAACGGAAAAAAAAAAAAAATTTACCAGCAAATGGACGGCTGTACGGTCGAAATGTAAAAAAAATTTGCCTCAGATTTCGATTTTGTCCAAAATGGACGAATAAACAGTCGATTTAGGGGTTTTGGACCGCTGCAGACGCAATGCCAATGTCCGTTTGAGCTGAAAATTCTTCAAAAATGCAGGTGTTCCCTAGATCAAGAAAATAAGCCCCAAACCCTTGAAGCTCCAAGAATCTTCACAACAAGAACAGGAAGCAGCAGGTGTGGAGCTCTGATACCATATAGGAGTTGAGAAAATACAACACCACAAACCCTGAAGATCACCTACATGCAAATAACCTATCACAAAAGAAGAGATGGAGACAAACAAACAAGGGTTCTCTGAAAATTAAAAATGTATATATCAGAGAGAATGAGAGAATGAATTGATATGAAATACAATGGGATCAATCCTTATAAAAAGGAGATCATGCAAACCCTAATAAACCCCTAATAGGAAAAACCCTAATAGAAGCCCTAATAGGATAACATTTAACAATTAATATAATTATTAAATGTCACTTTATGCAAACTAACGTGAAATCTTAAGAAGGGAATAAAGGTAACTTAATCAACATAATTAAGTTAAAACCTTTACTCTAACAGTCTTCTTGTTCCTGATCATCCTATCTTCAGCGGAGGTTCTTTAGCACCATAGCAGTCATCTTTCGACAGTTGTTTGCAGCTTCTTCTGCTTCAGTGATGTTCTTCTTCTTGGCTTTCTTCTTCTCTTTTTGGAGTAGAGCTTTTTCCCATGAGGTTTTCTCTATTTCTCCATTTTACAGAGATTTGGTTGTATTTGGGTACCTGATCTAGCCTAGTTGCTGTAACCCATGTTTGCCTTCTTACATTGTAGTTACCTTTGCTTTCTTGCATTTGTTTGTAGCTGCACTATTGCTCATCTTAAGGGGGTTGTTAGAGTAAAGGTCTTAACTTAATTATGTTGATTAAGTTACCTTTATTCCCTTCTTAAGATTTCACGTTAGTTTGCATAAAGTGACATTTAATAATTATATTGATTATTAAATGTTATCCTATTAGGGCTTCTATTAGGGTTTTTCCTATTAGGGTTTTATTAGGGTTTGCATGATCTCCTTTTTATAAGGATTGATCTCATTGTATTTCATATCAATTCATTCTCTCATTCTCTTTGATATATACATTTTCAGTTTTCAGAGAACCCTTGCTTGTTTGTCTCCATCTCTTCTTTTGTGACAGGTTATTTGCATGCAGGTGATCTTCGAGGTTTATGAAGTTGTATTTTCTCAACTCCTACATTGGCTACCTACTTTTTTAGTGCCAACAACCAAAGCACCTATTGTACCAACCAAATACCGATTTGTAGCTACTAGTAGCTGGTTGATAGTCGTATCTAGAATGAATTAGTAGTTTGTCGAAAAGTGAGGCATGCTTTCAACTGTGCTTGTGTCTATCAATATCAGTATGCAATCATAGTCTCCTCTATCATAATCTATTCTAGGTGCAATTTGGAAGCCTGATATTGAAACCCCAAATCCTGGATGTATTTTGTGTTCGTGCTCTTGCATAAGGTATCCATTGATATTTAGTGTAATTGTCATTTTTGCTTTAAGATCTATGAGATCTGCAAGTAATACTTCACGTGTTATATTGACTTTGTCCAATGTTTCTTTGTAAACAATAAGGATGTCACCTTGGAATGTGTCACTAGATTTTTTTGCATTTAACTCTTCAATTGATATGGTTTTTTTTTACTTTTATTCTACAAACATCAAGAGAAATGTAAATCTTATATTTGGACAATGCAAGAATGCATGTGATAGGTAAATAGGATAAGTTGTTTACCACTTGCTTGTGT
Source organism: Sequoiadendron giganteum (assembly GCA_007115665.2). Taxonomy (NCBI): domain Eukaryota; kingdom Viridiplantae; phylum Streptophyta; class Pinopsida; order Cupressales; family Cupressaceae; genus Sequoiadendron; species Sequoiadendron giganteum. Next base: position 221,700,900 of record CM021109.1, on the reverse strand, counting down.
CTTCTTCCATGTCTTGTGCTTGTTGTTGTGGTCTTTTTGTTTGATCCATAATTTTCCTCCAAGGTAGTGATATAGTATTGGAAAACACATTGGAGAATGTATTGTTGATATATGGTTATGTATGTTGTAATGTTGAACTAATTCAATGGGCAAGGTGGAAGTTTAGGAAAATAGGAAAGTGGTCAATCCAATATGCCTCTGATTTGTAAATATTTCATACACTTGTGATTGAATTTTACCAAATATGGTCAATGAGGGGCTTGTGTAAACTATGTGATTTTTTTAACAAAAAATGAATTTTGTTAGTTTTCATAAAATTTTGGAGTGTTCTTTTGCTCTTGCTTTCTAAACACATGTCAATATTAAAGTCGCTTATAATGTATAATATGTTTTTTGTATCTACATATGCAATTAAATTCTAAATAATTATGATTATTTCTTGTATGGGAGTGGGCCTTGCATAAATATTACAAATATTAAGTTCATTGGTGTGTTCCAATATTGTTATTGTGATAGCTTCAATATTTGTGGAGTTGTGTTATTTTTCTTTTGATATGAACAATTTTTTTTTGGTAAATGTTGATATGCCATGTATCATATTCATATCAAAGGTATTAAAATGTTATGATAATATATTAGGTTGTAATATATGCATGTGTACTTCTTGCAAACACAAAATGTCAGATTAAATTGCGTCATAATTATTGGCAATGTCATGTACATGTGGATTTAATGTACGAGTGTTTAGTGTGCATAGAAGCATTTATGATGTATCGTATGGACATGTAACTTGAATATCAAGTTTCCATTGTGCATTTTATTGTAGGTGATGCATTTATAGATGTATCTTGTCCTTGACTTTAATTTTTTTTGTAGTTAAAGGTTTTAGCAGGAATAATGAGTCCATTGTCTTTGTTCATGATAATGATGTATAAGTTAAGCCATGTTTCCTTATGCCTGTTGGGTCGAAATCCAAAGCTTCCATTGTTATTCCTTATGATCAATGGATGGTTTGTGCACAAGCTAATTGTATTGGGAATTATTTTCTAATTGTAATTTTCTTGTTCATTGAAATTTTTTGTATGGCTCTAGCAATGCGCAATATAGGAACCCATTCTTTGTCAATGAGTCTGGTGTAGTATTGTGCTAGTTTTGTGCATTGTCGTTGTCCAATATTTGGATCGATAAATTTGAGCCAAACAACATCAATGTCATTATGTGTTGTATATGCTTTAAATATTTTGTCAGAACTATTTACCAGACCATCTTGTGTATTATAGTTACCTGCATAGATTTCAACAAGGATATCTTGTTTCAAGTATATTTGAGATGGAAGAGTGGTTGTATGACTGTAAATTTGTATTGCATTACAACTTTCCTCATGTTCGTCTGTTGCATTTAGCACTATCATCTGACTGGGGATGGCCAATAGCATTTTATGGTTGTACACGTCCACATCAGCTTTCCTAAAGAACAAGTATGGAAATGTTGGATCCAAATGTCCAGGACAAAAGCAAAGTTGGTTAAGATAGCCTATGTCATCATTTTTTTGTAAGCCTATTTGTATTCTATTAAGGATTGCAATAAATTTTTCATCCTTTTGTCTCATAGTTGTGATCAATGAGTAGAATTTTACATTGTCTTTCCAAAAACTATAAGGCATTAATTCAATTACAATAGGTTTATTCTCAAATACAATGGAGTTAAGGACTAGTTGCACTTGGTATAGATCACCACAAAAAACTGTATCAAGGTTTCCAAAGTACATTGTAGGCATTTGCATCATGTCTCTTAATTGTCTATCAATGTAGCATAGAAATGTTGATCCTACTAGTGAGATTTGGTCTATAAAGAGCACATGGAATTGTTCATAATGCTTGGACAGAGTGTCTAGTGCTTCAAAAGACAAGGGCAAAAAATCTGATGTATTAAATGGTATGTGAAATGTTGAATGTAATGTGACTCCACCTAGGTTGTAAGTTGATTTACTTGTATACGCAATTAATAAGCCCTTTGGTTTGTCTAGATTATTGTCAATAGACTTGCTATAAATGTGAATTAGAGCATGGTATATGGATTTTGCAGTGAAATTATTTCCAGTTCTAGCTCCACCAGTCAAGAACAGATGCAAAGGCTTGTCAATGTTTTTCATATTTTTCATTATAACATCTTTAACAATTGCTTGTTGTTCTTTGTTCATCATTTACCTTAGTTTTTAGTATTTGTTGTTGTTAATTAGCTATGGATGTCTAACAATTTTAAATGCATTATGTGGCATTGTATTTGGTTTTATGCATCCTATGTTTGGAAGATATGTTTGAATGTCATATTGTTCTGTTTGGCTAGCTTTTCTTGTTGTCAATGACTTATCGGTGTTGCCATCATCAAGGGATTGAACATCCTTGAGTTATTTTTCTATGTCATCCCATTCATAACTTGTGTTGTGAGTAAACTTTGCACAATTTTTTATCATGTTTTTTTCGTGGTGCATGTATGCATGTTCCCATGAGTCAAAATTTTGTTCAATGTACTCTCATTCATTGTAAACGGTACATAAATCATTAATTGCTCTCTACAATGATTATCTAGATAAAAATGCTTGTTAAAGTTAATAAAATGTATTACACTTGGTTTAGTTTTTGGCTCAGTTGTAGTTCCACTTTTATTGTAACTTGAAACAAATTCTACAAGACATATGTCTATCAATGTTTGAGGACATTAAATGATAGTCCACTATAGATTTTGATAGTATGTTCTCTGGTTCATCTAGTTGATTGTTTAATTATTTGATAGATTTTAGAATAAATGTACGATCAGTATAGGACCGGGTGTCAATGAAAATGCATTTTTTTAAACTAAAGTTCAGTGGAAGCGATAAAACAATATGAGCAACTTGTTGTGCTGACATTTGTTGTAAGTTCAACAATGCATTTCCAAGTTTACCTATAATTTTTATTGCATCAATATTTATTTGTTGGTGGTCCTTACATATTCTTTTGAATGCATATGTCATTGACTTGTCTAACTTTGCAATGTAAGATTTGTAGTACATTTCTACGACATATGCATTGAGCATGAACTGAGCATCTATATTGGCCTTCCAAAGGTGTGGCATTTTCCTTGCAAAACTATTGCTCCATATTTATGATGGATTTCTTTGTAATAAAAGTGTTGGCCTATTTAGTGTAGAGGTCAAAGGTACTATATAATCAGTTTTAGTTAGGTTTATGTCATTTAAAACATGTCTAAAGTGTATTCTTTGTCATAATTTTCTTTTTGCAGTATCGAGTAAACGTTGACAGCATTTGAAGTTATTGTTTTAGTATTTTCTAGTATTGGTATAAGTATTTGTGTCTTTCGCATCGGTGGAAAAGGAAAATTATATCTGCAAAATGTTGTCCTTCATCTCCTTCATCTCTTTATGTGGTTATCCTTTTTAAACTAGCCAAGTCAAGTTACAAATGAGCAGTGCTACAAGTAATGTACTTATCGACAAAAGCTACAATGTCTATGTTGTTGTTTTTTGTGTATATTGGTGCATTTTTCACCCATATTAGCATATGATCATGCTCATTTTCTTGATTTTGGAACTCATTCATAGAAAAGTAATCAATAACATTTCCAAAGATAGTCATCTATAAGAATTAATTTTTTCATTGCATTTATTCTATGTCTATAGTACTGTACACAAGTAATAGGATCCTTTTTTATCAATTCAAATTTGCCAATGTTCATTTGAGCTATTGACTCTTGTTCTCTTTGACCTAATTGATTTTTATTGTGTAATTATTGTAGTGTGTTTATTAAAGGATCCCAATTTTGTTTAGCACTACTAAAAGTGAGGAAGAATGTTGGTGGTCCTAGTTGTCGTATCATTGCAAAAACATTTTTATTAAGTTGTTGTGTATAATTTGGCGATAGTCTTATTCTTTTGAAGTCAACATACCCAATATTTGAATTTAGAATTTTGTCAAGGTTTGGTTTTTGTTTGACATCCTTGGAAAGTAGCTTTCATCCTTTTAGTTGGCCATTTTGTATTCTTATGGACATTGTAGACAAGACTTGTAGTATTAGTATCTTGATAGTTTTGAAAAATATGTTAGTTGTGTGATATGAAAACTTTTTGTTTGATTGTAGAACTTCCCATTGTGTAATTTTTTGGTATGTAAAGTTTTTTAGAATATCATCATCACGTGGCTTGCCAAAGAATAATGTTGGGAAATTCATCTCCTCAGTGTATTTTTCTTTAAATATTCCAACTAGATATTTTTTTTCTACAGGTGCAACTTCAATGATTTTGTCTTGCATAATATGTATAATTTTGGATTCAGTGAATCCATGGACCAAGTATTCAGATGGATTCTCATGCTCCATGTCACTATCTGACTCAGTTTCAATTGTCACAAGCTCGGTATTTTCTTCAATTCCATCATTGGTATGCAAAAAATGTTTCCAATCTTTGTTTATCTGGATATTTTGCATTTTGTATAGTGTCATATGTTACAACTAAGCCAAAGCTTCCATGACAAGATTGGGATGTACCATGCCTTTTTGAAATACATTTTTGTATTCCAATCATCTTTTGAGTGAAACAACAATTGTTTGTGTGTTGTTAGTTGATAGTGGTAATTATTTTTGTATAGTGTTAATGTCAACAGGGACATTAATGATGGAGCATGTTAGAGCTATTTGAGATCTTTTGTACCCTAGTTCCCAGATTTGTACAAATGAAATTCTAAGTACACAAGTCGTTCTTCTAGTTGGGAGATAAGTTTGACATATGACAATGGTTTATTAGTTTGTATTTTGTGTGACACGACATACTTTGGTATCATGAATTGTTTTAATGCAGAGTAGCATATACAGTATATGTAATTTGTCAATGTTACGGATGTTGACTGTACTAGTTCATAATATATTTCCTTTTGCTTATCTTTGAATATTCTAGTATCTTTTCCAAAATATAACATTTGTAAAATTGTGCATGTATATTTTGGTGTATCTTGAATTATTTTTTCATAAATCTCTATTGCTTACAATTTTTTGCCCTTATTTGATCTCATGGGTATAGGTTAATTTTGTTTATTGTTATTTCTAATAAAGCTCTTAAGGTTTTGCAGTCTTACAATAGGGTTATGATTGAGATACTTTTGTTTAATTGTATGAATGGAATTGCTTTTATTATTGTCTATCTTTTTATTTTTGTTTCCATTGGTAGTTTGATATTGTGTATTGTTTCTAATGAGTTTTTTAAGTTGATTTAACATTACTGGTTGTTGTCCATTTGAATTTTTCAGCTCAATTCTTAGAAGCGGTTCAAAATGCCCACTCTAAGGGGTTGCATCATGGAACAAAATGGAATATGATGGAAAACTGCAGATTGTTAAAGTGCAAGTAATTTTTCCCTTATGTTGTTGACCAAACACATATATGTATATTAAGCCACTTGGATAGCCACTAAATACAAAATATGTCTCCCCACAAACCGATTTTATTGTTCCCCCTGACATCTAGTTTCACAAAAAGGCACATCCTACATAGATATGTGCCTTGATCATGCACTTTGTGTAGTCTATACAAGCTTTCAGGGTTTGGTGCAAGGTTATTGATCTAATTGCATCTTTATCTCATTTTGCAAAGCAACTTAAGAAGTAATTTGTTGTTCCTCTTCATAGCTCAATTGATGTGTGTTGACTATTCAATAGTAATTGTAATGAGTCAAACAAGTAGTCTCCAACATTGTACTTAAATGTGCTTACTCCACATAGCCCATTTTTTTTTAGTACATTGTCTATATTATTGACTTGTGAGAATTTTGCATATTCATATTTATCAATGTCTATCGTTTCTCTATTTTGATATCTTGTTTCCATTTAGAATGCATATAGTATTAGATTTTTGTAAGTGCTAACTGGAATTAATATGTATATATGCTAAGTTCTATGTATTTTGTACATAAATGCAAGGCAACAAAGATGATCTTCTACATAAACATTAATTCTTTTCATTACAAACAGAAAAAAAAGAACAATGATCTAAGAATTTGACCTTCTATTTTCTTGTTCAACAATTGATTGTATTTGCAGTAATGTAGCTTTTTATCTACCACTTAACTTTGTAATAAATTGCTCATGTTAGAGGAGCATATCAGAAAAATGAGCATAGTCAATGACATGTTATATGTAATTCATAAACATAAAGCAATCAATATTGAATCAATGCAGTAAGAATTAAACCAATACTATTGCAATCACTTGGTTTTTATTTTATAGACTTAGTTGGCTGATCAAAATCTATTACTATGGTTTGAATAAGAAAATAGATAAAATAAACGTAGAAAAATTCAAAAAAATGATAAAGTTTGACAAATACTTAAACATTGAATGCAAATTTTCCAAAGATCTAGTTGATACTTGATCGAGTTTTATAAATTAGGAAAATAGGGATACATTATATATTTTGACAATCAATGCGAATTGTAGAAACTTTGCGAGTGAATTGTTGAATAATGAAACAGTGGATGCATATTAAATGCATTAAATGAAAACTTGTGTAGATGTGTTGAAGAGCTCACAAGTGCATAAGTACTCAATGCATAGTTAATTCATGAAATCATGCATTCATTGTTGTAATATCAACTAGCCCACTGCCAAAGCTTATGTCATTTGCATCCAATGATTAAATAGAAATTGTGGAGGCATTGAATATTTTTCATTTAATGTCTAAATGTTTACAAAAATTTATAAGCTTGATATTTTTTTTTTGCAAAATTTATCATTGTTTCTATGGTTCATGTTTATGAAAAATGAATTATATGTCATGAATTGTGCTCTTTGTTTCAGATACTTGATAGCTAGAAGTATTGCTCAGTGTTACAGGGAAAGTTGAATAGTTTGATTGAGGTATTTTGGATTGTGGGGGCATTGAATGCATTAACTATGTGTTTATTGCTTGAGTGGCTACCAGTGTACCAAAAAATCTTGTAAATAAAATTATGGGAGATGTGTTGGAGGTCTGGTGGGTACATAAGCAATGAATGCGTAGTTAATTCATGAAATATGAGGCAAGAGTTGGATTTTATTTGTGCTTATTCTTGTCTATTTATTACTTGCTCAAAACCTTCTATATTTTTAGCTCCCAGTTCTTCTCTCTGATATTTTATATCTTGTGCAACGCTTGAATGCAGTGAGAACGGTATGTAGAAAGCTTTACTATTGAGTGACTTGTAAATATGTTTCTCATAGTTGATAACTAGAACTATCACTTGTTGCTACAGAGGAAATTGAATGGTTTGACCAAGGTCCTAGCAAATATGGAGGCATCTAATGCATTAACTATGTGTTTACTGCTTGTGTGGTGATTAGTCTAGAGGAAAATCTCCCTAAGTTCGTATTTAATGTCTAAATGTTTATAAGAATTGATTACAACAATTTTTTTGTTTTTGCAAATTTCATCATCAAGCATTTGATACATTTTCAATGCATTAAATGAAAATTTTGCAAAAAGTGTAGGAGGGCCAAAGGGTATGGAAGTAGTAAAATCATATTCAATTCATGAAACTCTAGAGGAATGCTAGGTTTTATCTATTCGTATTCTCCTCTGTTCATTATTTGTTGGAAACCTTCTTTGTTTTTTAGCTTTGCACATCACCTTTTGATGTTTGTTAGTTTGTTCAGTGCTTGAACACGGGATAAGCCATAGGCACAGTGTGCTTCTAGCAAGTGGATCACCTTTTTTTGTGCAATACTTGATGGCTAGAAACATTTCTTGTTGTTACAAATGTGAATGTCACAAGTGATTACAGTAAATGGCATATGCTATTCAACGCATGAACATGAAACAGTTGAAGTGAAGGAGGAGGTGACCACTGCAACAAACGATGGTGATTAAATATTTACAAAATATATAATGTCCTCCTATTTTTGTAATCAACTTTAACAAAAAGGAATAATAGGCCTACGCCAACCAATGGAGAAGAAGATAAATTGTTGATTACTTCTCAATTGCAAATGGGGCAGTTGTAATAGTAACATACTTGTTGGCTTCAACAATTTCATGTCATTTGTCATTTACTATACCTATTTGCACAATTGGGCCTTATAACAATGAAGAATACGTCTAGTCACAATAGAACTGAAGTACTAACATCAAACCAAGCACAGCCACTCACATGAATTTCTAGAATGACTACAATTGTAGAAAGTTACTATTACAATCATTGAATTCATTTTTTGAAATAGTTGTTTGTACAATGAAATTGTATCACTTAAAATACTTTGTTGGTAGGCTAATTCCTATCAAAGCAATGAATTAACAGTCAATGCATTATATGCATGCACAACGAACAAGTCCTTGCTCAAAGATTTGGAAGAGTAATTCTTTAGCTAGCAACAATAGACTAAGAAATATTGGGATTGGTTCCTATCACTAATACCAGCATATCATGTTTTTTTACATGATTGTCGATATTGTTTATTTGCTAAAGAAGTTCAATGCATTTCCTATGTTATTTGCATTTTTACTATTCTAACGCTTAACTGTACAAATCAGTATAGTGGATGGCATGTGTTACCAAGATACATGGAATACTTGAAGCCAAGGAGTAGATTACTACTGCGATGGTTTCATTTGCAATTCAAAGATAATAAATAATTTCTCTTTTTTTATTGGTTGGAGTAGGCCTTTTATTCATTTTTGTTAGATTAAATTATAAAAATAAGAGGCTACTATTAGCAACGCAATCAATACATGTTTAATGCATTAAATAATATGATTGGAAAACCAGAAAGAACAATTTACTAAATGCATGTTGTACAAGATAACATGTTATTCATAAATGTGAAACATAGAAACACATGATAAACTTTTCCAAAAAAATAGATCGTAGGGATATTTTTTTTGAGACATCCAGGCATTAACTACAAATTTTCCAAGCTTTCCTAATAGGTTTGTACCTATTGAAGCAATGGATACATAAGAAATGCATTGAATGCCTCCATAGTTGATAGCAAGATCTTTGAGCAAGATCTTGCTAACTATGGAGACATTTGATGCATTGCCTATGTATTCATTGCTTCTATAGCTACCAAAATATTGGCAAAGGTCACAGAATTTGTGATTAATGTCTGCATGTTTGTAAAAATTTATCTTCCATGATTTACATTTAATAAACTATTTTTTTTTATCCAACAATTAGACCATTTAATACATTAAACATGCATTGACTAACCTAGTATGTAACACTTTGCCATCAAAGTTTGCAGAATTCGCTTGAGTGGCAACTTCTCTATTAGAAAAGCTCACAAAATTTGTATTCAATGCCTTAATGTTTGCAAAAACATATCACTGGTCCACTTTGATGGAAATTTAAGCAAATCATTAGATGTGGATTTGATATTTGCATCAGTAGATTGCTATATTGTATGTACCATTCAGTTATTTCTGGGATAATTTATTGTCAAAAGCAAATGAGAGATGATTCTCTAAAAAAAATGTTTTCCTTCATTTTCTTATAAGCAAATATGATTAGCATGTTATGTGAAAAATTGCATATGAATTTCATATCACATGGTTGCAATTATTGGCTTTTACTATTTCATGTTTATTAGATACACACCATATGCATTTCATTTGTTGTTGCAGTTACTTTGGTAGGATTTTTAAATTAGGTTTTACTAAATAGTGAAATTTCTTCTACATTCAACCTCTGATACTTTACAAAGCAATAACAACTCACCTCTATGAAATTCTCCAAAATTCAGTTATTCTTCTGCGAATGTCCTCTACCTTCTAAACAATAAAATATTTATCTTTGCCTCAATGTTTCTAACACAATTTGTAGACCATAGCCTTATGCATTAATCAAAGGAAAAATTTGTTTCCAGTCTATATTCTCACATGTTTACATGTAACACCCTTGACATTCTCACTATATATGCACTTATTTGATGTCTAGAAGTTATGCAATGCATCGAGGCATAGAGAAGCATTTGTTCGCCATTTACACATTAAGAGGTATTGGGATTGCTTCATACCACTACTACTAGTCTCAACATATTGTTTTTGGCAGTGCTTCATAATGATGAAAGTGGATTAATATTTGCAAAATAATTAATTAATATTTAAACCTTCACTTTAGCTATAAAGTTGTTATTCCTATGAACTTTACTTTTTGTGGCTTTTTTTCCATTGGCATATGTTCTTTTTTAAATTCACGGTAAATAGAATTATTTGTAGTTAGTTTACTTAACTAAATGAATTTAATTTAGAGATATAAAAAAAATAGTCATTGTTAAAATATTCAAAAATATTAATATTAATTGAACATAATAATATGGTATTAGAAAACATAAAATGCTTTTCAATTTTTAACCTATTACTAATATTTATATTTTATATGTCTTGTATATTTTAGAAATGCTATGTTTAATGCATTAAATGAAAATTGTGCAAGATGTGTTGGAAGCCTACTAGGTACACAAGCACTGAATGCATAGTCAATTCATGAAATTCCAAGCATGTTCTTGGATTTTTTTTATGCTTATTCTCATTTATTTGTGAAACAGAGAAACGGGTTACATATGCCATTGTTTCCTTTGGGATCTAGGCATAGTAAACAAATGAGAGTTACAAAGGAGAAAATTGTATACTTTTCATAATGTCTTGCCAACCATGGACACATTTAATGCAAGAGCTATAGATTTATCAACAATCATAGCATATCCAATGTACATTTTACAAGTGCAATAGCAGCTTGCCTTGATTGCAATAGTTACTTTCCTCTGACCAACATTTCAATCGCATCAAGTGCATGAGAACAGTGACGCTGACACAATGTGCATTTAACTCTTAGTGTTTTTTATTTTCAATTGGAATACTTGCTTGCCCAATCATATTTAATAGCCTTGCAGTAGGTCTACTATTCATGTTTGTTTAAGTAATTTAGGAAAATAGGACACTATATATTTTTGCAAATATTTAATTGTTTGATGCAAATTGCACAAGGAATGCACTAGGTCTATTATTGATATTTGTTTAAAGAAAATAGGAGAGTAAGAACACACTATGAATTCTAGAAAATATTTGACAAATGAATTGCAAACCCCACAATTGCAATTACGCATATCTCTTATTGCAAAAGCAACTTGCTATACAAAAAAAAAATGTTGCATGTTTATGAATTACATGGCATGTCATACACTATGCCCATTTGTCTCTTTGGAAAGTCAAATTCTTGAATCAACATTCTCCTTCATTTTTCACAACTCTTCCAATACACAAGTGTCACACACATTGGAAGAATTAAATTTCATTACAAAAAAAGTGGGAGAATGATACAAGAATATGACCTTGTAGCTTATTATTAAAGAGCCAAGTTTAATTGCATCAATATAAATCTATGTCCTGCACTTTAATTGTAAGCAATGGTTCCTGTTACAGGTACAATTCAGATAAATGAGCACAGTCCATGAAATAGAACATGCTATTCATAAATATGAAACACAGCAGCGCACAATAAATTTTACCAAATATTAAAGAATTAAATCCAAATTGTGTGAGCTTTGCCACTGAAAATTGGCTCAATGCATTTTAATTATCTCATTTGAAATTGTAATATTCACTTGGCCAATTGAGATTGATTATTTTGCATTAGGTCTATTAATAATCCTACTTTTAGAAAATTAGAAAAATATAGGAACATTATATACTTGGGATCCATGGACATATTTTTCATGTTTGAAAACCATGATCTATCTCTTTTGCTATTGGTTGAAGTAGGTCTATTATTCGTTTTTGTTTAAGTAAATTAGGAAAATATGATATTATATATCTTGGAAATTATTTTATCACCAATGTAAATTGCATAAGCTTTGTCAGTCGACTCCTTCGCACTATAGCAACGACTGCATCATTAGTGCATTAGGTCTATTTTTTATTTTCGTTTAACAAAATTATGACACTATGAAGACATAATATAGATTTGTGAGGATAGGTGTGCGAGGGGGAATGAGGATGTTAGATCAATGATCCAAGAGGGACATTAGAGTAATCTGAATGCAGAAATCTAGTCTACAGCCAAAAAGCTCAAAATCTAAAATCTAGAAACCTACACATACAAAATGGAACTATACTAATGCAAACATGATAAGCAATCTACTAATTACCAAATGAACTAAAAGCAAAAGATAGTTTCACCATCCCATAGCAGAGTGTATTCACTTGATGTTGGATTTTTCTTATCACAACGAAGCCTCCAAAGTTCATGTGTAAAGTATGGATGAATGCTTGTTGTGTTTCGTTGATCAAAGACGATGGATGAAGCTCTCTCTCAAGGATGATCTTGACAGCACTTCATTGCTCAATGTATATGAATTCTTTGATCCTTATTTGTGAGGAAAGGGGCATGTTATATATAAAATGATATTTGAAATGGACGATCGAGATCATTTTGAAGAATATCCAAATCAACAGTTAAAGTGTGTTGAAAGGATTTAGACATGATATAATTGTGCAAAGTTGATTGCACAATTTGTGTCATTGGGAAATAGATTGGATAGTCAAGACTTTGATTGATCAGTTGACTAAATAGATTGACCAGTCAACTTTGTGATGGCTTAGTTAAGAATGTGATGTTTTAGTTAACTGAATAGATGGATTAGTTAACAAAATAGATTGATTAGTTAACAAATTAGATTGCTTAGTCAACAATCGTAATTTTCTCAATCAAAAAGTGGGTGAGGAATATGAATTTATTGATTTAATTAATTAATTCCTTTTTGGGATTTGAATGTGCAAATCAAGTTTGACTTTTGCAAACAAAGTTGCATTATTTTGATTTGATTTTTGATAATTAATAATTGATTTGAATAGTTTGATTTAATTCATTTTTTTGGAGGGAAAGTGTTGTAATTAAATTATTAGTTAATAATTTAATCCACTTAGGGGAATAAGGTGATTTAGCGATGTAATTAAAAAATTGGCATTATTTAATTAATCGGGATGAAATAAGGTGGGATTAGGTCTTTAATAAATAAATGAGATTTATTTAATTTATCAAAATTATGAAACATGAATTAATTAAATAATGTTGTAATATTCAATTAACAGAGGAAATAGGGTTTCTAGGACTTTATTAAATAAATGAAATTTACTAAATTTGTCTGAAATGATGAAAAACTGAATTAATTAAATAATGTTGTATTATTCAATTAATAGATGAATTAGGGTTTTTGATGTCATTTTGATGTGATGTGATGTGGTGTGATGTGGGAACGTTGTGGTATGATTCTGAGAATTTTGAGATGATGTGAGATATTATAGGATGATTATGAACTATTTCAGGGTGATTCCAAGATGATCTGAGATGTTACAGGATGATTCTAAATTATTTCAGGGTGATTCTGAGATGATTTGAGATGTTATGTGATGATTTTGAGTTATTATGAGATGTTACGAGATGATTCTGAGTCATTCGAAAGTGTTACGGGATGATTCTGAGTCATTATGAAGTGTTATGGGATGATTCTGAGCCATTCTAAAGTGTTAAGAGATGATTTTGAGTCATTCTGAAGTGTTACAAGATGATTTTGAGTCATTCTGAAGTGATGTGAGATGATGTTCCATATCGTTTGACATTTTTTTGATACTATTTGATGTTTTTTGATGTTGTTTGATGTCGTTTTAGTGTTGTGTGATAAGTGTCAAGTCAATTTTACATGTCTACATTTTACCCCTCTTTGATACAAAGTATTGGTTGCTTTGTTTCAAATATTTTGTTTTTATAATTAATTTTTTGAAAAAAATTATGCCCCAGTGTTCAGTGAAATTATGGTAGGACTTCGTGTTGCCCCCTCAAGAGGTTGACCAAAAATTTCAATTTTTGAGGTCAGGCTCTTGACACTATTGTATTATCATTTCAATATTTTCAAATGGAATATTCTATGTTTTTTGCACCGTTTCTTGTTTAGAACTTCAAATTTGTAAGTAGGAAGGTTTCCTAAGTGTAATTATGGTTTCCTAGATTAAATTAGGGTTTCCTTGAGGTGTTATATAGGAAATTTTCCTTCGAATGTGTTGAGGGAGAAAGTCGATATTTGATGTTGCCCCACATCATTTCGAGCTTGTTCAAGAGTATAGATGGCCTTCAGACATTGGTGCCCTAGTATGTACCTTTTTACCCTTCGCTTCCATCGTGTTTTTGTTCTCCTTTTGCATGTGCAAAGTCCTGGTAGACAAATGTGTTGTTTCTGAGGTTTTGGCACATTTGTCTCGGATTTTGGTGTTTCTATGTAAAATTGGTGCATTTGTCCAAGATTGGTGCTTTTTTTTCTAAGCATTTGTTCAAGAACTTTGCACTTGTTCAAGAACTATGTAGTTGTTCAAGATTTGCGCACTTGTCCTAAAACTATGCCTTTGTCTGAAAACTGCACCCAAAAACTTGTGCATTTTTCCTAAATTGGCACATTTTTTTGTCTCATGTTGAGCATTTGTCCCAGAATCTAGTAATTGAGTCTTTGTCCGTCACTATTCTCTTAGCTTTGTCCAAACCCTAGTATGTGTCTATTTTTCATCCTGAATGTCGTCCTTCATCATGTTTATGTTATAAAACCTTATCTTATGTCTGTTTACCATCTCAACTATTATTTTTTACCTAACAAGTTTCGTTTTATGTTGCTTTGCTTGTTTTAGAGTGAAACCCTAACTTGCGGTTGTTTTTCGTTTAAGCATCATTTTTTTATCCTGCTTTCATTCAAAACCCTAGCTTGTTTTTGTTTAGCGTCATACATGTTGTTTGTCCTCTAGCAATTGTCGCTTTTATGTTTCTTCATTGTTTTAGAGTGAAACCCTAACTTGCATTCATTTTTCATTTACGGATCGTTTTGTCGTCTTGCTTTTGTTCAAAACCCTAGCTTGTTTTTGTTTCCTATTTAAGCATCATTTTGTCATCTTGCTTGCATTCAAAACCCTAGGTTTTTTCATCTTTATGTCTTGAATGTCATTCGTCATCTAGCAAGTGTCATTTTTTATGTTTCATCATTGTTTTAGATTGAAACCCTAACATATTGGTTTATATCATTTACAAGCGAATCTTTGACCGCTCATGATGAGAGAGAGACATCCTCGTCACCTATTTGATCCTATTGCCTAGTTTGGTGTATTGGAGTGGGACTTTCTTGAGGTAGTGGGTTTGTATCATATATGTTACATGCCTCCTATCAAGACCCATATTGCAATGTTGATCGCTCTTTTTGAGAGGTGGCACTCTGAGACATCATCTTTTCATTTTCCTACAAGGGAGGCAACTATTAATTTAGAGGGTGTGTGGAGGATTCTTTGCCTTCCTATTCATGATGAGCTCATTATGTACCATATTCATCGAGGTTCCTATGCTATGCAGTGATTGTTAGGTGTGGATGTTCGAAATATGGAGATTGATTTATCTAACTTTGCCAATAGTGTGAACCCTATTGTTCTTATCCTTTGCGGCTTGGTATCGGGATTAGTTGTTCTCGATAGATGAGGTTGATATTTTGTAGTTGGTTGGGGTGTATGTATTGAGATTATGCTCGAGAATGGTATGAGATATGCCTGGGGTGCCTATTTGCTTGCCCATATTTATCGAGATATGCATGAGGTAGTGTATCGGGGCGGGAGGTCATTGTCTGCAAGCGTATCCCTTTATCATGTTTAGGCATGGGAGCATATTGCAGTTACTCATCTTGACAGGATTTAGGATCGTTCTTCGGATGATCCATATTGTTATCGTTATGGGGATTTTATGCACTACACTTTTCCTAGAGATCTACCTTATTGGCGTCGTGTGTTCGATGAGATGCCTAGTTTTGTATGGAGACCCTACATGAGTTGTGAGGGTTGGTTATAAGATGTTGATCATCTTGTGTACTACCAATAGACTTGTTGGTTTCTTGGTCATTCATCATTTGTGATAGAGCGATATCTACCTGATCAAGTTTTTTGTCAGTTTGGTGAGAGGAATGGGTTGATTCCTGATTCCTATGAGGCTTAGTTTGGTCGGACCTATCGGGAGGTCCGCATATGGGGTATACAGGTTCATGCAAATACTATTAGTGTTTAGTTTGCAACACTTTCTCCAGTTGGTTGGGGTTGGTTCATTGGAGTGGAAGATCCAGGTACTACTCGAGATTATGAGGAGTGGTGGTCATGCCTATGAGGCTTACTGATCCTAGAGGTGGTCATATTGTAGGCAGAGCTAGCATTACAAGTCATCGTGGTGAGTGACAGCATGCCAAGGTTCTTGCAGAGCAGTTGGATCAAGTTCCTCATTATGAGGTAGAGGATATTTAGGATGAGTAAGTGCCTCATGCACAGGGTCAGAGACGGGTCCAGATCCTCCTTAACCAACTAGGGATGTTGAGTGGTTGCTAGCTCAGATGATTTTGGATAGAGATGCAGAGGCTACATAGCAACAGGCTGTAGAGGATTTGGTAGATACTCTGAGGGTGGAATGAGATACTATGAGGGTTGAGTGAGATAGTGCATTTGGTAGACTGCATACGGCTGAGCCTTGGGTAGTATTACTAGCAACAAAGAGGGATTCTCTTCGAGCAGATCGAGAGAGTGATATTGGTAGATGAAATATTATAGAGGCTCGAGTATTGTTACTGATAGTAGAGAGAGATACTCTCCAGACAGAGTGTGATGGTATGCGTGCAGAGCGAGATAGGTATCTAGAGACATCTACCTATTATCAGACTTTATATGATGCTAATGTTCCTAGGGCCTCTCGGCGTCCATAGTTTGGGGAGTCTAGTGCTACGAGTGACGGCGGTGGTGGTGGTGGTGTCGGTGTAGGTGATCATTCTATTAGATAGCCAGATCATTTTTATATTCAATAGTGTTTTTCTGTCCAGTGGGGTTTTTACCATTTTTGATACCTGATCTTTATGTTGTTTCATGGTGCAGAGGCATTTTGTAGACATGTTCTATATATTCCTTGGTCTAGTCGAGACCTTGTATATATGTTATGATTTTTGTACCTTCCTATCACACTTTGTATATATGTTATGATTTTTGCACCTTCCTATCACACTTTTTGTCATTGTGGATGGACTTGTGACATTCATTTTTTTGATGATGACGATCTATATACGAGATGTATTATCTTCGTTTCAGCCTCATTTGTATGATGATGTATGTTTATATGTGTTTTCTTGTTCTTTTTTGATGTATGGATATGGTGTGGATGAAGGAATCATACTTTGTCTCATTTCATGACGTGATGGATGTTGATATATGATGTTTTTAGTTGGTTTATTATCATCATGATATGTATTGATAGCATTTTGTGGATGTAGAATGGATATGGTACTAATGATGTGTTATGCAGGATGTATGTTAATTTAGAAGAAATATTTTGATAGATAGAGAAATTATGTTAATTAGAAGAAGTATGAAGATGTTTTTTAGTTTAGTAGAAAATATTATGATGGATAGAATTGATGATTTTAATTAGAAGAAATATGATGATTTTAATTAGAGAATGGATAGAATTGATGATGTTACTTTGCTTTTTTTTAGAGACTTTGGTGTTTGAACAATCCTATTTGATGTAGCAAATAGATATGATGCACTAGGGTATGAATTAGCAAGGTGAATTTGTATCTATTGCATGGACTTTGACTCTACAAACAAAGAGTATTTTTTTTCATACCATACATACAAAAACTTTGTTTAAAGTATAGGGGGATTGCATGAAAAAACATTTCGAACCAATCACACATAAAAGGTATAGAACACCTAACATGTAACTGCTTCAAAAACTATTTTAATACATTTTCTATACTCAAATAAAGCAAGTATTCACCAAGGTAATATTACAAACATATCTTACAAATAGAAAATAAAAAATGACGCTCAATTTCCCCCATTTCTTTCTTTCTAAATCCTTATGGGCATCTTTGAGAAGTCCTACGAATGAGTCAATAAAATAAATCACAAAAATTCAAACCACAAAAAGCTAAAAACCACAATTGTAGTATCACTTGTCATACCTATTTAGGGTGGAACTATTATCCATTGTTGATCATGTCTATCGTAGGAACGGATTCGTTAAGACATATCTCAAGATGTTGTTGGAACTTTCTTTAAAAAGATAAGTAGTTGATACTTTAGCATTGTCTTTGGTTTGTTTACAATCAACTCTTTTACAATCATTTTTGCGTGAGTTCTCTAGCTGTTGGCATTTGCTCTATTTTAAATTTTTTTCAAAGGGTGGTTGTGACAATTTGTTTCTTATGGTTGAAATGTTTGTTGTGGATATTGCTGACGGGATGATCCTATTTTTTTATGATTTTCTAAGTTTTTATGATGCTATTTTTTATTTTGATATGCTTCAAGGGACTAACCTAGGGCCTCGAGGGCTCATCAAAGATAAGCCTTCCCTACATTGTCCATGCAGAGGCTCGTAGTTCACTTGGTTTGAAATTTTTTGTTTTGTGAATGTTTTGGTATTTTGTATATTTTGAATTTGTTTGGATTTTGTGTTTTTTGAATAAGTGAAAATAAAGCATGTGGGAAACCTAAGGGGACTGACCTAGGGTCTTGGGGGCTAAAAAATCCTTGCCTATGTTGTACACATAGAGACCACATAGTTTGACTGTTTGACTCAAAGTATGAATTGTTTTTGGGTAAATAACATTGATAGCATGGGTTGATACCCCATTCTATGTCTAGAGGATATGTTGTGGGAAGTTCACTTGAACTAGCTTTGAGGTTCAAGAAAATGTTGATATCTTAGACTATTTGAGTGAAGGAATAGCCCAACGATGTTGTTCTATTTTGATGTTTTCACATGTTTTTTATGTTTGGTTATTTTTTAGTGTTTTTGAAGTTTGTTATTTTTTGACCTTGATTCAATTCTACCAAGTCTAAATCATGACTATCTTCGGGAAATTTCCCCCAATAAAATGACTTACCCTAATCAGTGGCAAGCCATAATTGGACACATGATTTATGAAATGGATGGGTGAATGCAGTGACAAAGTGTTGATAGATGTATGTTTTATTCATACATAACGCCTTTTTACCAGGTTTTCACTATGGTACCTATTCTAGGAGCACCACAAAATGGTTTTCACTCAAAGAACGGTTTATTTCTCTTTACTATTTTTCTTTCTCTTTTTTTTGTATTATATTTTTTTGGATTTTTACCCTTTTGCTTGGGGTATTCTGATGTGCTTCATATATAGAAATTTTTGAGGTGATTGTTGTTCAGTGGTTCATCTAGAGGTTCTCCTTTGGGCGTAGCCAATTGATATTCCCAAAGCCATAACTTGTTGTTATGATGAATGGACCTAGCCAGTTAGGTTCAAATTTACCCTTGTCGTCTTGATTCAATTATATCTTCTAATTTTGTTTGAGGACTAAATCACCAACTTGAAATATCATATCTTTGATTCTCTTGTCATAGCTTCGTTTGAGTTGATTCTGATAAACTTGCAGATGGTTTAACATGTTCAAACACCTTTCATCTATGAGATCTAATTCATTCAATCTGGATACCTTGTATTCTTCATTGTTGACCATGCCTTTTAGTGAGACTCACAATGAGGGGATTTTGACTTCAATAGGTAACCCTTATTCTGATCCGTAGACCAAGGAAAAAAGTGTGGCACCAGTAGGTGTGTGGATGTTGGTTCTATAAGCCCATAAGGTTGGATTTAGCTATAAATGCCAATCATGACTGACATCATTGACAATTTTCTTTAATATTTTCAGGATTGTTTTATTAGATGCCTCTTCCTAACCATTTCCTTGGGGATAGTAGGGCATAGAAAATCTATGTTGGATAGAGAATTTCGAACAGAGATCTTGCACATCCTGATTTTTGAATGGGGTGTCATTGTCTGTGACAATTGTTTATGGGATTCCATATCTACAAATGAGATAATTCAAAATGAATTTTTATATCTGTTTTCCAATGATATAAGTCGATGGAATTTCCTCTATCCATTTTGTGAAATATTTGGTTGCGGTGATAATGAATTTATGCCCGTTGGATGAAGTGGGTGATATCTTACCTACCAAGTCTAATCCACATTACGAGAAAGGCCATGGTGTTGTGATGGGTCTCAAATCTTATGCTAGTGCATGAACCAGATCATTGTGTTGCTGACATTTTTGACACCTTCTAGAATGTTGAATGCAGTCTTGCTCCATGGAAGGCCAATAGTATCCTGCTCTGAGTAGATTTTGGACTAAGTTAGGTCCGCTAGAGTGGGATCCACAAATACATTTGTGAACTTCTTGTAAGGTCATTTGTACTTATTCTATGTTAAGGCACCAGATTAACATACCATCTAGGCTATGATAGTACAAATTTTCTCCTAAGATCATAAAATGGGAGTTCCTATGGGTGAAGGTTTTCTTCTAAGTAGTCGTTAATTCAAGTGGTATGATACCGTTTTGGATATAGTCAAATGTATCTTGGTACCATGGGTATTTAGGATCAACAACAACATATACCATTTCAGTTTATGGGATGTCAAATGTCGGCACTGGTAGTTGTTCCACAAGGAATTCATATTTAGGTATGTTCTGAGGAATATCTAGTAGTGATCCTATAGTGTCCATTGCATCTGCAGCCCTGTTATTAACTCGAGGAGTGTGTTCAAAGGTTATTTTGATGAAGTACTCTTTAACACTATCCACCATTCTTTTGTATGGTAGTAATTTTTCATATTTTTTTTGGTACTCATCATTCACCTACCTGATTATTAGCTGGGAGTCCTCAAAGACATGTAGTTCTTTTATCCTCCATTCGATTTCCATTTTGAGCCCTATGATAAGAGCTTCATATTCTAAAATATTGTTTGTACAAGGGAATGTAATCATATAGACTTTGGGTATACTATCTCCCTGTGGTGTGAGAAATAATATTATTTCTCCTGAACCATGTTGAGTATGGGACCCGTCAAAGTATAGAGTCCACTGGCTTGTCTGTTCTGTCATCAAAACGCTCTCATCTAGGAAATCCATTGTGAGAGGTTTGTGATCATCTATGGGTGATTCAGCCAATTGGTTTGCTATGAATTCACCCTTAATAACTCTATTGTCTATGTAATCTATATAAAATTCACTTTTTATCATCACCCATTTGGCTATCCATCTTGTTAAGGCTGATTTTGCTAGTAAATATTTTAGTGGGTCCACCTTTGATATTAGTTTCACCTTTCTATTTAAAATATAATGTCTCATCTTTTATGTAGAAAACACGACTGAGAGACAGGCTCTTTCAATGAGTGAATAGTTTAGTTCATAGCCCACCAGTGTTCTACTAATGTAGTATACTGCCCTTTCTTTATTGTTTTCATCTAGCTATGCCACGAGAGCTCCCAATGTTGCTTGTGTGGTAGACACATAAAGTATCATCCCTTTTTTGGAATTAGTGGTATGAGTACTAGAGGAGCAAGTAAATACTCTTTAACCTGATGAAATGCTTGGTCACATCTCCCATCCCATTTGAAGGTGATTTCCTTGTGTAAGATATGAGTGAAAGGATGACATTTGTCTGCCAGTTGTGCAATAAATCACTTGATTGACTATAGCTTCCCTTGCAAGCTTCTCAATTGTTTGAGTGTCTTTTGTGGAGGCATTTCCATTATAGATTTCACTTTGGCAGGATCCACCTCTATCCCTCTTCTTGACACTATATACCCTAATATTTTTCTAGAGGTTACTCTGAACACACATTTCTTTGGGTTCATTCTTAGATTGTATTGTTCTAATCGATCAAATACCTTTGCCAGGTTTGTCAAGTGATCTACTCTTTTTATTGACTTTGCTAGGATGCCATCCATATAGTCCTCCATGATTATGTGTAGCATGTCATGGAATATGGTCGGCATTGCCCGTTAATAGGTTGCTCCTACATTTTTTAGTCCAAAAGGCATTACATTCCAACAAAAATTTCCCCAAGCACAAGTGAATGTCATTTTTTGTTCGTCATATGGAGAGATCTTTATCTAAATGTATCCCAAGAAACCACCCATTAAGGAAAGCATCTCATGCCCTATTGTTAGATCTATTATCATGTCAATGCTCATTAATGGAAAGTCGTATTTCAGACAAGATCTATTCAGGTCCTTGAAGTCTGTACATATCATTATGCCCCCAGTAGGTTTGGATACTGGTACTAGGTTCAATATCCATTGTGGATAGTCGATGGGTCTAATGAAACCCACATCTAGTAATTTATTTAGTTCTACCTTCACTAATAATGCTATCTGGGGATGCATCTTTATGAGTTTTTGTTTGATAGGCTTCGCTCAAGGGATGATGGCTAGATGATGCACTACCAATACTAGATCTAGTCTAGGCATATCGGCATAGGTCCAGAAAAAATTTATCTTTCTCTCATTGATAAATGCTATGAAATTTATTTTTTCCTCAGGATCAAGTGATGTTGCATGGTATGTTATCTTTGGGTCCTCTGTTGTACCAACATTTATGGATAATGTTTCTTCTAAAAATAGTGTTGACCTTTCTTGATATTCTGATATGGGGATATTGAATCCTCCATCTTCGGGTGCCTCTAGGAGGTTTTCACCTTCAAATGCATCCTTTATTTTTCTCTTTTTTGGATCCAATAGAGCCACAGTGTGGTTTTCTCTAGGGGATCGTATCTTTATGTTTTTTCTTTCATTTTTGTGACTGGAAAATTCAATCTCTCCACCAAAGTATGCATCTTGTTCTAGTTCCATGACAAACCCTGCTTTGTGATCTCCTTTTGGTATGTCTACTCAAATTCCCATGAACTTTACGATGTCCTCATCATTTTGGAATTGATCTAAAATAGGCTCATGTTTTTGTTGATCCCAATCTATGAGTTGAGGATAACATAGCGGGAGACTATCATCTTGGTTTTCAAAACTTACAGAAGTAGGTGAAAGGGTCAATATGGCTCTGGTATCTTTTCCCACTAAGTATCTAGGTCATCATCACTAGATTCGATGGAATTATATCTTGTGATGAAGGAAGGGGAATCCCATTCATATTTGTTACAGTCTGTTTCAGAATGGTAATATATGTTGTAAATGGTTTCCATGTATTGGAGAGGGAACCTATCAATTCTAAAGTTGCCAAATAAATCTTTAATGGGTAATTCATTGTCCATGACATGGTAGATATCCAGTGCCTTAACACTAGCAGAAGTTTCTCATTTCTTCCAATAAGTTCGTCCAATTTTTGGGATGACCACGTCTTTTGGTTTATAACCTAGTCCCATATTATTTTGTCTTTGTTCCACTATGATAGGCTCTGATCGGCCTTGTTTTTGTAGCCCTAGGCCACCTATTCCATTGTATCCCATTTGTTTGACTAATTAATACCCCTTAGTATTAGGATAAATTAAAATGGGTTGTGGCTTTTGGGGTTCTATTTGGTCCTCTTTGTAAATCATAGATGAAAGTTCTTCCTCAAATATTTCCTCATCTTTCATGTCTCCCCATCTAGTAAAGATAGTTTTTTTCACAATCATTTGTCCTATTTTGATTTATTTTGGCCCTCCATACACTCTAGGTGTTGGTGGGAGCATGACAATGCAGAATGCTTGGTTAAAATGATAGTTCCCATTGCCCTTGCCAAGTACTTGGATCTTGGCTTCTACTTTTGGTTGTTCAGTTGATGTGCCTTTGGTGGAGGTTGATGGTAGCATGGAAGGGTCAATATAAGAAAAGGAATGGAAGGCTATATCATTACTAGGAACACGTTGGATTTCATTTTATTTCTCCTCTAACTTCACACAAAAATGGAAAGGTTTCAAATCTATGTATAGTGTTACTTCTTTTCCTTCATGGGGAAACTTCAGGCATTGATGAAAATTGGAAGGGAATTTTTGTAATGCGTGGATCCAAGGATGTCCCGGGAGTATATTGTATGGTAACTCAAGATCCAATAGTTGACAAGTGGTTTTTGTTAATGTTGGTCCTATTTGCACTGGCAACCTGACTGTCCCTTCAGAATTTCTTTCTAAGTCATCATATGCCCTTATGGTGATGCTTTTACCTTTGTCAATCACATCATGAGAATATCCTAGTTTTTTTATGAATTTTAAGATACAAATGTTTAAACCTACAACATTATTTATCAACACTCTTTTGACCATGGTTTTATGAACACCCACCTCTATGTATAGAGCTTGATTGTGGACTGTTCTTTGTGGTAAATTTTTCTCTGAAAAGACTATGTGATTACTTGCAATGATTTTTCCAATCATGGATTGAAACTAACTGGGATCAATATCATTAGGGACTGACATTTCAAAAGCTTTTTCCAATATCTCCCTATTTGTGGGTGATAGTTTTAACAACTCCAGGATTGAGATGAGGGCAGGTGTATTTTTAAATTGTTCCAAAATGTTGTAATCACTTGGTGATTTGATTGTGGATTTGGGAGGTGCTCCTTGTATTGTAACTCTTTTGTGGTGGGTATTTATGTTGCAATTGCTATCTCCACTTGTAATTATTACTACATTTTCCCTAGTGTCATCAACTTATGATAGGGTTCCTAAAATTGTGTCACCATATGTGTAATTCATATTATGGTACTCTTGTCCCTTTCCTTTATCATTCCTATTAGCATTGTTTGGAATTGAGTTTGAGTATATTTGTAGGTCCTTATTTCTAGGACGATGATCAACACCTACTTCTCCTTTGTCTATTAAGTCCTGAATGATATGCTTGAGGTGTATGCAATTATCAGTTGTATGTCCTTTGATCATATGGAAATCACACAAGTCTTTCTCATTGTACCACGATGTCTTAAAGTTTGGTTCCTCATAATTTGGGCAATAATTTTTTTTGATGAGATTTTTTGTACTATTTTGTGCATGACGGTCTCAAGTGACTCACCTAATATAATAAATTGCCTCCTAGGTTGATCATATTGCCTTTGTTTCCCTCCTGAATTTGTCTATTGATTTACAACCTGATTATTCTTGCGATAAGTAGTTTGGTTGCTTTGTGTGTTGTTGGGACCATGGTTTGTTTGTTCCACTTGTGGTTTATTTTGATTTGTGTTATATGCATTCCATACTTCTCTAGTGTCTACCACTCCATCATTTGTAACGTTCTTGTTCTTAGCCCAGATTTTGGGTTTTTCGTTTGAGCCAGAGGGATTGTCTTTTGAGTTGCTTGTCTTTAAAGTTCCTTTTTCTATGAGAGCTCTTTCAATATATCTCTTTTTTATTGTTTCTTTGAAGTCAAAAAGACATAGCAAAGTGATCCAATAGTTTATCTCAAGCAGAACATTCGTGATGAATATATCCACCGACTCCTTGTTTGGAATGGGCCATTTGCATCGACTTGCCTTATGTCTCCATATTTGCAAGTAAGAGGTGAAGGACTCTCCTTGGTTCTATTTGATCGTGGATAGACTTGTGACGGTGAAATCTTGTTCTATGTTAAACACAAAGTGGGTTATGAATTTTCTAGACAACTCATCAAAAGTTTTGATTCCAAGTTTTAGATGAGTGAACCATTCCATAGCATGACCTATAAAGATACGTGGAAATAATCTCATGAGATAGGCATCATTGTTTTGTACCTCCATACATGATATCAAGAAGTCTCATATATGCTCTACTAGATCTCCTACTCCTTTGTACTTTCTTTCAAACCTAGGTATCTCAAAAAAAATTGGCAAGGGTAGTGTTGTAATAGATCGATCGAATGGGAAAGGACAAATTTCTTGCATGATGCAGGTATTTTTTTTCCTATTTGCATATCCGTTATTTTTTGGGTGACCACATCTAGCTTTAGTTCCATCTTCATATTTGGTACATGTGTTTGCAAACCCTGTGTGTAATAACCTTGTTTTTCTATCAGGTTTTGGTTATAGTTGGGGTATTGCGAAGGTACAGAACCTTGGTAGCTATATGGGATGTAAGGAGGGTTAATTCCTTGTTTTGTATAAGGAGGGTTGATTCCTTGTTATGGGGTTGGAAAATATGGAAGGATTCCTTGTTGATGCATTGGCGGGACACCTTGTTGTTGGGAGGACTGATTAAGGGTGCCCTGTGGCACACCCTGTTGAGTAGGACTAAAATAAAGGCTACCCTAGTGATGCGTTGGCAGGACACCTTGTTGTTGGGATGACTGATTGAGGGTGCTTTGTGGCACACCCTACTAGGTAGGACTAAAGTGAAGGTTTCCCTAATGATGTGTTGGTGAGACACCTTGTTGTTGGGATGGTTGATTGGGGGCGCTCTATGGCACACCCTATTGTGTAGGACTTAAATAAAGGTTAACCTGGTGATGTGTTGGTGGGACACCTTGTTGTTGGGATTATTGATTGATGGTGCTCTATGGCACACCCTATTGTATAGGACTAAAATAAAGGTTACCCTGATGATGCATTGGTGGGACACCTTATTGTTGATATTCTTGGTTATTCTGAGGAGGATTTTGTGTTCCACTTTGTTGAAGATATTGGTTTTTTTAGGGGGGGCTTGTGTTCCACCCTATTGGGGATACTGGTTATTCTAGGAAGGTTCAATATTGGATGTGATTTGAGGTATGTATTGAGATGGATCCCCTTGGTACATATGTGTTATTATTGCTTGTTCAACCTGAGTTGGTTTTTTGAACAAGGGGTTCTCTTTGGGTTGATCATTATTTTGTGTGAACACTGGTGGCATATTTGGTCTTTCTAGAGGTTGGGTAATTTGTCTCACAACCGAGTTTTCCCCTAAGGGAATAAGGTTGGTTTCTTTCAGAGCTTCTACATTGAAATCCATTGTTAACTTAGCTCCACTTTGGGCTAGTTTGAAGAAATAGGACTTTGGGTCCTTTCTTAACAACCTGTCCATTAATTTGAGGACCTTAGGTTTGTTAGAATGTTCAAATAGTTCTTCCTTGTTTACCTCCTCTATAATTACTTGGTTTGGGTCCTGGTTACCTTGTTCCATAACCTCTTTTTTTTATGGCTTATTTCTTCCTCAATAAAATTGTTTCTATATACTGGCCTCTTCTATGTAGTTTCAAGATCACTTGGCCTATATCCCCATGGAATACTCTCATCATTCATGGTGTTTGTTGGTGGGATATTGGTGGTATATTCGTTGGCTTCCATCTTTTTTCTATTTTGTGATCTCATGTTTATCATAAACAACTAGGTCTTCTATGGGAAAGTGGTATCCTCCCTAGTTTGATTCCAATTTTTCTAAAGACTTGATTTTATCCTATAGATTATGTAAGATACTAGAACTATTGGAAAAAACTCAAATTCTGACAATAATAGAAGGAATACAAGTTTGGATTGTTTATGGAAGCTCATTTATAGAAGTTATATACCAACCTAGTTTTGGTTTCGTGAAGGGCCCAAAGGTGTTTCCTGAGGGCTTTTGGACTGAGATGTCTAAGTCTGAAATGACGTCATGTGGACTTTGCCTTAGGGATCTTGACCTTACGTGAGATCATAAAGTGGATAATTATTACCATGCAAGAGGTAGTAATATGGGTCTTCCATCTACTATGTTTGTTTTTTCTTCCTCTTTGTTTAGGACAATGGATATGGTGAGAAACTGGTGAGGTTTTTTGTTTTCTACAAATATATAGTTTCTCAAATTGCTTACGATGTCAGTTTGTGCACCTATAATGTGCGTAAGACTTGGTTGAATAATTGGAGCTACAAGATCTGGTCGTTGAACTAGGGAATCAATCACCAAATGGTCATAAAGTTGGTGGTATTATGGGGTGGTTGTTGTGAATCTCAAGACCCTAGGGTTTGAGTGCTATTTTGGATGACACTACTTTTTTTGGGAATCAAAATGTTGAAGAACTAAGGTCTATATTCCACTTCTTTATCTAGAGGATATGTTGTAGGAAATTATACTTGTACTATCTATAAGTCCCAAGTAACTATTAATATCATGGAATTCTGAGTGGAGGAATGACCTTAATGTTTTTCTTGATTTTGATTTTGAAATAGGTAGGATGGAAAAAAAATGGATGTAGGACTATATGACCTTTTGTCTTTCCAATTGTTTTGGTTTGAACAGTGATCTTGTGAACAACTTTTTTTTAACTTTTTCCTCCTTGTTTTGAAGTATGACAAGTGATAAGACAACACTTGGACTGACTAAGCAAGAATGGACTTATATGAGCTTCATGTCTATAACTTAGGTTGTGAAATCACAACACCCAAGCCATAGTTCCCAAATGTTTACTTTGATTAATGTACCCTGAAATCAAAGCCAGAATGTTCAAAAACCTTTAAGGATAATATCCTTTCAAAGGGATGCAAACATAAGGCTTCTCTCACAAGTGTGCACTAAATCAAAGGGTTTGTGGTTTAACCATCTTGTTCAATGTTTGTTTTGAATGTGTTATTTTTTATTTTAAGTCAAACATAGAATTTGATGTTAAATTGTTAAGAATGTAATGGGATAAGTTTAACATAAACTAGCAATTACAACCCTGGGGGATAGACACCATTATCTTAGGTAGGTCTGCCTCATGCTCTGAAGAGACAATTTTACATGCAACTTATGATGCAGGCTTGCAGTCGGACATGGAAAGTAACTTCTCGAAAGTAAATTTTGATGCACCACTTTCAGAGAATGTTCTTGGATGATAGGGTAGCTTCTAAAATAAATTGGTTCTTAATGATAACTGTGAACGCAAAAATCTAACACTCACTTGTTGGCCACTTAAGGTTCTTTAACCATTCTCATTCCACTTAAGGTATGGGATTAGGTGCAGTTTGTTGTCAGAACGGCTTGAAGCTACTTTCTTACAAGTTCACAACCTTTAATATAGCCCACCAGTAAATGTGCTTTGAGACCATGCAATGAGTTCTCCAATGTGTGATGTATCTCAAAGCAAGCCCCCTCTTTAAGGTAAACTTGAAAATAAAGTGCAATGCTTAAAAATGTTATTTCGCTCACCCAAGATCGCCAAAAGGTGTGAGGGGAGAAGATAAAACACTTTCAACTTTGCCAATCACTGTATGCACAGAAAAAACTTCATTGTAATTTGATTTAGTTTAAACACCTCGAATGATGTTATCCCCAAAAAATAAAGTTCTTTTTAACTTACACCAATATGAAGTGTTCAAGACATCAAGCAATTAAGCTAGGAATGGTGAGAAATCACAAAGAAGCATTTGTTCATTTTTATGAGCTCCAATAGAAGTGTTTCTAAAAAAGGCAATCCTTGTCCTATTTTGGTCAACAAATGTGAAAACATGTGTGCGTCAACAAAATAAAAAATGATTTTTCTCTTTTTTATGCACCAAAATTTAAAGGTTCCTATTTATGAAAACATTAAATGTGTTCATTTTTAGAGCCCAAATTTGAAGTGTTTTTGTTCTTTTTTAAGAGCACCAAATGAAAAATTCCTAAGTTTAAAAAGCTTAAAATTTGTTCATTTTTATCAACACCAAAATCAAATGTGAGTTTGTGTTGTTCGTTTTAGAGCACCAAAGTGAAAATTCCTAAGTTAAAAAAGCTTGAAATTTGTTCTTTTTATCAACACCAAAATAAAAATGTAAGTTTGTTGTTGTTCATTTTAGAGCACCAAAGTGAAAATTCCTAAGTTAATAAAAGTAATTTCAATAACTAGGATTGATTGTTTTCCCTACAATAAACATGTTAGAGTTGTTGGAATCCTACATCAAACCTATCAATTCTTGCCTACACATCAAAAATAAAACACCTATTAGTGAAAACCTATTACAATAGTGCAGGATCGGTGCATTTGTCTATCAGAACAAATGCTCATAACAGAAAAAACAAATACACTAGTTTTTGACAACTGCACAGTTTTTAGAACAAATACTCAAAACCTTGTCAGATAGATGCTAACCCAAGAAATTACAAATGCACCAGTCTTAAACAAATGTGCCATTCCCATGACAAGTGCATACTTTCTCTGAAAAAATTTTAGTTTTCTTGTCAGACAAATACTCAGACATTCCAAATAGATGCTTAGGTATTCAAAACGAGCGTGTTAAAATTGTGACAGAAGCATTTCTGAGACCGGCAACTTCAAAAATGGCTCAAACAAAGATTAGAGAAGGAGACAAGGGTCCCACCGGGTGTGCCAAAATGTGTGAGTGGGAATGAGAACATTAGATCAATGATCCAAGAGGGACATTAGAGCAATCTGAATGAAGAAAACTAGTCTATAGCCAAAAAGCTCAAAATCTAAAATCTAGAAACCTACACATACGAAATTGAACTATACTAATGTAAACATGATAAGAAATCTACTAATTACCAAATGAACTAAAAGAAAAAGATAGTTTCACCATCCCGTAGCGGAGTGTATTCAATTGATGTTGGATTGTTCTTATCACAGTGAAGCCTCCAAATTTTGTGTGCAAAGTATGGATGAATGCTTGTTGTGTTTGGTTGATTGAAGATGATGGATGAAGCTCTCTCTCAAGAATGATCTTGACAGCACTTCGTTGCTCAATGTATATGAATTCTTTGATCCTTATTTGTGAGGAAAGGGGTTTGTTATATAGAAAATGATATTTGAAATGGACAATCGAGATCATTTTGAAGAATATCCAAATCAATGGTTAGAGTGTGTTGAGAGGATTTAGACATGAGATAATTGTGAAAATTTGATTACACAATTTGTTTGATTGGGAAATAGATTGGCTAGTCAAGACTTTGATCGATCAGTTGATTGAATAGATTGATCAGTCAACTTTGTGATGGCTTAGTTACGAATGTGATGTTTTAGTTAACTGAATAGATGGATTAGTTAACAAAATAGATTTATTAGTTAACAAATTAGATTGTTTAGTCAACAATCATAATTTTCTCAATCAAAAAGTGGGTGAGGAATATGAATTAATTGATTTAATTAATTAATTCCTTTTTGGGATTTGAATGTGCAAATCAAGTTTGACTTTTGCAAACAAAGTTGCATCAATTTGATTTGATTTTTGATAATTGATTTGAATAGTTTGATTTAATTCAAATTTTTGGAGGGAAATTGTTGTAATTAAATTATTAGTTAATAATTTAATCCACTTAGGGGAATAAGGTAATTTAGCAACGTAATTAAATAATTGGTGTTATTTAATTAATCAAGATGAAATAAGGTGGTATTAGGACTTTATTAAATAAATGATATTTATTTAATTTGTTGAAATGATGAAATGTGAATTAATTAAATAATGTTGTATTATTCAATTAACAAAGGAAATACGGTTTCTAGGACTTTATTAAATAAATGAAATTTATAAAATTTGTCTAAAATGATGAAAAAGTGAATTAATTAAATAATGTTGTGTTATTCAATTAATAGATGAATTAGGGTTTTTGATGTCGTGTTGATGTGATGCGGGAATTCTATGGTATGATTCTGAGCATTCAGAGATGATTCTGAGATGATGTGAGATATTACGGGATGATTGTGAACTATTTCGGGGTGATTATGCGATGATCTAAGATGTTACGGGATGGTTCCAAACTATTTCGGGGTGATTCTGAGATGATTTGAGACATTATGTGATGATTTTGAGTTAGTATGAGATGTTACGAGATGATTCTAAGTCATTTTGAAGTGTTACGGGATGATTCTGAGTCATTATAAAGTGTTACAGGATGATTCTAAGTCATTCCAAAGTGTTACGAGATGATTTTGGGTCATTTTGAAGTGTTATGTGATGATTTTGAGTCATTTTGAAGTGTTACGGGATGATTCAGAGTCATTTTGAAGTTTTACGGGATGATTTTGAGTCATTTTAAAGTGTTACGGGATGATTCTGAGTCATTTTAAAGTGATGTGAGATGATGTTGCATATCATTTGACATTTGTTTAAGGTTGTTCAATACTATTTGATGTTGTTTGATTTTGTTTGATGTTGTTCGATGTTGTTTGATGTCGTTTTAGTGTTGTGTGATAAGTGTCAAGTCAATTTTACATGTCTACAATAGGCAAGTTTAGAATTACATTTGTTGAATTTGCTTTTGAAATAGTTGCTTGATGTTCTTACACTTTTCAAAAGAGCAGTGAAATAGTGGGGGAAGAAGACATAGTATTCAAAGACTTATTATAACAAAATAGGGAACACTAGAAGATTGAAGGCTCATTATTGAATTCACTTTTTAAATAGTTGCTTGGTCAATCAAATTGTATTGTGTGTAGTTTTTTTGTGTTTTTCCTATAATTGGGATTTAGGGACATATTTTTGACATTTGAAAACTATGTTTTATTACTTTTTCTATTGGTTGGAGTAGGTCTATTATTCACTTTCATTTAAGTAAATTAGAAAAATAAGGGGACATTATATATTCTAGAAAATATTTAATCATAAAACAATGAATGCATGTTTAATTCATTGAATAATAGCTAGTGGGTACGCAAGCAGTAAATGCATAGTTAATTCATTAAATCTTAGGAAAGTGCTTTGTTTTATTTGTGCTAACTCTCATTTTTTATTGATTGTTCAAAATCTTTCGTGTTTTTTAGCTTCCCATGTTTGTAATTCTATAAACAGTTGACTACTAGGGAGCAGTTTATTTGTCTGTTTATGATGCTTGTTAGCTAGAAACACTGGTTGTTGTTACAAGGGCTAGGGGAACAATTGGGTACAGTAGATGGCATATTCTATGAAACCCATGAACGTGGAATAATTAAAGCCAAAGAGCAGATAACTATTGTAGAAAATGAGAATTGTCATAGGAAAATGTAAATGCTTTGAGCAAGGTCTTGTTGATTGTGGAGGCATTCAATGCATTGACTATGTATTCATTGCCTCAATAGCCATGAGCCTATTAGCAAAGCTTTCAAAATTTGTATTTGATGTCTAGATTTTTACATAAAATTATTGCATTGGTCTCCTTTTTTTTTGAAAATTTTAACATGTGCTTTTGTGTTTCATGTATATGAATAACATATTACCTTGCACGATTAACAAAAAATTGACTATTGTTTATGATCTATCAGTCATACCATTTAATGCATTAAACATGCATTTATTGGTTTAGCATCTACCATCTTGTTGCCAAGGGTGGGACAATTTGCATTCAAACATTAAATATTTTCAAAATATATAATTTCCTCCCATTTTCACAATTTTCTTTAACAAAAATGAATAATAGGCCTACTAGAAGCAATAGAAAAGAAGAATAATTGTTTATTATCTCTCGATCGCAAATGAAACCATTGCAATTGTAATCTACTATTTGGATTCAACTGTTTCATGTCATTTATTATCCACTATACCTATTTGTACAATTAGACCTTATAACAACAAATAATATTTCTAGTTGCACCAGGACATAAATACTAATACCAAGACAAGGGCATCCATTTAACTGACTTTGTATAATGAATACAATTGCAACAAGTTCCTATTGTGATTATTTAATTCACTTTTGAAATAGTTGTTTGTCCAATGAAATTATATTATTTAAAATATTTTGATAGCGAGCTAATTCCTATCCAAGCAATGAATTCACAGTTAATGCATTATATGCTTGTACAAGGAAGAAGATCTTGGTCAAGGATCTAGAAGAGTATTGATTTATCTAGTAACAACAGAGTATAGGATATTGGGATTGGTCCCTATCACTAATACTAGCATAATATGTTGCTTAACATGCGTGTTGTTGTTGTTTGTATGCTAAAAAAGTTTAATGCATTACCTATGCTATTTGAATTGAATAGACTATTTTTTTTATCTGCTTGTCATACCGTTCAATGCATTAACTACTTAAGTACCTATTACCCCATTGTCAAGGTGGCATGATTTGAATTTAGCAGTTTAATATTTGCAAAATATATAGTGTCCTTCTATTTTGCTAATTTACTTTAACAAAAATGAAAAATAGGCCTACTCCAACCAATAGAATAATTGCAAAAAATGAGAATTGAAACAAGAAAAACTAAATACCTTGAGCAAGGTTTTGTTGAATATGGAGGCATTCAATGCATTACCTATGTATTCATTTCTTGGGTAGCTATTAGCCTATTGTTGAAGCTTGCAAGATTTGTATTTAATGTCTAGTGTCCTCCTAAATTCCTAATTTACTTTAACAAAAATGAATAATAGGCCTGCTCCAATGAATAGGTAAACAAATAAATTGTTTACTATCTCTTCATTTTAAATGAAAAGATTGCAATAGTAACCTATTAATTAGCTTCAACTGTTCCATGGCATATGCCATCTACTGTAGCCAACTGTACAATTATGCTTTATAACAATAAACAATGCTTGTAGTCATAGAAGGACAAAAATATTGATATTGGGACAAGGGCTGCCACTCAAGTGACTTCCTAGAATGAATATGATTCCAACAAGTTACTATTGCAATTGTTGAGTTTGCTTCTAAGATAGTTTAAAAAGATTATGAAAATAAAGGGACAGTATACATTATGGAAAATATTTAATCTTTGTATGCAAATTGTGCTAGTTTTGGCAACGGGCTAGTGGGTACTGAAGCAATAAATACATGTTCAATGCATTAAATGCAAAATTCACATAGTTTATTCATGAAATATGAATCAAGTGCTAGTTTCTTATTATTCTCGTTTGTTTATTATTTGTTCAAAAGTTTAGTGCATATTTTTTGTGCTTGGAAATTATGGTTTATCTCTTTTTCTATTGGTTGAACTAGGTCAATTTTTCATTTTCATTCAAGTGAATTAGGAAAATAGGGGGACATTATACATTATGGAAAATATTTATTCGGGTGATGCAAATTGTGCGAGTTTTGGCAACGGACTAGTGGGTAATGAAGCAGTGAATGCATATTTAATGCATTAAATGCAAACTTCGCAAAGTTAATTCATGAAATATGAACCAAGTACTGATTTTTGCTTATTTTGTTTGTTTATTTTTTGTTGAGAATCTTGTTTAATGGTGGGAATTTTCAATGATGTAAGTGGATAAATACTTGAAAACAAATTGTTTATTTAAACCTCGAGTCTAGCTATACCAATAGTAAAAGAAATAAATAATAGTTTCCAAAAATAAAAAATATGTCCATAAATCCCAAGTATATATTGACCAAGAAAGTACTAAAAATTAAAATTCTAACATTAAGAATTGAATGCAAATTGTGTGAGCTTTACTGCCATCATGCACTTCATGTGCATGGCATTTTGCTCAGAGGTAAGTTACTATTGCAATCAAAGCACGTCACTATTGAAATTCTATGATGTGCATTGGAAATGGCACTCCTATCAATCAATCTTAGCTATTGCATTAAATGTTAGTAGGTCTAGACAATTCATTTTTGTTTAAGTAAATTATCAAAATAGGACATTGTATATTTTTGTAAATATTTAATCGCCAACTGAAAATTGCACAACCCTTGAAAAAGAGCTTGTTGGCACAAAATAAATGAACCATTTAGATTTCTCTATAACAACAAGTAATAATTGTGGCTATCAAGTATCACAAACAAATAGATCATCCACTCACCAGTAGTACACTTCTCTTATGGATCCTCCCCATTCAAGCACTATAGAGAATAGCAAATATCGAAGACAACAACCTAGAGCTAAAACCACACAATCTTCTCAACAAAAAATAAATGAATGCCAATAAGCATAAACCAACATTGAGGGCATTAAAAAATTTGGCAGATATATAACCAATGAATTGCATATCCCATAATTGCAACTATGCATATTCCTGATTGCAAGAGTAGCATGATTTTGGGGAAAAAATAGTTTCACATTTATGAATTACATGCCATGTCATTCACTATGCCCATTTGTCTATTTGGAAAATCAAACTCTTGAACCAACGTTCTCCCTCATTTTTCAAAACTCTTCTAATACATAATTCTTATACATTTTGGAAGAACATGTATCTCAACGCATTTATCGATGGCATTCCTTTGCTCAGAATGTTTAATGCATTTCCTATCTTTTGTTACAAAGTGAATGCTAATGCTTATTGATCTAGCCATAAAAAACTAAGCTATTGGGAAAATCGCTTAAACAAAACTCTATAGCTCCTCCACCATTGAAGGGCCTCGCAAACTTAGCAAACACGAAACAGGGGAATTGAGAGCTAAAAACACGCAAGTTTCTCAACAAACAAGAAACAAACCAAAATCAGCACAAATAAAACCAAAGGCTTCCCTAGGATTCCATTGGATTTCATGCATTTTCTATGCATTCTTATCTTACGCACCCACAAGCCCACCTACAAATCTCGCACAATTTGCATCTAACAGAGTATTCTTTCTAACATGTTAGTCATATCATTTAATGCTTTAAACGTGTATTGATTTCTCCAGTATCTACCACCACGCTACTAAAGCTAACATAATTTGCATCCAACAATTAAATATTTGCAAAATATATAATGTTTTCCTATTTTCCTAATTTTGTTTAACAAAAAATGAATAATAGACTTGCTCCAACCAATAGAAAAAAAAAAGATAAAATGTTTACTATCCCTAAATTGCAAATGAAACCATTGCAATAGTGACCTTCTCCTTAGCTCCAACCATTTCATGTAACTTGGTTACATAGCTTATGCCATATACTATATACATTTGTACAATTAGGCCATATTGCAGCAAACAATACTTTTAGTCATAGCAAGACACAAGCACCGATATGAGAGCAAGGACAACCACTTAAGTGACTTTGTATAATGAATATAGTTGCATTGACAGAGTTATTTGCATCTTGCTTGAATTAGAAGCACTTGTAGACTACAAATTCTACTGAGCCATACCAATCAATTTACAACGTGTTCTTCATAGAATTTGCAAATCATAGCCCAATGCATCAACCTAGCCACAATTTTTTTTCAAGTCAACGTTCTCACATGTCTACAAGTAACAACCCCACCATTCTTACCATTCATGAAATTAGTTCACAAGCACCAAGTATGCAAAATATCCAAGCATACACAAGACTTCTCGTTTACACCTATTTAGCAATCTAACCCTAGGCCTTGAAAACATTGCTTTACTGGGAAAATTTCACAAACAAAACTCACTCTAGAAACAAAATTGCATATATTTAGATTATTGAAATTGTCTCACCAGTTCACCATATCAAAGACAAATACAAAAATTGTGCTAGTATTGACACAATATTTAATGCATTAACCATGCATTCACTTCTTTACGATGCATTATACATTTCTACAAAATTGATCAAGTACTTCTACTTTGCTATTTTGATTACAAGAAAATCAATACCAAGGGCACATGATAGAATTTAGGAAAAAATAGGCCAGCGCAATAATTTTTTGCAAACACTCAGACATCAAATACAAATTTTGCAAGCTTTGCTCATAGACTATTAGCCACTCAAACAATGAATACATAGTCAATGCATTAAATTCCTTCACAATCGACAACACCTTTCTCAAAGCATTCGCTTTCTCGAAGCTATCAACAATAACTAACATTGAAGACGGCAACACAAAGCTAAAAAAACACAATATTCTCAACAAATGATAATAAAACTAGAATAAGCACAAATAAAACCTAGCACTCACTTGACATTTCATGAATTAACTATGCATTCACTACTTATGTACCACCATCTATTAGCACAAATAAAACCCAACAGTCGACTAATATTCATGAATTAACTATGCATTCACTGCTTCCATACCCACCATCTCTCCAAGAAATCTCACAAAAATTGAATTTAATGAATTAAACATGCATTCGCTGCTTCAGTGCCCATCAGCTCATCGCCAAAGCTCCCACAATTTGCATCCACTGATTAAATATTTTCAATGATACATATTGTCTCCCTATTTTCCTAATTTACTTAAATGGTAGTGAATAATAGACCTACTCCAACCAATAGAAAAAGACATCAAACATAATTTTCAAACACCAAAAATATGTCCTTAAATACCAACTATAGAAGAAAGACAAAAATATTTTAAACAATACAATTTGACTACCCAAGCAACTATTTCAAAAGAAAATTCAATGATTGCAATAGTAACTTGCTTTGGGCCAAAAATAGTTTCATGTTTATGAATTACATGGCATATTATTCACTATGCTCATCTATCTATTTGGTAAGTCAGATTCTTGAACCAGGATTCTCCTTTATGGTTCACTGAATTCATTGCAAACAAAGGGGAAGAATGATACAAGAATCTGACCTTCTAGATCCTTGTTCAACAACAAACTGCATTTGCAGCCATATAGATCTTTGCCTCCATCTTTTCTTGTTTCATAGAAAAAATAGATAAATGAGCACACTCCATTACATACAATACATTATTCATAAACATGAAACAAAAAAGCACAGAATAAAATTTGCAAAAAAATAAACCAACGTGATAATTTTTTGTAGACATTAAATACATTTTTTGTAAGCTTTCCTAATAGACTGTTGGTCGCTCAAGCAACTAACACATAATTAATGGATTTGAAGCCTCCACGATCAACATGACCTTTCTCAAACCATTCACTTTTCCTTGTAATAGTGACCAATACTTCTAGTTTTCAAGTATCACAAACAACAGACAAGTCACTCACTAGTACTACACTGTTCTGATGACTCCTCCCCCATTCAAGCGCTCCACAGAATAACAAACATAAAAAATGGTAGACCAAAGCTAAAAACATAAAGCTTCTTAGTAAACAATAAAAAAATGATAATAAGCACAAATAAAACCCAGCACTCGCCTAAAATTTCATGAATTAACTATGCATTCATTGTTTATGTACCCACCAATTGTCCAATGCATTTCACATAGCTTGCATTTAATGAATTAAACCTGCATTCACTACTTCAGTACCCACCAGCCCGTCGCCAAAACTCATGTGATATGCCTCCCCCGATTAAATATTCACCACTACATATAATGTTCAAATATTTTCCACAATGTATAATATCTCCATATATTCTAATTTACTTAAACGAAAATAAAAAATTGGCCTACTCTAACCAATAGAAAAGAGATAGACCATAATTTTAAAGCACAAAAAATATGTGCTTAAATCACGACTATAGGAAAAAGACAATAATATTTTAAACACTACAACTTCATTGGCTAAGTGACTATTCGAAATGCAAATGCAACGGATGCAATAGTAAACCTGCCTATCAACAGGAACTAATAAAGATTACAATAGTCTTATTCCACCATTCTAATTTTAAGATTGATCTTGAATTTAATTACAATTCCACTGAAACCGACTTCATACACCCAAAGTTGAGGACTCAACTTCGACTCTCAGAGGTTACAAATTGACAAAGCTTCCTAAGAATGATATACCCTTTCGAGAGATGAAAAGTTGGGGTTTGAGGGAAAAAAATAGTAATATTGACATAACTCGATCAGAATAGTCTACCGGGAAATGGCTCTAGCAAAATTCATTGCCATAATTCACTGCCAAAAAATTCACCTTCAACAATTCGCTACGGGAAAATTCACCACTATATGACAAATTCACCTCAAGGAAAATTCACCACCAACAATTGAGTGTCACAAAAAATTCATCCATTAAAATTTTGTGATCAATTTTCCATAGTAGTGAATTTTCTTTGAAGCGAATTTATCATGGCGGTGAATTTTTCGACAGTGAATTGCTAATGGTGAATTTGCCTAATGCCCAAGAAATAAATATCATCAAAATTAAGGGACCACCAAGATTGCATGATGTCCACAAAATGGATTTGTTGAAATATTTTTGGAAACATTTGTGTAAAAGAGATTAGCAGTTGTAGAGCCATAGTTTTTCTAACAATCTCCTATCGATGCTAAAATGGAAGCTTTATGGAATGGAAAAAGGATATCTAACAAACGTAAAGAATGGAGAGATTTGTTAGATATTGTAGTTACAACCTCTCTGGTCATACATGCATGTAAATTGTGGTATCATAGAGAAGTCACACAACTAAAATAATATATTATCTTTGCTTAAGGTGATCTCAAGGTAGCGTGATATGCACAAAATGAACTTATGAAAGGTTTTAGATACTTTCATGCAAATGAAATTGCTAGGCTTAAAGCCTGAATTCTCAGTGCAAGAATGGACATCCATTCACATCTATGGTTGAATAACTAACTATCAAAAAATTACCTTTAGTTTGCCAACATACACCTTTCTACTTAAATGAATGCAAGAGGTAAATACAGAATGCCCATACCTGTAATACACGACTGGGCTATGATAATAGTTGAATCTATGATGAGATTACCTCAGTAGTCAATCTCTAAAATCCTACAATTGTGATCCTCAAGGACTTATTTGATGCATAATCACCCTTTTGAAAGCAAGAATATCAACCAGTTCACAACCTCTCTTCTTAACAACCATGTTTGTACGAAGAGTTGGAGGGCTTGGAAAATCTAGGAATGCCTAAGGGTAAGGTCTCATGGAGGGGGGATTTCTTAAAAGTCTCAGCAGATGTTGCTTAGCTTTTTTAGGAATATTTTTAAGTTCTTGGTCCCATAGATTTAATGTTGCAATTCTACTTAAAATTTTAAGATCCAAAATTTAAGGAATAAACTACAGTGCTTTGATAAAAAATAATAAATAAATGAAAATTCTCTCATTTTTATTTTTTGATAAGAATTTAAAATTTTAGATAATAGACAAGTGGTAGAAAAATTCCTAAGTTGTAGGGGCGATTTCTAGGCCCGCCTCAATTTCACCAATTGAAATTTGCAATCCTAAAAGGTAGGGGCTGCTAGTTTTCAGGAAAATATTCCAATTAATCCCATAGCACAATTTTTTTTCCCATGGGACCTCCAACTCCATTAAAATATATTCCCAAGCCCCCCATGGGACCATATTGTAACCCCCCTTCTCTTCATGCCGAAATGGAAGTCAATAAAAATATGCATGCAAAAGTGTAACTGCATAAAACTAAGAACATAGAACACCTACTACTCTGCCAACACGATGCTTCCTTCAATTATTTCCATGCATACTATTTTATATTGTTTCCATATTGCAATTGGATTTAATTTAGCTCAATTCTTTTAGTTTATTTTCAATTTTTTAATTTATTCTTATTTTATTTTAATTTAGACACGTTTTAAATTAAACTGAGGTTAATTTAAGCATTAAGATTATTTAAATAATTATTTAATGGTTAAGTTTATCCTAGAAAATGGGATGTGATAGTATTTGACCAAGTAGTAGAGCCTCATACTCAACCACATTATTGGCACACTTAAAGTTCAATTTGAATGTGAACTTATATTTTTTCCCTCTAGCAACACTAATACAACTCCTAAACCATAATTGGATTTCATTTAGCTCAATTCTTTTAGTTTATTTTTATTTTTATTTATTGATTCTTATTTTATTTTAATTTAGACACATTTTAAATGTAAACCGAGGTTAATATTAATCATGTAATTTAAGCATTAAGATTATTTATATAATTATTTAATGTTTAAGTTTATCGTAGAAAATGGGATGTGATAGTACTTGACCAAGCAATAGAGCCTCATACTTAGCCACATTATTGGCACACTTAAATTTCAATTTGAATGTGAACTTATAATTTTTTCCCTCTAGTAACACTAATACAACTACACCATTACCATCCCTTGAACATGCACCATCAAAAATCATGTTCCAAGTGTCATCATTTCCTAGATACTGATGTGGGGAAATAAATAAAGGTCTACATGTTTCTCAAATTCATCATCACAATACTCCACAAACCAATTAGGATTCATGTCCAATTAGAAAAAAAAATTCTTCACTTCATCTGGATTCTCCACAATTTGTAACATTATCTTCTCTCTATGCAATTGGACTTCTTTTTCATATAATGGTATGGTAGCATGGGACATTTCCATATGAATGCTACCAAAAATTGAGGCTACCCACTTCCTAGACAACAACATACACCACTTGGCTATATTATCAACTATGATAATTCCCATTCAATTTTTTTACTAGGGTATGCAACAAGTTGCACTTCAACATCATTTACTATTACAATCATGTTTACTTCATGAGAATCCATTGTAAGAACATATTTTGTATGAATTTATGACTTGTAATCCTAGTTGGTTCATGACTTTCAATAGCATCACATTGTTGTGTGTCTTAGAATCTAACATGCAATTATGTACTAGTCAACCATTCTAGAGGAGGTACTTTAAAACAATTGGAGAACAAAGATGCATTGATATTTTGCATCCCAATAGATTCACCAAAACTATTTTTGGTAAACATATTTGTCATTATGATATTTTGTTACACAATAACCTTAAATCACGCAATGGAGAGAAAAAATGTCCCAATAGTTGGAGAGATTATTCATGATCTTCTTTTGCATTTGAGAGGGGCAACTCTCTCATATAATAAAATTAGGTTTTTTAAGTGTACAATTTTAACCAGAAAGAAAGAAAGGTAGCTAAAATAGAATAGAAATAGGAAAGATAAATACATAGAAAGAAGAACAAACACAAAGATTCATTCCCTAGGAAATGATACAAATTAGAAAAAATGCAACCATGTTTTTATAAAATAAAATACAACCTAACATTAGAAATCCATATCTATAAAGGGTTTCATGACTTAACAAGTAGGAAAAATCCTACAATGTCATCCTATATGCATGAAGAAAATATATTTTTTAAAGATGAAACAATTACAAGTCATCACTTGACAAATATTTAAATAGATATTTTCCAACTATACATTAGAATAATTAACATCATAAAGAAAATGTACCCTAGCTCACAAACCATTCATATAACTCTTTATGTGTTTCTCAAAACTAAAGAGATCACATACTCTTTTCCTTCTTGTACAAGGTGAGAAACCAAATCTCCTTCCCCTAAGAGCTATCCAAAATTGAACTTAAACTCCCTGATTATATTGCACCTCAAAGCATTTATAGCCTTTCAATTTTGTAACCTTTTTTTTATATCTTGGGAGTTTATAAAGATTTATATAATAAAATTCAAGTAAATTGCAAGAGGATTCCTCATAATAAGCTAGTTATATATATTTCATGATAAAATACTTAGGTCTTTGGTAAAATTTGACAAGCATATGACTGACGGGGTATCATGTCAAAAATTTACATGCCTTGTCTATGTAATTTATCTTATCTACAAGAGTATAATTTGAACACTACTAGCATAAGATATTAACTTCAATAGTAGAAAAGAAGAAGCCATTGAAGAAATGACATTATATGTTCTCATGAATGATTTATTTTAGAATTTATTATTTTTGTAAAATCACTACAAGTAACACTTTTCTTTTCACTCTTCTTTGAAATAAATCTCTTTTGCTTAGGTGATTCAATATTTTCCAATACACCATCAAATGCTAGGTAAAATCCATGGATAAACCACTAAATAATATGGCCTTGACACTATCCTACTTTCCTATAAATGATTCCCATCCAAGGTCTATTCTCTTGATGATGGATACAAAAATTATAATGCTACACTTATACTGATATTGATATTGGAGAACCATTTGCAGTATTATCGATCTTAATAGAAATATATGTAGGTTATTTCATGAATTTCAAAAATATGGGATAGAGAAGTTAAAGTGGGTAGTGTGTTTGGCATAAGCATTTTATCTTCCCTGAAATTTCCTAAAAGAGTAGCCTTAAATTATTATTTTTTGTATTAAGGAAATGCATTAATTACAAAGAAAAAAAGCAGTTAAAAAACTACAAAAATAAATTATAACCAAAGAGGAAATGTTACACCATAGAGAGTTGTGCAAACTACCACAACTCAAAAAAAAACACAAATATGCACAACAAAAACTTAAACCGTTCCAATAAGCTGGAATATTATAGCAAAGACAAAAAAAAAGAGCATTATACATCTTGAAAGATAGAAATTAGAATCTAACCAAAACAAACTCCCTTTTTACTCAGAAAGTGTCCAACTTGTAGCTTAATTTGTCCAATTTGATAACTCAAAGTAAGGTTCTTCAAGGTGTCATTTTGAAACAAAGGAAACAGGGTAGCAAGACAAAAATATATATCAGAGTAAAGCCTTAAAAATATAGCTTCCTGATGAACATCATTGATAGTAAAAATAGCTTTGCATCTATTTCTCCATATATGTAACAGAATATCATGTCTCACAATATCACTAATTCGATTATTATAAAGGTCAGCCCCAAGAAGAGCTTCTTTGGATAGCATAACTTATGAGTGAAAATAGCAGAAAAATCATTGAACACAAAATTCCATAGCCTTTTAACCAACTAGCAATTCCAAAAAATATGCTAAACATATTATGCCTATGACAAAATGGATAGTTAGTTGGTTGGATCATAATACGTTTTAGCCTATCCCCAATAGGTAGTTTAAAGTG
Organism: Sequoiadendron giganteum; assembly: GCA_007115665.2. Classification (NCBI taxonomy): domain Eukaryota; kingdom Viridiplantae; phylum Streptophyta; class Pinopsida; order Cupressales; family Cupressaceae; genus Sequoiadendron; species Sequoiadendron giganteum. The sequence goes on along the minus strand of CM021109.1, from coordinate 221,656,629 downwards.
TAGTATCTTCCAAACAATTAACTGAGCATCAGAATTAACTTTAGATTTCCAAATTTGAGCAAATAATTTTAACCAAAACTTCTCACTAAACCTGCACTTCCATTTAGAATTCAACTGTGACTTCAAGGAGAGATTAGGAAGCAGCTTCAAATATATCTTTTTTAGATGGAAGAACAAGAAGGGGTATGAAGGTAACCATGATCATTCCTTAAAAAAATTCCATTGAATCGGAGTATAAAGTTTCATAGACAACTCCACTGACACTAAGGATTGCACAAAGATCAAAAAACTTTATGTTTGTTGCTAAGGGTAAACTGCTTTTTAACCTCATTCCATGATGACCAACTCATTGAATGGAAGTCCCATAAATTTCCAACATTACAAACCCCTTTTTTGAACAAAGAATATGAATGCTTTGGAAAGCTTAAAGCAAGGGGTTGTCCATGATAGAAGATATGTTTGTTCCACCAAATGGATGAAGAGGAAAAGTTGAAATCGAATTGCAAGGAATCTTCTCCTCTCCACTTTAACAAGTGACAAACATATTGCCAAGCCTTTCAAATAGACTGAAGGGGAAGAAAAGCCTTCAAAGAGAAAAATGAAGCATAAATAATTTTGTCTAACTAGCCCACTTGCTACCATTTTCCCTTAACTGAAGCCTAATTAATCTGATATTGAATGAGGATCTTCCATGGTTCATCCCCTTTAACAACTCTAACAATCCATTTAGCAGCCAAATAAATCCCCTGAGTTCTAGGGTCTATAAGGCCTAATCCTCTATGTTTTAGCTGAGTACAATAAGACCATGAAGTGGATATATATCCTGGGTTACCATCCCACTTTTCCCATAAAAATTTGTGTATAATTTTGACTAAATCCTCATACCCTTTATTAGAAGGCATCCAACACGAAGAATAATAGACATGTGAAGCAAGGAAAATATTGTTAACAACCTAAATTTTACCAACCAAGGAAAGGAATATATACCCCCAATTAAAGAGTTTTTGCTTAAGTCTATCAAGAAACCAATTCCACGTATCACAAAGAGAAACCACAATACCGAAGGGAATACCAAGATACCTCATAATTTCTCTATGTCTTATTTGTTTCCACTCTTTGGGAATCCACTAAGGAACATCCCCAGCTTGAACCATTAAGAAGTTTTTCTTTTTATGAGCTAGTTTAGAACCTAAAATTTCAAAATAAAGCTCAAAAATTTCCATCAGATTGGAGATGTCCTTTTCATAATTATGTAAAAAGAGTAAGTTGTCATCAGCATAATGAGAGTTAATAACAACATCATTATGAGGGATGGAAACTCCTACTATGAGTTGTTGATTAATAGCACTCTAAAGAAGATAACCCAAGTCATCAGTTGTGAGAGCATATAGGTAAGGTGCTAGAGGGAATCCTTGGCGAATGGATCATTGTAATAAAAAAGGATCAGTCATCATGTTATTGATGATAATTCAAGCATTAGCATCTTGGAAAAGCATTTAAATGTGAGACTGGATTTTAGGCCTGAAACCCAACCATTGTAGAATTTTAATAATAAAGCTCCAACGAATTCTATCATAGGCCTTATCAAAGTCAAGTTTAATTAAAATAGTATTTTGTTCTAACAATCTATTTCACCACAGGTTTTATTTGAATAGTCAGAGTTTTAGCAATTATTTCATATGAAGTGTTTAATAAGGTAATAGGGTACCAACTAGAAATAGATTCTTCCATCTTTCCTTTAGGAAGGACCTTAATTATGCCACCATTAATGTTCAAACCTAGGAAACCTTTGTTAAGCGCCTCCAAATATAAACAACAAAAGTCTTCCTTGATATGTGTCCACATAACCTAGTAGAATTCCATAGGAATCATGTCCCTACCCAAAATTTTATGAGGGGCCATAAAGAAAAGAGAATGTTCTAATTATTCCAATGATAATGATCTATCATTATACTAGTTGTACCCTAGATCAATTTTGTTAGGAATATGATCTTTGACGATATCCTCAAGAATTTGTTGAATATCCTCCCATTGGTCATATTTGAAGAGGTTCTCATAAAAACATTTGAAACATTACAAATATCAGTGGGGCTACTTTGTAAGCATTGAATTTATCCTTTATAGCACCAATTCTTTCTTTTTTATGTTTATAGTTGAGGTAATTAAAAAATTACTCATTACTCTTATTTCCTTCCTTTATCCAATGTAATATAGATCTGATTTTGGCCCACTTCCCTTTATAATTATCAATTTTACATAGCTGAGCCTCAATAGCAACAATGGAGGTTTGAATTTTGATATTATTAGGATCAGCATTAAGCAATTTTTTGTCATGTACAAGTTTTCCTTGGAGGGATATTTCTTTCCATTTATGTTGCCTATCCATTTGTTTGCCAAATGAACATAAGAAACTAGTGCATTTATTTATAGCAGCACACCACCAATCTATCCAAGACCCCCCCTCATTAGGTTTAGGGGTGGAGTTCTAAAGGCCTTTAAGAGCAGCTAAACAAGAAGGATTATTTAAGTGGTTTACATTAAGTTTGAAAGGAAGAAAACTATCTGAGTTTGATTTTGAGGACAAACCTATATTGCAAATGATGGGGTAATGGTCAAAGAGAGTGGAGGAAAGGTCCACCTGAACATACAAGCCCAAAGAGTCTTTATTGAGGGGAAAAGTAGGAGATATGTAAAATATATTCAGCCTACTTAGTTTCCTATTACTCCCTAATCTACAATTGGACCAAGTGTACCAATTGTTTGAATGGCTAGAAATCTTATCATGAATAGGATCAACCACCCCGAAGGATTTTTGATAAAAAAGGCAACTATCAAATTCATCTCTATTGAGATTAAAATATTTAGACCAGTTGCGATCATGAGCATGCTCAACCATGTTAAAGTCACCCCCTATTAACCACTCAGCATTGGGTAAGTTATTATCTAACCAGTTCCATAACTCCACATGTTCTTTAGCAAAGTTTGGGGCATAAATAGAAGAAAAGTCGATGAGTTATCCATTGATAAAAATAAGGGCCCAAACATAGTTGTGTGATGGGTCCTCTGCTTTATCAATAACATTCTTAGCAATCTAGGGTGCAATCCCAATAACAACTCCACCTTTTCCCTCAATGTGAGAATTAAACAAGAACATGGCATCACCCCAAACCTTACATAAGGACATTTCAAGCTTGATTCCCCCATTTTTGACTTCTTGGAGGAAGAGAACATCAGGTTTCCATTTCATAACAACCTCTTTGACTTTATATTTGCGAGGGGGAGAGAAATCCTGCGTACATTCTAGGATAATATCTTATAATTCATGATGAGGGGAAGATTCTTCATCCTGAGTCAACATAGTGAACCAATTTTCAATATTCAAATCTGAGTTCTTAACTTCATGATCATGAGAGGTGGAAGAAGGAGATCTATAATGATGACAAGTTCGAGTAGGAGAAAGGGTCGAATCGGGAGTGTATTGGTTAGGATAAGAGGGGAAAGGGGGGAAGAGGAATCATGAGCAAGGGATTTAGGAGTGGAATGGAGGGGAGAATGAGAATGCACTTGGCACAGAGAAAGAGAGGAAGAAGGAGGGGAAGGATCTTTCCTCTTTCTAATCTCTCTCCAACCATCTGACATAATGACATCTTTGAGAGATGGGACTATTTCACCAAGAACATCAAGAATACTATCAAGGTTGGAATGACGAACAAGAGAACTTTCAAAGGTAGGTGACGAGGGATTAGAGGGTTCAATGGTATGAGGAAGATGATTGGGGGAGGATAAATGGTCACTAGTTGGAGAGGAGACTAATGGTGTCTAAACCATTTTTTTCTTTCTAATTGGGAACTCATGGATCAGATGGCCTTCCTTTTGGTAGTAGAAGCATTCATTCAACTTATTTAAATAAAAAATTGGTTGATTCAACTCAAAACCAGGGCCAACCAATTTTATGTTCTTTGGCAGGGGCTTGTTTAAATCAACTTCCACATAAGCCTTAGGATGATCCCTAAGGCTTGAAAATGTATCAGAACTATGCTTACACAAAATTACTCTACCCAAGTGAGCAACAATTTCTTTTAAGAGAGGTCTAAAAGTGAAATTGAGATAGGGCAACTCAACCCACATAGGATAGCGAGAACGGGAAGGGCCTTCAGGGTGAAAATTAAAATTCCAAGCTTGTAGATAACATATTCGACCACAGATTACCCATGTCCTATATTGAAAGATAGCCTCAACATGGTCTCCAAATTTGAACATACAGGACACATACCCCTTTCCAAGACATATTACCCCTTTTCAGAAGGCACACCTCTTAGAAAAAACAAAATCACAGTTCTATTTTGGCACTCTGCAATTACATCAAAAACATCATTAGGGAGTTATATTTATAATATTTTACCCGAATTTTCTTCTGGCATAAACTTGTCTGGGTCTTCATTGGAAATGGTTGGGCTTTTCTCCAAAGTCATCTCCAAATTTGTAGCTTCATTATAGTCATTTTCCTCTGAATCTAGCTTGCAATCTGTTGTATTTTCTTTAACTTTCATGTGAGAGGGTTCACCCAGTAGTCGAGCTTTAGCTTTAAGCCGCATTGGGGTTGAGAGTAGCCAAAAACCAATGATTTATGGTGACTAGGGTTTCAGGAAGGTTGCTCACTTCAAACACTTCATCGTTGCTGCAGAAATTTTCCATCAGTAGCCTTAAATTTTCATTGAGACTTATTCATATGTTGCAAAGGAAACAGTATCTTCAGCATGGTCATTTCACCTTTGTCACCACATATGGCTAGTTTTGTGATAGAAAACCCTTTAAATTTCATAAAGTTTCTTGATTTGAGAAGTGGTGTTAGAGAAAATAACTCCCTACCACAATCATTTTTTATTCCTAAAGGCCATGACACGAGGCCCATGAAGGGGACAATAAATCCCTAGAATTATTTAGGGTAAACATTTTTTTACTATTGTAGATGAAGTCATTGGTTCCAAAGGAACTAATTCTTTCTTTGAAATATCTAAGTATGAGTTTCTAGTTGATCAACCATGTGCTTCTTCCTACAAAAAATACATTCTATGAGAACATCTTTTTGAGGCATCATGGGACCTATCTATGAATCACATTTTGCAGACATGTCCCCATATTATTTGACAAAAATCCCTCTACCATAATGATTTTATGGATTTTGATATCCTATCTTAAATCTCCCATTTCAGAACAAGCGAGGAGGATGCATGTGAAGAATGTGGAATTTGGATTTACATGTATAGACCACATTTCCTAAAAAAAAATGGAACCATTTCAACGAATCCATTTATGGTAGCTTTAAGTAGATAAATTTGGTGTAGATTTTATTATTAGAAATGAAGGCAACCAATACAATATGGATATCTGATTTAACTTACAAACCTAAAATATAAACTATAAAATATCAATGGAGAAATAATTTAACAACAAACAAATTAACACAACTCAAGAGCCATATACATAACACAAATATTTATGTGGATAAAACCCATTTAGTTAAAAAATTCACCAATAATAGAGGGAAATTTTGTATTATTCTTCAAAGATATTACAATGCATCTAAGTTCCTTAATCTTGCATCAAATCCAACATATTTTTACATGTAAAACATCTCATAATGTGTCAATCTCAAGCCCTCAATATATACCCATGCAGGCTAAAAACACCACCACAAAACATTAGCATGAGTCAAAACAAGGTTCCAAAATACTATGACAAAAATCCATATGACCCTTACATGCTAAACATAGTCTCTTACATGACTTTACACCCTCTTACAAGTTGTGATAGAATATTTCATAACATCCTTAAAAATAGGTTTTCCATCTCATGGGATTGCATCTCTTTGAGGCATTCTATCAAAACATTTAGACACCTTCCAAATTATCATAAACCTAAGTTTCACATGAAAATGAAGTTCATGAACCTTTAAAAATTCCAATAAAATGACATCTTCTTCACTTTTTCTCACATTCAAAAGGTTAGTGAACCTTCAATCAAAAATGATGCTTTTCGTGGATTTTTCACTTTCATGAACTTTCTAACTTTCACATACTTAGCATTTTCACAAATTATATGAAATTTATAACCATTTTTATTATGTCACACTTTCGAGGATTTTTAAAACTTTCTAACTTTCTTTTGGTTTTCCTTGTTGCAATTTTTTTGACTTTCTTAACTTCCACCATATCTCATTTTCTATGATTTAAAAAAAATCTTAGTTTTATTCATAATGTATTTTAGGTTTTTAGGCAGTTTGCTAACTTGCTAACTCATTGAAATGTAGAATATTTTGAAGAAATTTTGAAATTTGAAAATCATTAATTGGGAGTCAAGAAATTCAATTTAATATCTCTTAACCATAATCATATTTTTGCTTGAAAATTTACCACATTTCATGGAATGGTCCCATGAATCCAATTATGAATCCATTTTAACCCAACTTCCGTGAAATTCCTAAATTAATTATATTTCTACAATTTGTCAGAAAAATAATAAAATTTTAACATCTCTCAAACCAAAAGGAGTATGGCCTAAAATATTTACCACATTGTACATACTAAAGATATGATTGTCCTTATGGAATTATTTGGTTTCAATTCGAATAGATCTCGAGTTTTAATTATTTCCATGAATTACCATACCATACAACTGCATATTTTTTATTACAATTGAATGAATGTGTGGTTATCCTTTAGAATGGTTAATGAAAAACTTCATAAACTATGATATCTTTTGAGATGAATTATTATAATTAATAGTGTGGAAAACAAGTGACGTCTGACATTTTGTGAAAATTAATAACCTAGTGATGCTTGTCAATTTGATCGTTAGAGAAAATTTTAATAATCAACAAAAAATAAAAATGTGGAAAACACTTTTATAAAATTAGGTAAATAAGATTTTAAAGTGATACAAAGTCAAAAATAACATTAGAGAGGTCCTCATCCAAAAGTTCATCCTCACCCCCAACAAGCAAGTCCAACCTCCTTTTCCTCAAGTAAATGATTTTTATCTTGGTTAGCAATGGAATTTTAAGTGAATAAACTTGGAATTAATTTAATAATTAATTCTTTTATTTAGCACATGTCTCATACACCTTCATGTGAATATCTCATGCATAATCCTAATCTCTTTCTGACTAACACTCTCTTTTAGTTCACTCACCTGATGGATCTATCACCTCTTTCTAACTCACATACTCTCTCAGTTACACCTCTTGAAACTAATTGATCAAATCATGCAATTAGGTCCTCACACTCGATATGGACCATTCAAATTCAAATCAATCTCAACCGTCGAATCTATGAGACTTATATAAAAGAAGTTTTTCAACTCTATTTTCGGTAACCGCAATCTTTAAAGTTTTGTTTTCAAAATACTTATAGGTGAATATTGCATACTCACAATCTGAGGGAAATTGAAGCAATTTAAAGCAAAGTTGAGAAGAATATTGAAGATGAGTCAAGAAAGCATGGGGATTACATGATACGATTCTTATTTATTAAATTCCTTTGTTGCATATACACTTCATTATTGATTTGGTGATCTTAGTATAATCTAGGAAATTTGTGGTTATTTTCGTTGTTATGCTCTTTCATTTATTTCCTATTTATTTTCCCTTATTAAATTTGGTGAACCTCCCTTATGTTAATCTCCCTGACTACCTCCTCACTAGAAACCTCCTCCCCTCCCTCCTCCTCAACCTCACGAATGGGTGACAGTGCTCTACCCTGGCCTCTACCACCTCGTCGACCACCCCTCCCTCCTCCTCCTCCTCCTCCTCCTCCTCCTCCTCCTCTCCCATCATCCCCTCCACCTCTACCACCTAGACCACCCCCTCTTCCACCATGCCGACCCTGTGGGTTGGTACCTCGATGCTCTACAGGTGTTGTCTTATCAAGATCTGTATAAGGCATAGGTCTATGTTATGCCCATCGAGCATCATATGTTGTTGTAGTACCAGCATCCAATGACCCACCCCTCCATCCCCACTACACTGGATATAGTACATAAATATTTTCCTCAGTTGTTGCTATAGGAATCATAGGACCCCATAGAGGAATCTCCCTCGAAGATCGGGAAAACTTAGCTCGGCCTCATGACACATCTTGAATCTCACCAAATTGTTGGAGCACTTTGTCCGGTAGGTGTCTCTCAATGATATGAACAATGGCAACAGTCCTCCTAATCAAATATCGTGTTTGTCGACAGAAAGGAAATTGTCTATCCTTGTCCCTCCACTACGCATAGTCTATGTATGGTCCCCAAATAAAATTTACAAGAGTATCAATCGCATGCCTCCAAAATCCGATATCTCCAACGTGTGACTATTTAATAGTCTTGGCATACCTAAATACATATGGTGATTGGTCATTTAGCTGATGAATCAATGGTGGATGGAAAATAGCGATGTGCTCCCACACCAAGATCATCAGTAAAGCGGTCCCACAACTCATGGATTGCACCTCATGATAAGCTATGTCATGTAGATGGAAATACAACATTGCTAGTAGACAGGGGCCCCATGCATATACAACCTGCCTCTCCAACATCTCTCCCCAAACCATAGGAAATACATACCCTCGACGGTCTAGAATTACAATCCTAGCAATCAGAGTACACAACAAACAATCAATCCTCTCATATCTATCTGCAAGCACATGCCACCTCATCTCATAGTGCTCAATACCCAAGTATCTAACATCCTCATACACATAGCATCAGGTAATCTCACTGTAACCAATATGAGTATCATATCGGACCCTCTCACCACTAATCAATAGTCTGAGAATCTTAAAAAAATATGGGGAGGAAAAAATTGGTCCATAATTACAGGGGCCCACCCTTCGGCTCCAACTGGACTTTTTAAAAAAATTTAGCCTGTTCTATCAAACCAAGGCATTTCAATGGGATTTATGGTTTGGGCGGGCATTATTTCTCTCAATCTATTGCTTCTAGCCCGTATCCTACTTGAAGCATTCCTCATATATCAAATTTAGGAGAAAACCAAGAAATTTTTGATATTTGTGTCTCGAATTCGGCATCATTAGGGAAGTCTTTGGATTCTTCTCATTATAGGCGATGGTCGAAAGTTGTATCTGGTGTCTACCCCCTGTCCAATTTTCCCAAATCCATTTCACTTAATGTTGGAACTCCCTTCAATCCAAATCCATTTGATTTACATCCAACTTATTTTCCTAATTTTGTCCCTATTCCACACCTGTGACCCTTCAAATTGAAGCCTTTGGTTTCAAATCTGGCATCCTTTCTAAATTATATCCCTATTAAGAATCCTATATGCTCTTTTCAATCTAGGATTTTTTCAAACATAAAGTCTCCAATGCTTAGTTCAATCCTAGTTCAAAATCAAAATACTCATCAGATAGAGCACTTGAAAGAAAATAGGGTTTTTTTCTTATTTGAAGGTTCCTACTTTTGGTAAAGATCATAAATTTCAGCATGATAAGATATGGGTTCCCAAGATGCACAAAGATCCATTTAGAGGTAATGGGGTTCATAATGTTACCCTCAATGATGAATTAGTGCAACCTCAAGTTCATGATCTTCAGGAGCTTGCTCTTGTCTGTAATTTTTGGAAATTCTCCCCTGATGTTAATTTCTTGCAAAATTGGGTTTTCCAAACTTGGGTGGGAGCTAATTAGGTTTTTTATCTTGATAAAGGGGATGGTTTTTTTGTTTTCATTTTTGCTTTCAAAGATGATAGAAATGTTGTTTTTAGAAAGAATGTGTGAAGAATATGGATTGTTTAATTCTTTATGGACTCTAAACTTTGATCCCTCACAAAATATGATTAAATTTATATTGGTTTGGATTCAACTTCAAGGCTTGCCTCTTGAATATAGAGAAACTCATATTATTGAGTTATTGGGTAATCAATTGGGGATCTTCCTTCATCAGGATTTGTAGTTTTTTTACAAATCCCTCATTACCAGTTAGGGTTTGTATACTCCTCGATGTTTCTAAACCTCTTCCTTCAATATTGAATATCAAGACTAGATATGGGCTTTGAAAATAGTCTATTGTCATTAAGGATCTACTGGTAATTTTTTTCTAAATGTCATTGTCTCATTCATTCTATATCTACTTGTGATGTAGGTATGAATGAAGGTGTTAATTCTTCATCTCAACCATCTCCAAAAATCAATCATTCAAATAATCATGTCAAGGATTCTGATCAAATTGTCGGTCATTCCAAATTTGGTAACAAGATGGTTATCTTTGATGGGAGGGATGGTATTGCCATGAAGGTGATTCCCTAAGGTTGTGACTAAAAAATTTCAATCAAGGGCTATTGTTGATTCATTTTCTGTCAATTGGTCAATTGTATATGACTTGTTAATTATAGAGGATACTTCTACTACTCATGGTCTTACCATGTCTCCTTCAAAGGATTATGAGATTTTAGCTCCTTCATTAGGCCTTCAAAGATAGAGGCCTTTCAATATTTCATTGGCTCCTGGTTGGGAAAAGGGGTTTCTTTCTTTGATTTTCTCATTTTAGAATTATCTTAGTTTATTTGTGCCTAAATTCAATTTTGATTCTTCTCATCAACTAAATCATTGCACCTCTATGTTAACTATGGGTTCCTCAACTCCATTTTCTAAAAACAAAAAGTTGATCAAATTGATTTCATGGGCTTCCAATCTATGCTAGAAGAGGGAAATTTAGAATGTTTAGCAAACCAGATATCTTCAATGGTTGGGTCATGATTAATTGATGAAATTGCAGAGGTAGTTGAGAGGGAGTTTGATGGGACAAAAAATTCAAAATCCTTATCTTCAAACTCTGACCTAAAGGATTCCATCGTGGTTGACCAATCATTAGTTACTCAATTTTATGATGTTGTCAATGCAAGTAAGGAAGGGGAACTGGGTTTTGAGGAATTTGATTTCTCCACTTCTTTATCCATTGCCCTAGTCACCCTGTTTGACTCCTCCATCTCAAAAATCACCTAGCAAAAGAGGTCGTAAGTCAAATGTTGTTAAGCTTCAAGAGGAGATTTTAGTGGGTAAACAAGCCACTTTGGATGGTAATATTAAAAAAGGCTGAGGAGAGCCTATTGCTCTCCATCCACAACATGAAAATGCTATCCTGGAATGTTAGGGGCTTAAATTCTCCTAGAAAGAGAGCCCAAATCAAACAACAAATTGATTCAAGTGGGGTTTATATTGTTATTTTACAAGAAACTAAGTTTTCTCAGGAAAACTTTACCTCAATTATTTCTAAATGGTCAAAGTGGAAGTCTTGTCAATCAAAGGCACAAGGAGAATTTGTAGGGTTAATAGTTTTATGGAATTCAAAAACTATTATTCTGGAGCCCATTTCAAGTGAAACTAACTGGCAGCTACTAAAGATAACACATTTTAATTTGCAGCTCTTGTTTTTTAATGTTTATGCCCCCAACTCTACTTTTGGTAAGAAGTTGGTGTGGGATACGTTGTCACAAACACTTGGAATTTTGGTGATGACAAGGTCATTCTAGCTGGTGAATTTAATGCTCTATTATCTTTGGATGAAAATCAAGGAGGTATCCTTACTCCACCTAAAACAATTGAGGACTTTAGTAATTTTGTTTAGGATAATGCTCTTATTGACATTCTTCCTGGAAATGGCAAGTTTACTTGGAAAAATAAAAGGAAAGATTTTTGTTAAATATCTGAGCATCTTGATAGGTTCCTCATCACACCTACTTGGTTGTTTGAGAATTATGGCTTGCAATCAATAATTTTACCTTGGATTGCTTTTGATCATTTCTAGTTTATATGGAAATTCATACTAAGCAAATTGTTGCCTCTTGTAAATCCTCTTTTGAGTTTGAAAGGATGTGGTTTCGTCATCCGCAATTTTTAAGTCTCCTAAAATATTAGTGGTTGTTGTCCCCTATGGTGCAGGGTACTTTAATGTTCAGATTTTGCATGAAATTGATGTTCCTAAAAGACAGAATTAAGCATTGGAACACTCTTGTTTTAAAAAATATTTTTCAATCCGAGATTGAAGTTTTCAAGAAAATTAAGGAAGTTATTGCACAAGTTATAGCTAATGGGTTAAATCCGATTCTATTTGATCAACAATCATAATTGCAAGTGGAATGGGAAGAATTGGCTACTCGTGAAGAGATTTATTGGAGACAAAAATCTTGGGAGCTTTGGTTAAAAGAGGGTGATAAGAATACAAAATTCTTTCACATGTCCGTACAAATAAAAAGGCTAAAAGTTCCATTTTCTCAATTCAAGATAGTGTCACAGGAAATGTGCTAACAAAAGAGGCTGGTATACAAGCATAAGGTGTAAAATTCTTCACAAATCCACTTGTTGCACCCATTCTCCAACCTTTGTGTAGATAGGGAAAGAGAGGAATTGTTGGAAGTAATACCAATGATTGTTTCAAAAAGGGACAATGATATGTTACTTAAGCCATTCACACTTGAAGAACTCAAGGTTGTGTTTTTTATGCCTCTATAGATGGATTTTCAGCTTGCTTTTTCCAAAACTGTTGGGATTTCATTGCTCGTGACCTTCTTCAAGATTTGGAAGAGTCTCAAACTTCAGGTGTGATTCTAAATTAGTTTAATGTTACCAATATAGCTCTCATTCCAAAAAAATCCTCTTTGAAATCCTTCTCAAAATTTAGGCCAGTTTCATTGTGTAATGTGATTTACAAAATTTTCACAAAAGCAATTTGTTTATGTTTAGAGCCTATTATTCATAATTTAATTTCTGAAGAGCAAGGAGGTTTTGTTCCTGGGAGAGAAATTGTGGAAGGTTCTTTAGTAGCTCATGGTTAATTATATTCTATCACAAAAAAATTCATACCATCATTGATAATCAAATTAGACATGATGAAAGTGTATGACAGGGTGGATTGGTCATTCTTTTTGCAAGTTTTATTGAAGTTTGGCTTTCATCCAAAATTGTTTAAATGGATAATGTCATGTTTGAAAGGAGCAAAATTTTCAGTTCTAATCAATGGTTTGTTGGTGGGATTGTTTAGTTCAACTCAAGGTGTAAGACAAGGAGATCCATTGTCTCCTTTTTATTATTTTGGTTGAAGCTTTGAGTAGGTTTGTGCACAAGGTTCATATTCAAGGTAATTGGAAGGGAATCTTGATTCCTCCTATATATATCACAACTACTTAGTCTTTATTTGTAGATGATACATTATTATTTGGCAGGGCAAAAATTTTGGAAGCCAAACATATCATGTATGTTCTTGATAAATATATCTCTGCTTTTGGTCAAAAGATCAATCCAGCCAAATCAAAGATATATGTTTTCAATACCTCATCAGCTCTAAAGGAGAAAATTGTCAGTATTTTGGGCTTCCAAGAAGAAAAAATTCCAAGTAAGTACTTAGGCATTCCCTTATTTTCTGATGCAAATAGGGTCTCCTACTGGGACAAGGTTATAAAAAGCTTACAATCAAGAATTGTGGGATGGAAGGGAAGATAGTTATCAATTTCAGGAAGGATTTAATGATTAAATTAGTTCTCTCTGCAATTCTAGACTACTATATGGTTGTTTTGAAAGCTCCTAGATCTGTTATTGTGCAAATTGAAAATTTGATCAAGAACTTCCTTTGGAAAGGTAACATGGATGAAAAATAAAATTCCTTTAGTTTCTCTAGATAACTTATGCAAAGAAAAATTGAAAGGAGGGCATTCACAACTTAACTGCAAGAAACATTTCACTTGGTGCTAAGCTTGTTTGGAATTTATATTCCAAGCCTCACACTAAATGGTGTAAAATTATGTAGAAAAAATACTTAGACTCCACTGCATCAGACCAGATATTTTCAACTCTTAACCCACCAAAAGGCTTTGTTATGTGGAATTTTTTGTTAACCTGTAGAAAATTTATAATTCTGTACATTAAAATTGGGAGATTAATAATCGAGATAAGGCAGATTTTTGGTTAGACTCTTGGAAAGGGCATCCACCTTTGAACACAGTCCGAGAATTCCATCAAATTCAGCGGTGTACAAATCCAATTTAGGGGTTCAAAAGTAAGTGACTACTTTCAAGAAACAAATATTCTGATAGGAAAAGTGATTTGGAAAAGATTCATAGATCCTTTACTGCTTGAGGCTCAACAAAAAAATTTGAATAAATTGTTAGCTATTAGAGTTGTTTTTGTTCACAATGCTTCTGATAAGCTTATTTGGGCTCCCTCCAAATCAGGTCATTATATAGTAAGATTGGGTTACAAAGCAATAATGAATAGAGAGGTACATTCAACTCCACAAAGCGCCTTGACATTTTGTTGGAATTCTACAATATTACCAAAAGAAGGTTGGTTTACTTGGCTAGCCCTAACAAACAAGATCTTAACAAGTTCAAGATTATATAGGTTAGGAATTGCACATCCTTTTAATTTTGTATTGTGTGGATCAGCATTGGAGGATATTAATCATCTTTTTTTGCATTGCTCTTTTGCAAATGCTTGTTGGAAATTCATTTAAGCAAATCTAAGTTGGTATGCTCCTCTTCTAGCTACACTTTGGGATCTTATTTAAAGTTGGCCCCTTCTCTATCAGTATTTTGTGTTTGCAAGTCTTTGGAGAATTATACCTTCTATTGTCTTATGGTGTATATTGTGGGAGAGAAATAAAAGGATATTTCGCAAGCAAACATCAAACATTGAACAAGTAATTCACAAATTAGAAACTTCAGTATGTGAAATAGTTAATTCTTTTGTGCATAATTCCAAGCATGTTTGTTCAATATTCATAGACTGGGGCCCAAAGCAAATAAATATTTGGCATTTGGTCATTCCTTTTAGAGGCAATTTTCCTGGTCCTATTGTCAATAAATTTGATAGAAAAAAAGTAAGATGGAAACCACCTTCAGTTGGGTTTGTTAATTTGAATTTTGATGGAGCCTCTAAAGGTGACCCTAGGAAATCAGATGCTTGTGTTGAGAACTTCAGAAGGTCTACTAATTAGTGCAAAATTAATCAAGCTACCCTCGGGAACATATAATATTGTAGAAGTGCAAGGTCTTTTGTTAGGTTTACAAATGGAAATAAAATTGAATTACTTAAAGCTCCATGTAGAAGGTGTTTGTCAAGTGATCATCAATGCTTGCAGAGACAGGAAACATTTTTGTTGGCAAATCACATATTTTCTTGTTTGGGTTTGGAGATTACTAGATTCCTTAAAATCTTTCCAGATCACACATACTTATAAAGAAGGGAACCATTTAGCAGATCAATTAGAAAATTTTGGTTGTGAGCAAAATCGGGAGGAGATAACTTATGAGAAAGGGTTAAACAACATCTCACAGGATTCACAATTCATTATCAATAAGGAAAAGATTACTTCAAAGGAGTAAAAGTGTCACAATCATTAAAAGTCAGTATTCTATGATGGCTAATTATGGAAAATACCATATTGATCTTCCAAAAGATCAACCAGACTAATCTGATCTTATTGTCAGCCTTGGTTGTGATCAATGAAATCTTGGAAATTTTGAAATGTTAATTTAAAAAAAAACTAATGTTTATTGTTTATGCAGGACTCTTGTCATCAGAATCATTGCAAATGGTGGTGCATATGAATGTTTGATTTCAAATAACAAATTGAATCCTATTTTTTCGCGTTGAAGATAGCGAGGGGACTTAGAAAATGATGTATGGATCATCCGTTATTTTGTCATCAAGTGGTGACATTTGCAGCCTATGTCATCAAATGAACGATTAATAGTTTGTTGGTACTTCCAAGTGCTAATCTGTTGCCAAATGTGTGAGATGGAATCACACATGGTACCTTCCAGCAATGGGAGTATTCATTACCTAAACTTGGTGAATGTAATTATCAATTGCATTAAATCTTCGCGCATGTTAAGGTCTTTTCAAATTCTACTGAGGGTGGTATTTCAACAGGTGGCACTTTTTTACAAGGAGAAATTAATTTGCATGATTTTTAATACAAACAGGTGGCAATTTTTTGCATTGCTATTAAGCTTAATTAGTAGAAGTGTTATATGCAATTGATAAATCATATCAACTACACACCACTTATAATAATTAAGAGTATCATTCAAAACAAAGTGAATATATGTTATATGCGAATTGTAGGTGATTTCTGTCTAGAGCAACCGAATTTTTGTTTCTTGTGTAATCCTCATGATGACGATCAGATGCCTTCGTACAAAACTCACATTTTATAAGTTGTGGTGCTCTCCATTTCAAGCATTATGGTTCATAAAATTTTTTGGCTTTCTTGGTCTTCTACGGATTTGGAAATGGCATCATAAATTTTTTCTGGTTGGTGGGCTCTATATAAAGGGTAACTTTGTCTCTTTTTGTGATCATATGGAATTGTTTTTTGTGTCCTCTTTTGCTGGGTCCATTAGATATTTCAGTTTTCAGTGTCAGCATCCTAGTTGGGGCTTTTATCTTTCAATGTGAGAATTCAGCTTGGGCTCTTTTAATTATGGTTCATAGTTGTTTAAATTGCAAAAAACATTGGTGTGTGGTGAATAAAATGGAATGCTTGCACAAAAAAATTAGAATTGAAGTGCAAATCAGGGAGGGTGAACTTCCTTTTTTGGAGGAGGTAATAGAATTTTAGTTATCTAAAGTTTTTTGTGTTTCCTGTCTAAGCTTGTTGAATAGCATTAAAATTGTTCCAGGCAATGAAATTTTATGCCTAGATTCCCCCAGGCTACTATTCCCCACTCAAGTGGTTTCTATAGTACTTTCAAATGTGATGGACCTCGTGCAGTCTTTTGATTTTCTTTCAATTGTGGCACATGAGTCAGTTTCTTTAAATTATATCAATGATGATGAGCTCCTACAGGTTACTCAAGCATACAAATTAGAGAAAGGAAAAGCTTACATTGGAGGTCTCTTCCCTAAAAAATATATTAGGAAAAAAAGGCAGATAGGGAAGTCTATGGAGCCATTAAAAAAAGTCTACATAATGGTGACCCTTGGACTCTGTATAGGGTTCTCAACACCCATGCACATGAGGTCGGCCCTTAAATGGTAGATAATTGTAAGGAAAAAGAATTTGCAATTTCATTTATTCTTTCTCACCATATTCATCATGGCCCTAGAGCAATGACACTTGCTAGAGACATTCAGGATTCTCCAATCACTAATATTGTGGGTGAAGGAAGGGGACATAGTGATTTTGATCATTTCACCTGCAAGGTTGATGCTTCAACAAACACAGGTGCTTTGGAGGTTTGTGAAGGTCAGAGTATGATGGATACCTCTACTAATATAGGTTCAATGGAGGAATGATGTTCAAATCCTACTCTCATCATACATATAAAAATGCATAAATTTGTTATTTTGTTCTTACCTTATAAACGATGCATATATCTGTTATTTTGGTCTTACACTAGCTTCAAGAATATTAATAATATCAGCCAATAGGGCCTAGTTTTTATAAAATCATGTCAATGTTATAAATGGAGGTTTTTTGGTTTATATTAATCAAAAAAATGAATGCCAGTACTATAATTCTGGCCTATGTAATCCTTTATTTTCAGTTATATAATATACTATAGGCACTAGCCTTTTATCAAAAAAGAGAGTCCTTCCTTGCTTAATGTTTATTTCTTTTGTAGAGGTGGCTCCATATTATTTTTCGCATTTACTTAGACACTATATGATGCAGTCAATAATTGAGAAACCAAAGAGGTTTGTCAATTGTTGTAGCCTTCCTTCACAAAATCAACACTTGAGACAACTTAAAATAAAAACTCTAGCATAAATATTTTATTACATTCAAGTCTATAAACTCAAAAAAATAAACATGACTATCCATATTGGAAGCCCCATCTTCAACTACAATCAACTATAGGAAATATTCAAATCTAGAATGCAAAACACCTACAAGTAGGTTTCAAAAATCAGCTACAACTCCACAAACCTGTCACTTATGTCCATCATTACTCCCTGATTATCATGAATTTTTTAAAATGCAAACATGGGTTTTGTGTGCCTCCTTCCCAACTTTCCAAATCATTTTGAATTTTTAAATTTTATTATTGAATGAGAAAATTATGCCATTTTTACTGAAACTGGGTCTCACAGTCATGATCCAAACAATATTCTCCTTCAAAAAAATGTATTCAAAACTCTACCTCTTCCATTCTGGCGTGGAAATTCATGCAATTGGCCTCTTAATTGTTCTTTCCTAAAAAAATTCAAAACTTTTCCTAAATTGACATCCATTATCCCATTCCTGCACCTTCACTACCTCAAGCAATTGCATCAAGAAGATTCCAGCACTAATGGCCAACAATTTCAAATTCCCAGGAGTTACAAATGAAAAAAAATAATGTCTCCCAACCAAGTGAAATGATTTTACAATTAAAATTCATGCCAAAAATAAGTGTATGGAAAGGGGTCCCTTTCAAAGTTGTTGAAAGAAGAAAAATCAAGAAATATATCATGCCTACAAGACCAGCATCACACCAAAATTCAAGAAAATAAAATAAATCTTTTTGGGTGTATAGGATTGCTTGGTACCCTAGGATTCTCCTACATCAAACACCTGGGGTAAGAATAAATGTTCCATGAGTTGGAGCTCATGAATATTTGATTATTCTATGTTTGTTCTTCAACCATTTTTCTTCCTTATCAATTTGTCTCTTCTTCTTTACCCTACTCTAAGTCTTCATGTCTCTCCCTTCCTACATATTTCCTCTCTTTCTTCCTCTCGTGTAATTCATCTTGTCGTACCATGTATCATATTTCCATTCCAATTTATCGTTCGCAACACCTGCATACAAATTGGCATTAACAAATTCATAGAAATAGATGAATTCTATTTGCTCGTATTTCTCACCTATTTCACCTTCATCCTCTTCTTTTTCTATGTCAACAAGAGTCATCATACCTTGTTATTTTTCATTTTGTAACATAATATTTCTACCCCTAGCCATCTCTCCCATTTCACTTTCTTTCACCATTTCTTCAAAATACAAATCATCTTTAACATCAACTTCAACAAATTTTGAAAAGTCATCAAATATCTTAATTTTTTTCTCTTCCCCTACTAGTATATCAATTTTAGTATTCTTATATCCATTATTGTAAAGCATGTCATTTTCATGTGAATCAATGAGTTCTTTTTCATCAATTTTTTTTGAAATTTCAAATTTAACCTCAATGTTTTTTGTAACTTTTGTTTCACTTGTTGTTAACGCAAGCCACTCCTTTTCAACTATTGCAATCTGTATTAACAAGTAATTTTCTTCTTTAATTTTTTTTCTCCTTCAATTTCCTTATTCACTATCTTCCCCATAAACTCTTCTTCACTCTTTTTTCCCAAAAAATCTAATGTTTCCAAGTCCTTCAATGGACCAAACTTTGCTACAACTTCAAGGTTATCTTCTACAATAATACCATCCTTTTCATGCACAAATTCATTTATCTCTTTCAAATCAAATTTTATTTCAAAAATATCATATGGATGACTATTTACCTGGATGTTTCTTGCTTCTCTATTGTTGTCCCAACTTTACAATCACCATATTCCTTTATCTTTTCTTCATACAAATCAATATTTACTTTGTAAAACTTGAAAGAAGGAGATACTGCCTCTATTTTTTCTACTGCAACCTCTTTTCTTGTGCATGTAATTTTCTTTTCTTTTCTTTTATGTCATTAACAAGATGCACATCTATTGCTACCTCTTTCTTTCTCATTTTTTCCTTGTGCCTTTCTTCTTTCCTAGCTTTCTTTCATCTGCATTTGTGTGGGTTGCTCCCACATGACTTTCTTTCCATACTCTTTCCACCATAGGGCTACAAAATTGCACTTCAACATTCTCCTTTTCGCTATCCTCTTTGTCAAACCTCTCATTTTCCTCTTTCTTCTCTTCACTGTCATCTATTACAATTCTTTTCCTTCTTCCTTTCATGCACATAAATCATTACTTACAAACTCGTTATGAAACAAACAATGTAATTTCACTTCATCTATTTTTTGATCTTCCTCAACTGTAGCTTTCTTCTTCATTCCCAATCTTTCCTCAAGGGCATCCAATATTACCTCTATCATCTTCAACTCTTCAATCAACTTCTTTTCTCTCACTTTTTCCCAATACTCTTCCCAAAATAACATTCACACAGGTTTTTGAATAACCCATCTTGTCCTCTTCTTCAAACACATATTTAGAGACTCACAAGTCCCTCTACAGTTATAAGTCCTCCTTGCAACAATCTCTCACTTTAGGGTATCAACCCTTTGCAATCACAAGTCCTCCCTACAACAAAATCACTCTTGATTATCCTCTACCCAACAGACAATTTTTGGAAGATAAACCTCTCTCTCATGCACCTTCTACCCAACCTTAACCTTTGTTGGACGATAAAGTCACAAGTCCTCTTCCATACCTACAACAAAACTCACACTCACACATTTCAACAAACCCAAATCCTTTAATTTTCTCTTAGCACATACCCAAGAAAAATAACTTAGTCACTATTGTAACACTTCCTAACCAATCTTCCTACTCTGATACCATTTTATGTAGTCAACAATTGAGAAACCAAAGAGGTTTGTCAATTGATGTCGTTGTCCTTCACAAAATCAACACTTGAGACAACTTAAAATAAAAACTCCATCATAAAATATTTTATTACATTCAAGTCTATAAACTTGGAAAAATAAACATTACTGTCCATATTAGAAGCCCCATCTTCAACTACAATCAATTACAAGAAAGATTCAAATCTAGAACACAAAACACCTAGAGGCGGGTTTCAAAAATCAACTACAACTCCATAAACTTGTCACTTTTATCCATCATCTCTCCCTGATTATCATAAATCTTTTAAAACACCATGGGTTTTGTGCACCTCCTTCCTAGCTTTCCAGATCATTTTGAATTTTTCAATTTTATTACTGTATGAGAAAATTAATTCCATTTTTACTAAAATTGGGTCTCACAGTCACGACCCAGACAATATTCTCCATTAAAAAAATCCAATCAAAACTCTACCTCTTCCATTCTGGCATGGAAATTCATGCAATTGGCCTCTTAATTGTTATTTCTTAAAAAAATCAATTTTTTTCCTAAATTGACATCCATTATCCCATTCTTGCACCTCCACCACCTTAAGCACTTGCATCAAGAAGATTCCAACACTAATGGCCAACAATTTCAAATTCTCGAGAGTTACAAATGAAAAAAAATAAAAATCTCCCAACCAAATGAAATGATTTTACAATTAAAATTCATGCCAAATACAAGTGTATGGAAAGGGGTCCCTTTCAAGGTTCTTGAAGGAAGAAAAATCAAGAAATATATCATGCCTGCAAGACCAACATCACACCAAAATTTAGGAAAATAAAATAAATATTTTTGGGTGTGCAGGATTGCTTGACACCCTAGGATGCTCCTGCATCACTATATTTCTTACAAACCCATGAAGAATTAGTGCCTCTAGAAGGAATTGGTACATGATTGATTTTGTCTTCATAAGGATCATTTGAAGGCATTCACATATCAAAACCTCGTTGCTTAGAGAATATGGATATGTAGCTTGAAGTTATTTACAAATTTTATCTTCATACGTTCTAAGAGGGGGGATGCATATTTCTTGCTCATATTTTCCCTTTGTCATTCTTCCTTATGAATTTTATACAAATAATATATCATCCTTTTACTCATATTTAATTTATCTATGAATATTCACAAATGTATCCAAAATAGATTTATTCAACTTAGATAATAGTTTAGAGTGAGCTCTATCTATTTTGACCACTTTTCCTTCATGCACAAATTTGACACATCAATATAAAACTAAAGACATCGCTATGTCCATAATCTACCAAGAAACATGTTAATCTATCGAAACATAGAAATGAGGGTAAGTGCATGAAAATGGGGTAGAAAAAATGGGTCAAAAGTGGTCACTTCTCCCTTCCCCCCCCCCCCTACCCCCCCAATTAGCTAAACCTAAACTTGGACAAATAAGTTGAGATGTGTACACTTAAAATGTGAAGATAGAATAAGCACAAGAATTATAGCACTTTGAATTTAGTTTCTAAACTACTAAATATATTTTAAAATGGTTAAGGTTAAAAGGATGAAATTTTGAGCACACACAAAGGTGTTCCTATTTTTAACACTAAAATATAAATAGTTTCTAGTGTGTGCCTCCATTTTTATTGTCTTAATTTCAAATTTGGTTGGTTATAATATAGCCAATTGTGTTTTACAAGTTGTGAATTTTTTGTGGTTTTTCAAAGTGGATGCATCTTGAAAATTATATCATTGAGTATGCACATCACATAACTAGCACATTTTTTAAGTGTAAAACAAAGCATAGAACAATCAATTATATATTTTTTAAATTGAATAAGATGATCCAAAGTTATAAAGAAAAAATATTCATTTGAGGATTGTGAATACATTTTTCAAAGAAAATAAAAATAAATACTTCAACTAATTTAAAATTTTTTTAAAAAAATGAATAGTAAGCTAAGAAGTAGCTTGTCATTTTCATGGTGGTTTCATATGATTTTGGTGTAAAACAAGTAAATTTGATAAGGTTGAATTTCAAATTTAATTTTTATGTTGAAAACATACATTTAGGAGCAAAAAGGGATGTCTAACTATTAGGATTAAAAATATAATCCTAAATGAATAGTACTATAAAAAAATTGAATTCAAGGATTTAAAAATGTCTATGCATTATGTTTTACAAAATTTATGCAAAACCCAAGGTGTACACATTTTAAATCAAACATATTATGAATTTTACATGTTTTTGTAACACGTACACATTTTTCCTAGAATCTCAATTTTGACCACTAAATTATCCCCTATCTTGGTGCATTTACCCATAAAATAACATTAGAAGATCCCTAGGACCAATTGCTAATTGCAAAATGATATAAATGATGGTCTTAATTGAGATTGAATTACTCATTTTCAATGAAACACCAAAATTTACATAAGCCTATTGCTTAAGATGATTGAATAACACTTAGGGCAAATTTTAAACTAAAAATTTGGATAAATAATAAAAACGAGTAGGGGAATTATATTTGACAATGCCAGGAATATACAATGGACCATAATAGTTATTTTATGGGATCTCCTCTTCTACAAATATAACTACTAATCATGTGAAAGGAAGAGGATGTATCTCTAGTACATATCACACTCATAAAATCATTCAAATGATAATATGTATGAGAATCAATAAAATGGTCATCATTAGAATCTCTAGCATCATGCATATGAGAAATAGTAAGGACAACATGTTCATAATGTACATGAATTTTATCAAAATGACTAGGAAAATTGAGTAATATAAATCTTTAAATTTTGATTAGAGGGAGCAATCAAATGATTGCCCCCATAATTGAAACCTTTTATATGAATCATAATATCATCATTCAAATCTTGTACTTTATATTTTAAATACATGCATACTTTATTATGATTCTCATTAACTCTACAAAATTTATGCAATACATTCTCATTATAATTATTAGATAGCCCTCTATTTGGATCTAAAGGATGGATAAGTGGAAGAGTAATCAAATTAGAGCTCAAAAAAATTTGAAGCACAATCTCCAAGGTCACTTATAACTTAGTAAATTTTCTAAAATTATGAGGCTTGAAGGATGTAATAGTAGAAGTATTAATTACACAATGCATGTTGTCTTTTTTATCCTTTGAACCTAGAAAGACAAGAAGATTTTAAATACTATAATAAAATTAAATGTACTTAAGCACATCGGATGTAAGAATTTTCAATTTAATATTATTTACATGAGAAAAAATATCCATTAAAGAATAAAAGTTGTCAAAGTATACAATTTCTTGAAGAGGCAGCAATAGTACCAAAATGAAAATAGTTTGCAACTCATCGTCATGAAGTTAATGGTGTAACCTATAGCAAAGGACTAAAATATAAAAACATATTCAAGTATGTGTTGATTAGGTCCTTGGAAATACTCCAATAAATAAATAAAATAACCTTTACATCCATATTTACTTTGAAGTGCTTGAAATAGAAGAACAAATAAATAGCATGAAATTTTGAAATATGCATAATTAACTTAGCCAAAAAATATGTTCATACATTTAATATGAACATGCAACAATAAATGATCTCAAATGTGTATCAAGGTCATATTTTATATTGTACATTTCATATTGAGGTGCCACACCAATAGGTAAAGGATAGGTAAAATTATCAAATGTAAGTGGTGTATTTGTGCTTCCACATATTTTTTATTTATTTTACATTAGGCATGATATCAATTTTATGCTTTGCCCTATGTAGATTTTGAATAAGTTCATCCAAGGTAGATTTAGTGAAGATAGTAAGAGGAATGGGAAACACAAAAGGGTTAGTACAAATAGGATAGTAAGCAATAGAGTCAAAGGGGATATACATGACGATGGCATGTAGAGTTAGATGGAACATGAAATAGAATGAGGGATGAAACTATAAAGGTGGGAGGAAGAGATAATAGTAATGGTTGAAGGGGATATTGTAGATGAAAGAAATGGGACCATGTGTGGATATAACAATAGTAGGGATGACACCAAAAATAGGTGAAATGGTAGTAGTATCAAATTAATAAGAAGAGATTTTATAAATCTCAAGTTAGAAAGTGATCATAAGAATGAGTTAGTTTACATAGGGAGAGGAACAAAAGGACAAAATTAAGGATTAAAGCTATACCAAATTGAGGAATAAAATTAATAAAAAAAATTGTGAGGGAACACCATTTAAATAACTAAGAGAAACCTTAGCACCAATGCCTTGAAGCACTCCAATCTAAATGGTTTAGGAAGAAATAAATAATGAAAATATTGAATCAAATGTGCATGTCTATCAACCTTAGCCATAATAACAAGCCAATGTGCAATAATTTTTTTAGAGGCAATTTTTCGCTAAGTGGAAAATAGTGCATATCTACTTGTTGTCACTTGGATTCACACCCTTGCTAAGTGCTTGACTCAACAATCCAGTGAAACATGGAAACACTCCAAGGCCTGTGGTTTGTTGATAGCTTGGAGTGAATATCTAGAGATGGATGGTTCTCTTGGGACTTCACATAATTTAACCTATGCTACTGCTACTCACAAAGAAAAGAAATGGAGAAAGATATAAATGGAATCTAAAACCTAATGAGATGATGCATCAATGTTCTTTGATACCTATTCTATTATTTTGACACATAAATTCCCAATTACTCAACTAATCTTTACACAACTCAAATGTTTCACATGCTCATACATTATTACTTCATAAGAAAGATGGAATGTTTACAACTTAGAAGGAAAACCAAGTATACTTTCATAACTAAAGAATGTTAACATCAATGACATAACTTATGACCTATATAAGACATGTAATTTTTTCCTAAAGGTGTTGGAATGAGATAAATATTTGAGGGTTTACATGTAAAATCACAAAAAATGTATCAATCATTCATGTACACACAATGAAACAACTATTAAGAAGGAAAAATCACTAAATTTTATTGGTAAAATTAAGTTCTTACAATTGAATACAAGCCTGATAATTGTATGAGTTACAACAATGTTCTAGCTTGAAACAACCTCCAAAATTTATAATACAATAGCCAAGAATAAACAAGAATTGAATGAAAATACCCCCTTAGGCCTCCTCTTATGTTGCTCAATACCTTGTTAGACATTAAGAATATGTTTTGATAAATAAATTATATGTGTTTGCTTTAGTTTGTTGGGTCAAACCTCCTTGGGCATCTAACTAAATTTTCACTACTTTTTAGCCCTTGAAATGATGATTGCAGGTGGTTGAATGATGAAATATTATTGCTTTGACCTTATCCATCCATCAAATTCTCCTTAAATATTCCTAGATTCTTGGAGATGCCCCAAACTTGGTCAAACTATCCTATATTATCTCAATTTCTTGTACAAATCACAAAAATACCCTAGAGGCTTGGAAGAAAATATAACTGACCTCCACCTCTATAATTGCTCATAATTACTCTTTAGTTTGTAATGTGGAAAATGTTTTGGAAATGATTAAATTCCCTAATAGTGTGTGGCATATCTTCAAGGGTTTGATATTTTCCACATGTGTCACCTCATTAAGGTCTCCTTTCCTCACATTTTCACCATTTATTTATCATTTTTACCCCTATCATTTATGCTTGTCTTATGTGCAAGAAAACTATCCCTTAAAATATTATACACCCTTTGGTTTCTTCATACCACATGTTGCTTTTGAATTAATGGATCCTCATTTGTGGATTGTCATGAAACATATGTTCTCGCACGATACACTCAAACCCTTATCAAGCCACTATAATCTCAAGTTTTTTTATTTAAGGTCTTCAAAACTATTAATGTCTTGACCCATACCTTATCTATTCATGTTTTTTGTCTTCTTTGAATAGTTGTAGTTCTATGGTATTTGATGCACAAACTTTTATGTCATTAAGGGCACTATCCTTTGAGACTACAATGGTTGATAATGGGGAGATGAATTGAGTTGGATGGAGCTATAGGGGTATGCGTGGCGCTACATCAGCTAGGGCTCGACGACCCTATCTATGTGGGATTTTTTCCTCCTTTCTACAATTTTCCAGTGACTTATACAAGTTTGAGTGGGCATTGCAGGGCGATTTGTGGGGGGTTTCTTGTGGCAAGTGTTTGGTGGTCAAATTTTTGGTGCGGACAGTAAAGGGTGTTTGGGATTTTTTCCTTTTGGCTCTCAAAGGCAGCTAAGGTAGTGGGATTGGCATATGGCATTGAGCAAGGATTTGGGTGTTAAGGAAAATCTATCTTTTTAATGAGGAATCGGTAGGGTTTGAGCCTCCTCTATCATTCCATGCAAAGGTGGTTAAATTTTTAAACAATAATGTGAATAGTAAAGGCTCATCCTAAATGGGGAATCAACGGGTATCAAAAGTGAATGGGTGCCTAGAAAGGAGTGTGTCAACCAATTTTAGTGATTCAACAAGATTCAATAGCTGAAGATGTAAGATATCTATGTAACCATGCTATAATTTGCAATTTTATGAGGATTCAGGTCTTGCTCCCATTTTTGGATTCTTCGACTTGACGTACATGGAATTCAGAGGGTGATTGTAAGAGAGGGGGACCAACCACTGCAAGGCCCCAAGTCACAAAAGGCCAAGAGCGGAAAGGCTACCCTAACTTACCTCAATTCAAAGGAAGGTTAGGATAGAAAGGATGAGAATGATGAAGTCCATGTGTCCTTCGATCACTCTGCAATCCCGAGAATTGGAGGGAGACTAGATGAGTCACTTTCCAAAGTCAACTCTATGTTTCAAGTAGCTCTTTGTCTGAGGATAGAAGCGCAGTTCTTGGATGATAGCATGACATACTAGCGTCTCACAAGTGCGCTGGTGTCTGTATGGCCAGAAAATCAGAGAAATGAGGTTGGAATCCCAACAAAGGACTAACAGTTTAGTCTAACAATTTTGGGAAGTAAAGAACAAGAATAATAAAAGACAAAGGTAAATACGGATATGATAAGAGAAGTGTATTATCGCAAGGGTGACGAAGATAATTTCATAGAATAATCCTCTCACCAGCTTGCTTCGAGATCTCTCCACCTGCACACAACAAAGAGGGAAAGTGTTGGGGTTGTTTAGGGGCCTACCTTAGTCAGACCCCCGTCTTGTTGTTTCCACCTCCACGAACAACCAAGTTTGCAATGATATAAATAATGATAAAGAAGGGAAATACAAGCTACATATGCAAGAAACACTACAAATTAGTATGTGCTTACTTAACCGAATACAATAGAGGAGATGAGAGGAGCTTACCATTTTTGTCCAAGGCGCTCAAGGCTTGTGGAGGATTGAATGAGAGGAACTCAAGCCTCTGTTCTCATGGTGTTTGTCTTGTGCTCACACTATCAGAGTGATGGAGTGGTAGATTGTTGCAATGGAGTGAAGAATGTTGCCACAAAGCTTGAAAGTGGATGCTCAAAGCATGGAGAGAGTGTGCCAATCTTGTTTCAAACTTTTGTTGAAGAGAACTATGGATGAAAGAGTGAAGATTATGAAGAGATGGATGAAAAATGACCATATTCAGGTCGGCTAGCTGGAGGAGCGTTACACTTCGACTCCCAATCGAGAGTGTAATGTCTCTATAGACTCCAGCCGCAAGAATCTTTCAGGGATGTAAGTGCGTCGCGTAGACGTTTTCGCGCCTCGCGGGCATCCTTGACAGGAATGCTCTCATCAACACACAAATAAGGTGCCAAGTGGAATGCAAATTCACACTCATACATTTTTCTCCCACTTTAGCGAACACGAGTATTGATGAGTGCTTTGGTAAATTAGAGTAGTAAGAAATTAACAGAGTAAGAGATGTATACCTGAACCGACGAGGAAGTAGAGAACGGTCTAGCAAACCCGGAAGTGCAAGAGAGGACTTCATAGTTCCACATAACCACAAAGCTGAAGTACAAAAGTGCCTCATAGGCTCACGGTCCTGCAAGGGGGGTATCCTTCAAGAACTCTCACATGAAGGAAATGAGGAAAATCACCTTATAGACTTGCAAGGAAGGTATCCCCCAAGAACTCTCACATGAGGGAGACCAAGAAAAGTACCTTACAGACCCGCAGACCTACAAGGAAGGTATCCCCCAAGAACTCTCACATGGAGGAGACTGAGTAAAGGGGACTCCATATAGTCAAAGATGGTGACATGTTTACCTATAGATAGAACATATCAAGAAGTGGTCATGTAGGCCAGTGAATGGATAGTCACACAGACCATTGCTAAGTTGCAAGAATTTCAAAGGGCTCCTTGGGAACCCTTCAAAAGGAGGTAGGGTCCACTCAAGGGACGAGTTGTTTGAAATTAAAGTCTAGTCGGTTTTCCCCCAAGCTAGACATAAGGATGTGAAGTAGGTCTAGTCAGGTTGCCCCCAAACTAGATGCAAAGAAGTGAAACCGACCTAGTTAGGCTACCCCCGAGCTAGAAGTTATACAACTTTGTTGAAAACTTTTGAAGGGGTCCCTCAGGAACCCAACATGAAAAGGAGGGGTCCACTTAAGGGACACACTATTCAAAGCTAATGTCTTCTTTTTCGAATCGATTCATCACCAAGGAATCCTTTTGAAAGATGTCCACTTCATCAAGGAAGGAGATGCGCTCATGCGAGGGGAAGACTAAGACTGTTCCCACTTCAGAGGAATGTTTCCAAGTCATTTCTTTATGAATCCATGATGAAGGAAACTTGTTTCATTAAGGTTTCAAGTTGAGAATGCAATTCTAACAAAGAAGTGTGTGAAGGGTCTTTGAGAAAAGATTCATTTGGAAACGAATGTCTTTTCTAAAGACCAAGTGATGTAGAAAAGGTGTTGTCACACATGAAAGGGACAACTCAAGCAAAGATGAGAGAAAGATAAAGAGAAAGTAAAAGAAAACAGACCACACACAAAGGGCATAGGGGGATCTGGTTTTACGGGGTCAGATCTGCTTTTATTTATACATATTAGGTAGTTGTGGTAAGAGGCAAAAGATCATCAATCCCCAACCAGATCAGGAATAATGCACGAAAGACAAAGTAAAAATAAAAAATTGGGTCAACATGGAAGGAGGACTAAATGCTCCCAATGCTTTGCATCGTCCCCAAATTTTTGAAAGTTGATCACAAACATGGAAGAATAGAGATACATATAGAAGAAGGTTTACAACACAAAAACCATGCCTGTATCCAAGCACTAATAGGGG
Source organism: Sequoiadendron giganteum (assembly GCA_007115665.2). Classification (NCBI taxonomy): domain Eukaryota; kingdom Viridiplantae; phylum Streptophyta; class Pinopsida; order Cupressales; family Cupressaceae; genus Sequoiadendron; species Sequoiadendron giganteum. The sequence continues at coordinate 221,626,881 of CM021109.1, read as the reverse complement.
TGATGACGGTCATCCAGGCACATGTAGCATGATTACGGGGGAACACATCACAACACACATAAACATCTAATCTAAAGATCAAGAAGAGGGTCTCCCCCTAACACTGGTCGACCAAGAGGTCATCAACTTCCCACTCTAGATCATCAAAGGGGGAAGGATGACAAGCCTCTAATCGTGTAATGTTAAGGGGAGGAGCTTTTGATTCTCTTGCAACAAGGGCCAAGGCAGAGGGACCTGTAAGGTCTCTATCACTCAACTCTTATGGGTCTAAGGTCAACGACCTCGCAAAGATTTCTGACAAGGTTGAAACTTCATCCACCAAGTTAAACATGCATTTAACAGGAGTGCCATGTTTCACCTTGGTGGACGGAGGATTTTGCACCTAAGATTCACCGCTAGGCTCACCGAGAGACTCAGGAGCGGTGACAATTCAAGGGAGGCTAGGACTCGTTCCATTATTAGGATAGAACAAGTCAACTTGGTGCCACCTTTCGGAGAAGGTGGTCTCTTCTCATGTCCTCCATTGTTGGAGGGGCCATGCTCTACCTTCTTCTTCATTGGAGGAGGTTAACTCCCCATAAATGAAACAAAGAGGGTCGAGGGAGAAGAGGAAAGAACCGCAACAAACACAACCAAAGTGTTCACCATGTCCATGGGCTTTGGTAAAGGCAAGACAACCGAGATGAAAGGCAGCTTCACCGAAGAAGCGATTGACACTTGCACCCTTCCAAGCGCATGTGCACTCACAGTGGGAGCCAAAAGAGATTCAAAGATGAAAGGAGGGAAAGAGGAAGACGTAGTAGGAGATGCAGTCTTTTCCTCCTCCTTCTGTAAGGAGGCTTGCTTAGCTAGGAGAGCCTTTCACTGGTGCTTACGCTCATGCACAAGGCAGTTTCTATGGCTCTTTGAACCAGAAGTTGGGATTTGTGAAGGGACAAAAGGTTCTTGTTCAGCCATGGGAGTATCTTCCACAACTGTTTCTAGTGGAAGGTCAAAATCCTAAATGGGAGAAGAAGGGGTAGATTCAGAAGCGGTGGGAGGAGTTGACTCTAATGCCTCGACGGTGAGCCTCTTCCCATTCACAATTTTAGGAACAGGAGCAGTAGGAGGCCATGAAGGCTGAGATAAAGAGGACTCCCCACGGGGGGCTTTTTGTCTTCCATACCGAATGGGCCTAGGCTCTATGGGTAAGACAGGAAGCTCAAATGTAGGACACTTGGCCTTTCACCAAGCAGGCACCATGGGATTCTCTCACAAACGTGAGACAAAATTAGATGGTATCGTGATAGGATGAGAGGATCATTGAGTCAGAGCCTTCAAGTGTTGAAGAAGCTTCTAGTCGACAAGTATGGAAAGATGCCATGACTGAGGAGTATCATTCCATACTTAAGAACGAAAGAGGAAGAAGGAGGATCTCGAGTTTGCTTCTCTTCTTTGTGCCTTGGCGGCATCACTATCAACTTTTAGACAAGCTCTGTGTGAAACAACATAAGGCAACAGAGCGTATCTCACTTTCAGCCTAGCGTGCCCCTTCTTATAGTTTTGATACATGTGATTGAGAAGGTCCTTCCTACGTGGGAGAGGACCAAGGGATGTGGGCCAAAAATAATCTAAGGTATAGCTACCACGAGTAACTGATAGTCTATAGCCAATGTCATGGACAACATGTATCGAACCTCCATGAACGAACTTCAGACATTTGTGTATAACCGAGGGAATCGTGTTCATAGCTACTAGCAAGGGGATACCTAGCTACACTCTAAAGAGTTCGGACCCCGAGATGATGTCAAACTTAAGGCTTACAGATTTAGGTCCAACAAGGATCGATAGGACGATACTCTCTATAGGAGGTACAAAAATTCCATCATGTGTGTGGACAGTGCTTTCAGGTGCATCATACCCATCCTTTTGCAGGAAGTTAATCAACATGATATCCTCAATTATGATATTCACTTGCGATGTCAAATCAACAAGAACACCTGCTATAGTATTCCCATTTATCCATGCAAGAATGTAAAGAGGAGATGGTTCTTTATTGAAGCCCATCGGTAGGTCATGTGAGGTGAAGGTTATGCTAGTACCACTACTCACAATCTACACAGAGGGAATAGGTTGATTTAGGAAAGAGGCCATCACGCACACCAAATGGTACTTCTATAGAGCCTCCTAAGGTTTATGAGATAAGGTAGTGACCCAATTAAGGTTTAGTTATGCAATACTTTGGAACCTTCCAAATATGCCTACTAGGGGTCGCAGTTTGGGTTGCGAGGCGAGAGCCTCACAACACTCACACCTACAACACTCCTAGGACACGAGGAAAGGATCTCTCAGTATTGCAAAATGGAACCAAAATGGTTCATGTTGGGTTCACCAAAAATGTAAGAGAGGGGGACCAACCACTACAACGGCCCAGATCACAAAAGGCCAAGAGTGGAAAGGCTACCCTAACTTACCTCAGTTCAAAAGGAAGGTTTGGATAGAAAGGATGAGAATGATGAATACTATGTGTCCTTTAATCACTCTGCAATCCTAAGAATTGGAGGAAGACTAGATGAGTCACTTTCTAGAGTCAACTCTACGTTTCAGGTAGCTCTTTGTCCAAGGATAGAAGTGCGGTTCTGGGATGACAACATGACGCACTAGCATCTCACAGGTGCGTTGGTGTCTGTATGGCCAAAAAACTAGAAAAATGAGGTTGGAATCCCGAGAAAGGACTGACAATCTAGTCTAACAGTTTCGAGAAGTAAAGAATAAGACTAATAAAAGAGAAAGGTAAATATGGATATGATAAAATAAGTATATTACCACGAGGGTGATGAAGATAATTCCGTAGTATAATCCTCTTGCCAGCTTGCTTCGAGATCTCTCCACCTGCACACAACAAAGAGGGAAAATGTTGGGGCTATTTAGGGGCCCACCTCAATCAGACCCCCGTCTTGGTGTTTCCACCTCCATGGACAGCCAAGTTTGCAATGATAGAAATAATGATAAAGAGAAATACAAGCTACATATGCAAGAAACACTACAAAATAGTATGTGCTTACTCAACCAAATACAATAGAGGAGATGAGAGGAGCTTACCACCTCCATCCACAGCTCAAGGCTTGCGGAGGAGTGAATGAGAGGAACTCAAGCCTCTATTGTCGTGGTGTTTGTCCTGCGCTCGCACTATCAGAGTGATGGAGTGGTAGATTGTTGTAATGGAGTGAAGAATACTGCCACAAAGCTTGAAAGTGGATGATCAAAGCATGGAGAGAGTGTGCCAATCTTGTTCCAAACTTCTGTTGAAGAGAACTATGGATGAAAGAGTTAATATTATGAAGAGATGGATCAAAAACGACCATATTTGGGTCAGCTAGCTAAAGAGGAGGGTTACACTTCAACTCCCAATCAAGAGTGTAATGTCTCTACAGACTAGAGTCGTAGGAATCTGTCAAGGACGTAAGCGCATCACACAGACATCTGCATGCCGCATGGGCATCCCCAACATAAACGCCCCCATCGACACACAAACAAGGTGCCAAGTGGAATGCAAGCAACGGGCTTAAGTAGAATTAAGCCTTAGCTTTCAATTTTCTAAAGTGTAAAGGGATGAAAGGGGAATTTGTGTTAGGGGTGCAAATTCATGCTCATACAATGTTATAGAATTTATGCTAGCTATAAATAATTATTTCATTGTGGTGTTTTCCTATATAGTGGATCACAATAAGGCCTATAATGAGGGCCATATTTTTACAACCAAGTGGAACTGTTTATTAATCCATGGCATGTTGGATTTAATCTTGCTGAGGAACTTATATTAAATATTATGGTGTGGATTTAGCTCTTGTATCTCCCATTGGAGTTCTAGAGAAATTATATCTTGTGCATGATTGCTCTTTTGCTAGGAAAATTGATTGGATCGTTGTAACAAATGATGGATAAGAAGGCAATCTCATATACTCGTATTTGTATTGAAATCAAATTAAATAACCCTTTGTTGGACCTTTTGGAAATTTGGGTTGGAGAGACTATGTGGGTTCAACAACTTGACTGTGAAGTCCATTCTTTTCGATGTCACATCTATCATGAATATGGGCATCTGCAAAGGAAATATTCTAAAGTTAACCCTTTAGGGAGGTCAACCAAAAATATTTTTTATCAAATCTCCTTCTTGTGTTGATCAGGTGAAGGATAAAGGGTCATCGAGGCTAGAAGGTGCAGCAAATAAAGAGGGATTTATTCCAGTAAAGAACCATAACAAAGGTAGGGGGTCATAAGTGTTCTCTCAAAGACAATCTGGGTGGGGAGACCTATAATCGATTTGAGGCTCTGGATGATTTAGATTTGTTGGAAGGGAGCCCAAGAATTCTAATCCCTAGGCAACCTATTTTGGGGGAGGATTGGATGGCTACAAAGGAGATAGCCAATTTGAATAGTCGGGTGTTTATAGGTTTTGAGTTTTAGATGGACATAGATCAAGCACTTTTAACTTCTGGTGATTTGAGGCATGTCAAGAATCTAGTAGTGATAGTATACTCATCCCTACATACTACAAATAGGAGGCTAGAATGGGAGAGTAGCTAGTGGGAAAGGAAACAAAGTTTTGCCTTTGTTAGGATTATAGCAAAATAACTTCAAAACAGGGGTCTTAGAGAAGCCTCCCAAAGTGAGGAGGAAGAAAGATCGGGATAAAATGAAGTTAGTGGGTGAGAATTTGGTGAACTCAAGGTCAATTAAGCCTATTGATCCCCATTTAGCTACCCCTCATAAATGATTGTGCTCTCGTAGAATGCAAGGGGTTGAATAACATCCCTAAATAAAAGGTTGTTCATGATTTAATTAGGGTGCATGCTCCTGATGTGATGTTTATTCAAGAATCCAAGGTGTCAATTGAGGAAATTTCCAACATTGCTTCTAAATTATGGAAAAGAGGCCACTATCAGTGTATTGGGGCACAAGATAGAGCTGGAGGGATGATGTGTCTTTAGGATCTGCACAAGGTGTCCCCTCTTTGGTGGGATTCCAATAGAAATTTTTTTTGACAATGGTTGCTTCTTATTTTGATTTTGAGGAAGTGTTCCTACTTACCAATTTTTATGCCTTGATGGATTTAATTGGAAAATCAAGTCTTTGGTCATGTATCCAACATGTGAGATATTTAGCCCCTTTACTCCCCTAGATTATACAAATGACTTTGATGTTATTACTAGTCTGAAGGAAAAGAAGGGGGAGTGGCCAAGTTGAAGGCCTCATCTATTCTTTTTAAGGACAACATTCACATTCTAAATTTGGTTGATGTCAAGCCAAGGAATGGTTTGTACAGTTGGTGTAAAAAAAGATGTGGGGTGGAGGCTATTTCAAAGAGGCTAGATAGATTCTTGGTGTCTAGATTTTGGGTTGGTAATAGATGGTTAATTAGCTCAGAGATCCTAGATTGGAGGGGCTCTGATCATTGGCCTATCAAATTCTCAACAACGATGTTGAGGGCCAATAAGAATCCTTCTCTTAAGTTTTAAATAATGTGGATTCATAAACCGTCATTGGGGGATTTGGAAAAAGATTGGTGGTGGGAAGGTATGGCGCCTCATGGTACAACTATGTACTCTTTTGTTAGAATACTTTAGTTTGTAAAGCTCCAACTTAACAAGTAGAGCAATCAATGCTTTGGTAATATTTTTCAAGCTAAATTGGTAGCCCAATTATTTTTGGATGTAGTCACCAGAAAAATACAGGAATAGGGGCTTGCTGAGGGGACCCTTAGAGAATAAAGTGAGGATTTGAAGGTATTACAGGAACGGGAGCTGTGAGAGGAGATTTATTTGAAGAAGTCTAGGATTGACTAGCTTTAGGAGGGAGATAGGAACATTTCTTTCTTTTTAACTTTGTTAAAGCCAAAAGGCATGGGAATTTGATATCCACACTAGTGACATCCCAAGGGAGCCAAATGTCCTCCTTTCTCGAAATTTCGAAGGAGGTTACTCAATATTTCTCTTCTCTCTTCAAATAGGACTCCCCCTAGCTTTCAAGGAGGATAATCTTGTTCTAAATTGTATTCCCCTTGTGGTCTCTAATGCGATGAATGAGATTCTATGTAGCCCTATTTCACTTGATGAGCTAGAAGGGATACATTTTTAGATGAAGAAGGGGAAGGCCCTTGGACCAAATGGATTTCTTATAGAATTTTTTCAAGAATCATGGGAGATTATCAATCATGACTTATTAGTAGTGGTTCAAGAATTTTAGGCAAATAAAAGATGTTGAAGGCTATGAATGCTACTTTTCTTGTGCTTATCCCAAAAGAGGAGGGGATCACTAGATCTCTATAGGAAAATTTATTTATGAAATGTGGTTTACAAAATCATCTCCAAGATAATTGCGGAGAGGCTTAATTCATTGCTTAACAAAGTTATATTAGACAAGCAGTGTGGGTTTGTGACAAGCAAACAAATCTTGGATGGAGTTATTATAGTTGTTGAGGCCATTCACTCAATGGTGAATTCCAAGGAAAATATTGTTGGGAATAATTATTGTCATTTATGTCAACCCATTATGGGTTGTTATTGATGTCAGATGTGTATGATGAAGCATGTACATACTCCAGAGATAAGTGTTATATAGATATTAGTTTGTGCTAGTTTGCGGTACATTATACGGAAGAATGGTGGCTTGTTCGATGTCTATGTGTGATGCGGGGGTGGTTACACCTATTCTAATATGTTTTTTGTATACCTAAAGTGATATCATTCTTATTTTATGTACCACACTTGAAGATATGTTGCAAAAGTTCATTAAGGCATTCATAGTGTTGACTCTAAGGCATAGTCATGGTTTTTTGGTCTGCATCCTTCTATGGTAGATGACTTTGTCTTGTGGTTCAAAAAATAAGGTGGTCAAGTTATGTAGGTGAGATACATCCAAATTTTCAAGTCTTCACACCTTTTGTAGTTAGATTTATATTTAACAGTGTTTTGATATGTGTTTTGACAAAGAATGCAATGATAAAGGTCTAATGGAATGCTTTACACTCCTCTAAAAGAGAAGGGGTGACCTTTCGGTTTTGTAGATATGTTTAGTAATGATAAATGCATACTAATCAATAGAATCAAGTGTTTTGATAGTCTAAAAGTTGAGGTATTGGTTAACAATATGCTCCAATTTGTCTAAAATGCTTTATTTTTGAATTTCTATAAGTTTCTTCAGTTGCAACAGCATAAGTTGATTAGATCTTTCAGGAGAAGGTTGTAGGGATGTTGTTGGTTATCTACATCATTCACATCCTGGCTCGCATAATGTTTTTGGGATCTTCTCGACAGTATGAAGTCAAACATTGATGGTGTTGATGGTATTGATATATTTTGGGTTGACATAACTTATTCCTTTCATCTACGATTGATTTTGATTAATTAATTTGTGATGTGATTGGGCCATGACATACTATGTGTTAATCTATAAAAAAATTTATTATATTATATATTTGGAGTCGATCAGTGTGATACCATGTGTTTTTCTTCTAAAAGGTTATCTTGGAGCCAACCTAATTAAGGTTGAGTGTTGGAGCCAACCTAATATAGAAGATAAAATCATTGGTGAATGTGATGATGAGATAATGAATTTTAATTCAAAATAATGATGAATATGAAGTGTATGAAATTGGTATGATGATTCAATTGTGCGAAAAAAGGAATTGTAATATCAACATAAGTTAGATGCCTCACTCATAGCAGTTCAAGTTATAGTTTCTTATCATAATTTTCATGTACCCTGCTCTAAGAAAGTGAGACTCATCAGGTCCTTTGTATCTTTCCTTTGAAGTTATCTTCGCTTTAGTGTTTGCAATTCAATAAGTAGTGAGCCTAAAACTATATTGTAAATATTTGTAAGTGGTATATTGTGAGTTAACTCTCACCATGTTTTTTCCCTTGTTAGTTTTTCCATGTAAAAATCTTGGTGTTATTTGTGTGATGCATGTTTTCTTTTCTACTCTTCTTATTGTTCATGTGATGTGATGTTTGATCTAAAAATGGGAATGGTTTAGTTTTTAACATATTTTGATTCACCCCCCCTCTCAGCACTGCAATATGTTCAATAATTGGTATCAGAGCCAAGTGCCTCTTGAAGCCTAATAACTAAGATTGATCCTACTCTTGAGCACATGGGGTCTGTGACAAAGATCAATGATATGTTTATCCCAAAACCAATTCTAGAGTCAACGAAACCTAAAGGTTGGGACATCAAGCTGGAAGACTATGAAGTTGATTTTGAAGGTGAACTTCGGTTTTCTCTTAAGGATCTAGATGAAGCTAGATTGAAAATATAAAATATGGGTGTATGCTAGAAAAATCAAAAGATACAATTGTTAAATTGAAGGCAAAAGCTAAAGAATCAAAAGAGGAAATTGGAAAATTGAAAGCTCAAGTAAAAAATGGAAATAGATTCAAAGAAGAAAATCTTGTGATTTCTAAATTGAAATTTAAGGTTGAGGAAGGAAAAAGGATTGAACATTACTTGAATACCAAGCTGCAAGATAAAACTACTGAATACTCAAAGCTTGAGGAAGAAATTATTCTCTAAGAAAAGAACTTGAAAAGGCAAAAGAGAAAATTAATAAAGGTCTAAAACTGAAAGGAGGCTCTGAAATTCTTAATAAATTGATTAACCCTCAAAATCTATCTAAAGAGAAATCTAAACTTGGTTTTAAAAAATGGAAAATTCTTATGGTCAATGCATCTAAAAATCTATATGATAAATTCAAATTAGAAGGAAAATCCAAAATGAGGGAGGAGAAAGCTTACACTAAAAATCCTAAGGAGACATCCTCCAAAGATGCAAAGATAAATCAAGATAGCAAGAAATAATGTAGTTTCATACCAGTCCAGAGCAAGAAGGTGAACTTTAGGAAGCCTACTCAAACTGCTCCTATCAGGTTCAATGATAATTGTTATGCTTGTAATAAGTTTGGTCATAAGGCAATTGAGTGCAGAAGCAAGGTGGTCAGATCTCATTTGGGCCCCCAAGGTACAATGTTGTGAACTCTCAATCATTTCATGGTTATGTTATGCTTACAATAGATTTGGTCATAAGGCTAATGAATGCAGATGCAAAGTGATGAGGAATAGTATTGTTATAATCTTCCAATCCTTTTATGGCTACTACTACACATGCAAAAAGTTTGGTCATGAGGCTATTGATTGTAGATCCAATGTAAGAAGAAGTAATTTTAATTCGTAGGCTAGTATCATTTGCTACAATTACAATAAACTAGGACAAATTCCAAGAATTTACAAAGGAGAAAGTGTAAGGTCTTTCACTCCTCAAAATAAGCCTGTCATTAGTCAACAAAAGAAGGAGATAAACAAAGTTTGGAAGAATGAGGAAGAGATTGAAGTGAAGAATATTTCTACACCTCAACATGATGCAGATGGAACCTCTAATAACTAAAAAGAGAGTATTGACTCAAGGGGAGATGAAATTGTAGATATTGTCAAACCCCTGAAATGGATGCTTGATGTTGAAGTCGTCAACATAATTTCAAATGACAATATGAATCTAGTTGGTCATGTTTCTAGAGAAAAAGCACCCTTTGTAGAGGTATCCTGAAGGATTATAGATCTTTGTAATGTCACAGACCATAAAATTTGTTAAGTATCAAGAATAGATAAAATGCATTTATTACGAAGCAACTAGGGTTGGTATGAGGCATATTTAGCTCATTTTTTATTAAATTTATTTCATTCAAACTATTTCAAGTGAGTGCAAGAGCTAAAGAAAGTGGAGAAATTTTCCAACAAGTTGTGTGCAAACCCTAACAACAGTGTTCACAAAAGATATCCATATCTACATCTACTCTTAGTTGAACGAATACAACCATTCAAAGATGGAACAGTTCAGGTTCAATAATCTCTTGGGTGATAATTTTTAGTTTAAGCCAAGATATGTAAATTTGGAATTGAAAGTATTGGATGTGTGGAAAGGTTTTCCTAACTTTTTTTTAAGATGAATGGGTCAAAATTACCTTGATTCGAATCTATGAAGATATCTTTTTGGCTTGATCAACCCCATTTAATCACAAAAGGTGTTATCAAGGCTATGACTGGATTGTTCTCCATTAGACCTATGTCAGCATTAAAATCTATAAGGAATGAGGAAGTTGTGAAGCTTACCAAAGCCAAATTTGACAAGAACCTTAACTATGGAAGACATCTCTAACCTAAGGGTCTACTATGCCACAATGGGAATTGCATACAAATTTTACTTCATGAATAGAGAACTATCAACTACTGCTACCACCATCTGCATTGCTCATCAAATGGTGAAGGAAGGGAAAGATTATGATCTTTCTGATCTTGCGACAATAATTGTTTGATAATTTGCAAAGGACCAAGGAATGTCATTATAATTTTCAATATGGCACTGTGATTATATGTCTTATGTTCTATTTCATCAAGGAAACGCCTGGGTTGAAAAATATGGTCTAGGAAGAGAATACTCTTGTTGCACATCAGATCAAGGATTGCATGCGTAGCTTTCCAAATACTAAAGAATGTGACACAAATTTCTAGGGTTTATTCAAAACATTTCAAAATGAAATGTAGAGAAGGGATATAATACCCTCACAAGTTGTGGAGAAGTATAAAAATGAAATCATTTTTATGGTGGAAAAAGACAATTGTTAGATGGAGGTAGTTGAACCTAAAAATTCTTGGATAGTAAAGTAGCCCTATGAATTCTTTGGATTTGATTGGACCTGCATATGCTAGTATTTTTCTCAACAAACCCAAGGATCCCACTATTGAGAGGTTTAGGACATGATGAAATAACCAACAAGAAAATAAAGAAGAATGCAAAATAAGAGGCGAAGAAGAAAGTAGGAAATATAATGTCAGAAGTGAAAAGGGTGATCGGTATCATTGAGGGTTTTGTGGATGTGTCACATGCTCCCACCTCCACTCCAAAATCTCCACAAGAACCAAGAAGAACAAGTATATCTACCTTTTTCATTGTTACACCTTTCAAACCTTTCAGAGCTATTGAAACTCCTCCTAACAAAAAAAGGATTGCTACTAAAACACCAATGGAAACTAAGACTGCAAAAAAGAGGAAACCAAGATCTAAGCAAAAAACAAGGAGGGAAAATATTAATCTTGTGAATGTGGATGATGATGAAGAAATTGATGTAGAAGAAATGAAAGCCTATGTGTTGAGGAAAAGAAAGAAGAGAACAAGATAAGGTGTTGAAACACCTAAAGAAGAAGAAAATGTAAAGAAAATAAAGAAGGATCCTCTGGAAACATCTAGACATGTGCCTCTACAACTTGAGGCTACTATCAATTTAATTATACAACATGATGCACTGAAAGATGTTGTTGATCTTTATAATGAGTCATTACTTGATGACAAGAATACAACTGTAAAGTTAATAGTTATGTATATGAAAAATTTTAAAATGGATTTAAATGAGATAATTGATCAACTTACGATAAGTTTGGCAAAAGTAATCAATAGAAAAATGAATGAGGTTGTTGTTGAAGAAGCTAAAATGAGGCAGCAAGCACTAGAAAATGTTGAGGTATCTATCTCCCATGAACAAAGAGTCAAATTGTCCCAATATCAGTCTCAAGAATTCATAATCAAATAAAGAATAAATATTTTGATGGAAAGATAAAGAGGATGGAGAAAGAAACAATAGAAAAGAAAAATATTGGAAAGATTAAGGGTAAGTGCAAGAAGTTGGGTCCACGAAGAGGGGAAGTTTCGGCCAAAAAAAAAATCTCATAGAAAACGTGTATGCGTTATTAAAAAACGCGTATGCGTTATGCATCGGGTACCCGAGCCTAAAAAAACGCGTATGCACTAAAAAACGCGTACGCGTTATATAACGCGAATGCTTTTTATAACATGTACAAGTCATTTATTTTTTTAAAAATGCTTTTTAGAAATGAGTACCCGTTTTAAAACGCGTACGCATTTTGAAAAGCAAAACGGGTACCCGTTTTAAAACGCGTATGCATTTTTCTTTTCAAAACGCGTATGCATTTTAAAATGGGTACCCATTTCTAAAAAGTTTTTTTTTTTTTAAATAATCAAACAAATAAAGATAGCATATACGTTTTGTAATGCGTATGCGTTTTTAAAAACGCATACGCATTATTAAAAAATTGAATCCCCAACCCACTTGCAGCCTTGGTTTTAGGCTCGGGAAAGGTTTGGCAATCCGAGCCTTAGCCTTTGACCTGCAACTAAAAAACTAAGGCAGATTGAAGAAGAATGTCCAATTTTGACAATATGAATAATGGACTTTTTTTCTGAATCAATCTATAAAATTAAAACCCATTATAGAACACGATTTCTAGTTTCCAAATATATAATTTTTATTAATATTGGATTATATTTTCTATTTTTTAATTAATTTCAAAGCAAACTAGTCCTTAAACTTGAAATATCAGACTTTTTTTGTTTTTTAATAACTTTTTTTTGGTGAAGTTTCTTGTAAAACAAATCACATGACATCAATCTTTAGACAATTCTCTACACAATGAAAAAAAAAATTCAAAAAATGTTTAGTTAAGGTCAAATTATGTTGTCCGTACACGTTGATTTTTAAAAACAACAATAAAGGCCAATCAAAATTTAATAAAAAAAAAATACTCAACAAAAAATTACAAAAAGAATTCCTCATCAATATTCATGTTGTTAGCTCTCTTTCCCCAAAAGAAATCAGAAAAATAATTTTATTTGGGTCAAAAAGTGGTGTCCGTACACATGCATGGTATGGTAAAAAAATAGGGACTTTTAAAAAGTGGTTTTTATAGATCCCTATCAAAATATAATTTCTACAATCTGGGTATTTGAATAATTTACATATTTAGAAACTAGATTCAAAATGATAAATTTCATATTACTGACTTTTTTAAAAATTCATTGTGTAAGTGCCTCAAATTTTCAGTCCAAGTGTGACAAATTCTGAAAAACAGCAAAAACACTTCCACTTTTTGAGTTTTTTGTGGACCCAACTTCTTCCATCAACCCTTAAGGAATGTTGAAATAATCAAGGATCAAGATCCTTCATATACCTCAAATATACATGATATACCTAATGTATCTACTCATGACATAGATTTATCATCTTTTGAGGATACTATGACTAAAGATGATGAGACAGTTAGAAATGTCACACAAAATAAGGAGACTGTTCCTTCGAAGAACACAAAGGGACATGTTACAGAAGATCAATGTAAAATTTGTGCCTCTCCTCCAAAAATCATTAACTCAGACAAAGTACCTGACATTCCTCCTCTGAAGAATTCAAAAAATGGTGAACATGAGATGAAGGATAATCTTGATGATGTTCATGATACAAAGGATACAATATAAAAGAAAATTGATAAAGGTTGGATTTCTTCCTCCTCAGATTCCTTCAAAGACCTAAAGATGCAAATGCAGTTTCAACCAGTAGTCACACCTTAGCTTTTACAAATTCCCACTCTTAAAGGAACAAGTTGACCTATCAAGCATTTCTCCCCTCCATAAGCTACAACTTGGTGATGTCTTGCATGCTTCCACAAGAAAGGAATTCCTACAAGAGCATGTGAAGAAGAGTGAATTGATTGATAATGTTATGAAGATAATTTAGGATGGCCTACCAGGGGTAAACATTGATGTCTCCTTGCCTCTAGAACAAAATATAAAGCCTTTAATGGGTTATTTCAAGGATTCCTCCTCTCACTTAGAGTAAAAAGCAGAACAAGAGGCCCTAAGAAAGATAGAAGAAAAAAGAATGGTTGAAGCTTCTAACCAGTGTGCTAATGCACACAATAAATTACACAAAAATATAGAAATGTTTAAGGATTGTGTAAATGAAGCAACTACACTTTATCAATTTTGTTTGAGATGGCCAAACTCCACCAAAGGTATCAAAAGTTAGATTCACTCTATTGAGTCACAAATTACACAATTGGTCAAATCATATGATTTGTCAAGGGATATGGATGGATCTACTAGGGTAAAAGTTGAAAATATTCATGTATAGTTGTCATTGCTTCTAGACCAAAGAGAATAATTTAAGAATCAATTCAGTCTACAAAGAGAATCAGTCAATATGTGGTTTGTATGACTATCTAGATTGATGGTGAAAGTAGTGGAAGTGGGCCAGAAAATGAAAACTCCTAGCAAAATAAATGAGGCTGACGAAATATGCATAGAATTTGAATGTTAGAATCATATACTCACCTCAACAAAAATAGATTGAATTACAACCTTGAAACAACTAAAGGCGATACACAAGAATATTCTTCCCTTCAAGGAAGTTACAAAAGGGTAAATGAGACAATTTTGACTATGAATAGTTTTACAGATGTTTGTTGTACCTTTTTGTCTTTGAATAAAGTTGTATATAGCATCTATTTTTGAGGAATCTCCATATCAGAGAGAGCTCATACAAATTTTCAAATGTTGCAAATAGAAAATACCATGCCCTTTTCCCTTGATGTCAAAGGGGGAGAGAAGCATATGTGTGTCGCCATCAATGAAAAAGGGGGAGAATGTTGGAAATAAGTGTTGTCATTGATGTCAACCCATTATGGGCTATTATTAATGTCAGATGTGTATGATGAAGCATGTGCATACTCTAGAGCTACGTGTTGTATAGAGATATCAGTTGGTGCTATTCTACACTATAGTATAAGGAAGAATGGTGGTTTATCTAGTGTCTATGTGTGATGTGGAGGTGGGTACACCTATTCTAATATGTTTTTTGCATACCTAAAGTGATATCATTCCTATTTTATGTACCAACTTGAAGATATGTTGCAAAAGTTCATTAAGGCATTCATAGTGTTGACTCTAAGGCAGAGTCATGGTTCTTTGGTCTACATCCCTCCGTAGTACATGACTTTGTCTTGCGGTTCAAAAAATAAGGTGGTCAGGTTATGAAGGTGCTACATCCAAAGTTTCAAGTCTTCACACCTTTCGTTATTAGAGCCATAGTTAACAATGTTTTTGAAAAGATAAGCAACATTTACAGGGCATTGTACCCCTCACAACGAGCCACAAGGGCCAAAAAAGGACAAGACTAAACAGCTAAAATAAAAAGGAAAAGACATAGAAACAGCCTAAAGGCAGCATAGCAATAGCCAAGAAACAGCCAACAGATAGGCACCAAGAGCAACTAACTGGCATTGTCCCAGTTTTTAATCAAGAGGTCCAGCGCCTCATCTCTCACCCATTCTTTGTTTTCCTAACTATTTTTCCCCTCCAGTTCCTCTTTTATGGCATTAGATAGAGTGCTCGTAACAAAGTGACCCAATTTCATGGTGAAGCGGGTTAACCCCCAAAATCTTTTGTCAAGAGTGTCCAATCTCTTCGCCAACTCGCATGAATCCACCCCAACATCCATAGCTCCCTGAACCTCACCAGACTCATCCACCAACGGCCGTGGAGAGTGCAAGCTAGAGCCAACAAAAGGAAGCTTGCTATCCTCTGAAGTAAGTTGGGGCCTCTCCACCATATCTTCCTCCACATCTTCAAACTCTTCAACCTTGTAACCCTTGCTGTCTGACTGCTCCTCCTTAAAATCCTCAATGATTAACCTCTTCTTGTTGTTCTTGGCCAGCCTCCCAGACCTCCTCCTAACACTTTCCCCTCCAGTCATCTCCGTGTTCCCCACAACCGTATCCCCTTTAGAATCTTTTTGAACCGCATTCTTACCCTTGCCATCCTTAGCAGTCACAGCCTGCATGAATTTCTCCTTACCTTTTTTTGCTACAGTAACATTAACAGTCGTGTCAGTCTAAGTGGCTTTTAGCTCACAAAGCCCTTCCGTCACGTTGGCATGGTCCTTGCGTAACCCACCCTTAAGTTTTTGGTGGAAAATTTGGTTTTAGCATTCCCCACATTGTCTACATTAGACTTCTGAGGAGGACTCTTGGATTCGTCTGGGGAGATATGCACCATAGAAAGGGGTTCAATGTTCTCAAAGCAGACAGTGGTGATGGATTTAGGCGGACAGAGGGCAAGATGAAAGTGATACAGATGAAGGATAAGCCCCTGATGGAGCAGGAGTGGTGGGAGATCACAAGGATTACAGCTGGCCGAATCTTCACACTTGTCAATAGAATTTTCCAGGTCCATTAAAAGGAAAAATGGGAAATTGAGCAACATTTTATGCCTAAGGTGGTTTAACAGAGGGAAATGATAAAATAAAAAAGTTATATATCTACCTTCTAGAATAACATACTTCATCAGTGCCATGCACACCAGGTCCCACGGCTTAGGAAGTGCTTCCCTTTCAAACCCTGCCTAGTTCTGAACCGGGGTCTCCTCACCTCTGAAAAATGCTTTAAGGCTCTCGTGGTTTGGCTTTTTTATGTGTTTAGGATATTTTTTCCCCACACAACAAACCCGTAGCCTACGCAATAACATCCTCACTAATTTCGAATGAAATTCCACCAATGGAGACCCTCCTATCCTTCCACAAACTGGAAAATTGACCTGATAAAATAGGATCATGGCCGACTAAGCACTCCTTGAGCAGAGCAATTCCTCCCTCCACACAAATGTGCCAGACTAGAGGGTTGTTCCAAAATTCCTCATAATTTTCTAGTTTAGTCCGAACACGCTCACCACCCATACTGCCAGACAGCACAAAAAGCTCATAGAAATGCAAAAAATACCGAATGTAGCAGTCGTGAACAATAATCTCCAAAAGATAGTTAAGGCAGGGATTATAGCGAAGCAAATTAAACCCCACATACCGTTCACACGCGCGGAGAGGAATTATACCACAGTGTGAAAAGACACAAAAATTAATGAATTTATGATTACAGTAGAGAAGGCAAGAGTTGGCGGAGATGTAGGGAATGCACGAAAACCCATGCGGACAGGCCAAAAAACTAAATTTAGCAATCCTCCAAAAGAAGCCAAAGGAACCCCTAGCTAAACTAGCCGGCATGAAGCCTCTAGAAGGAGGCCAAATCTCATCATAGATAGTCAAATCATTATAAATACAATCACTCCTCCAAATGTATTGAGGAGATAAAATAAGCAATCCAATTCCCAAAGAGTAGCATGCACAGTACGGTCCCACGACTGAAATGAAGTAACATCCTTCCATTTAACCCGCATCAAGCCACCAAAACAAATCTTGAACTCCTCTTTTAAATCCCCTCCCTGCCATCTCATCATAACCTTAGAACCCAAACCCATCCACCATGTCCAAAGGACAGACACGTGGATGCTCCTTTCCCTATCCCACACACGTGCATATTTACCAGGAAAACTCCACTTGTACTCCATACCAATATGGAAATTCATCCACTAGCACACCCAAAATAACCAGTGGGCCCCCCAATCAGCTCTCATCATCCAAAAGTTGAAAATTGTTACAAACCATGGTAGCCTTGTCCCGCTCTATCAAAGCTTGAATATTAGGCGGCAGTCTTTCCTTATTCCTCCAACATCTAGCCGAATCCCAACCCAAGCCAAGATTAGCCAAAGCATCCACCACATGGTTGAATATATGGCGCATCTTTAGCCATAGTTAACAATGTTATGATATATGCCTTAACAGAGTAATGCAATGATAAAGGTTTGATAAAATGCTTTGTATTCCTTCGGAAGAGAACGGGTGACCTTGAGGTTTTGTAGGTATGATCAATAATGATAAATTCATACTACTTAGTAGAATCAAGTGTTTTGATAGTTCACAAGTTCAAGTATTGGTTAACATTATGCTCTAGTTTGTCCAAAATACTCTATTTTTGAATATTGTATGTTTCTTCAGTTGCAGCTACATAAACTTGTTGATAAAATATTTCAAGAGAAGGTTGTAGGGATGTTTTTGGTTATCTATATCATTCACATCTTGGTTTTCATAGTTTTTTTGGGATCTCCCCAATGGTGGGAAGTCAAAAAATGATGGTGTTGATGATATTGATATATTTTGGGCTGACATAACTTGTTTCTTTCATTTACGATTGATCTTGATCAGTTAATTTTATCTTGGAGGAGGTTTTTTGATGTAATTAAGCCCTGGCATATCATGTGTTAATCCATAATTATTTTTCTTGTATTATATATGTTTGAAGTTGACTAGTGTGATACCGTGTGTTTTTCTTCTAAAAGGTTATCTTGGAGCCAAACTAATTAAGGTTTTGAGTATTAAAGAGGATATATATAGAAGAATAAATCATTGGAAAATATGATGATGCGATAATGAATTCAAATTGAGTGGAATGATGAATATGAAGTGTGTGAAATTAGTATGATGATGCAATTGTATAAAAAATAATTATAATATCAGCATAAGTCATATACCTCATTAATAATAGTTCAAGTTATAGTTTCTTATCATAATTTTCATGTACCCTAAGCTAAGATAGTGAGTCTCACCAGGTCCTTTGTATCTTGCCCCTAAAGTTGTCTTTGCTTTAGTGTCTGCAATTCCATAGGCAGTGAGCCTAACACTATATTGTAAATCTTTGTAAGCAGTATATTGTGAGTTAACTCTCACCATGGTTTTTCCCTCATTGGGTTGTCCACGTAAAATTCTTGGTGTTATTTGTGTGATGCATGTTTTCTTTTTTGTTCTTCTTTCAATTAATGTGATGTGATTTTAATCTACAAATGGTCATGTTTTAGTTTTAATATATGTTGATTCACCCCCCTCTCAGCACCGCATTGTGTTCAACAAAATCTATATTCATGAAACTAGACATGGTAAAGCATATGTCTGGGTGAGATGGTCATTTTAGTAGAAAGTGATCAGAGCTTTTAGGTTTGGAAATGAATGGATAGAGTGGGTAATGAGTTGTGTCACTTCATCTTCTTATTTAGTTCTTGTTAATTTAGTGAACCCACTGATTTATTTGGGGCCTCTTGAGGTCTTAGGCAGGGGGACCCTCTATCTCCTTATTTATTTAAAATATTGGCTGAGGGTTAAAGAATAATTTTAAAGCATCATGTGAGGCAAGGGCTTATTCAAGGGTGAAGGTGGGGATTTGGGCTTCCTGCAAAGTCTCACCTATAGTTTGTGGATGATAGTGCTCTGATGGGAGTGGCCAATATTGACGAAGCCATCAACTTTAGACAGGTTTTGGATATTTATCTTGTGGCCTTGGATCAGATAATAAATGAAGTTAAGTCTTTAATATTCTTCTTCAATGCCCCTCCTTGGATCCAATTGAGAATTGGTCAAATCCTTAGGTTCTAAATTGTCTCCCTTACCCTTGTGTATTTGTGAATTCCTATCTCAGTGGGTTCTTTACCTTGAGAGTCATTTCATAATATGATTGAGAAGTTTTAAGGTAAAATCAATCATTGGATGCCTAGGTGGCTATCCTTCGTAGGAAAAGTATTATTACTAAATTCAATAGTTCAATCCCTACCTCTATATGGATACATGGTACATGTGGCTCCATTCATCTTTATTAAGGAGTTGGGTGCTCTCTTCAGACAATTTTTATGTGCAATGAATCTAGGATCTAAAAAGTGGAGTTTGGTCAAATAGGAGGACATATTCAAACCAAAACAAGAAGGTGGATTGAGGGTGCAACATGCAGTTATTATTGGTCAAGCCCTAGCTACTAAGATTTATTAGAGGTGGTTCACTAATCAGGACCAAGCCTAGGCTACGATCTTGTCATTCAAGTACCTGAGAGGAGTAGAGAGTGTTAATTTGTTGAGGATTAATGTGGGTGGAAGGGGATCTATAATCTGGGATACTCTCGAGAGAGGGGTTGATCTTATCAAGAAGTGTTTGTTTTGAATTTATAATAAGGGTTCCAAGGCCTTACTTTGGTAGGAATATTGGGATGGTTATCCCTCAATCTTGACTATGTACCTGCATCTTAGGAACTTAGGCCTTTGAGTTTTGGAGGCTAGATGTACTAAGGTGGAATATTTCAAAGTCAGTGAGAGGCTAGGACATGTAGATGCATCTAAGTGAAAGAGCCCACATGAGTGGCCACTCAGAGTAACTATCAATGATCAAGAGGATCTTTTTAGGATTTAGAAGGTAGGATGTGCAACTCTTTACCTTGGAATAATTCTCTGGCATGGAGTTCTGATCTAGGAGGGGTGTACTCAATGGTGGTTGGGTATCAAGTTTTTGGTAGATAGAAATATAGAGGGGAGGAGGTCCCTTGGTGGAAGAATTCTTGGAATAATTTTGTTTGGCCCAAATGTAATTTCTTTTTGTGGCTTGTGGCTCGAGATAGGTGTCTCACCTGGGAGAATTTGATAAAATAGAGTTTTGAAGGACCTTCTATTTGTGTGTTGTTTGGTAATAGTGAAGCGTCTTCTTCATATTTCTTTTTCCAATGCTCTTTTGCTAGGTTTATGTGGCATTGCTAGTGGGAGGCCTGGAAATAAGCTTTTGTGCATGCTTCATCCTTAGTGGATTTTTGGAGGAGTATGGGAATACTACTTGCTAAGACCTTTTTTCTTTAGGTAGTTTGGAATATAGGGTCCTCTTGAATTCTTTGGAAAATTTGGCTTGAAAGGAATAAGAGGATTTTCTAGGACAAGAGCATAGATGTACAACAGATCTAGCAAAGGGTTGTGAGTATGATTCAAGAAACTATCTAGGCTAAGTGTGAGGTGGTTTCCCCTAATGATCCAAGGGAGGAGGAGGTGATGCAAAATTTGGGTTTATATGTGAATGGGTGGAAGGATTCGCCTTCATTAGGGGGCCAAAATCCCAAAAGGAAAATTCAATGGGATGGCAGGTGGACTCCTCCTCCTATTGGTGTTTTGAAGAGTAATATAGATGGGTCTTCTAGGGGAAATTTGGGACATGAAAGGGTTATAGGAATTGGAAGGGATAACTCTAGTGAGGTTATTTTATTCTTTTCCATTTATAATGGGCACTATACTAATAACCTTATGGAGGATCTTGTTATTTTCATTGCATTAGAGAAGGGTTATTTCCTGGAATGGTGCAAGATTGTCTATGAATTTGATTCTATGATTTTGGTTAATATGTTGAATAAGAAGAATTTAGAGGGATTGAATTGGCATTGGCTTTGGTGGCTCAAAAAATTCTAAGGTTGAGCAATTCTTTGGATGTGTTTTCCTTTGTACACATATCGAGGGAGTTGAATAGTGTGGCAGATCGCATAGCTAAATGGGATTCAAAGGGTTAGGATGATTGGAAAGTTAGGTAATGGGAGAAACTTCCTCCATACTACTTTCATATTTTATATTTTTTAGTTCATGTTGGTATGCAAGGATAACTTGATTAATGGGTTGGGTCGTTATTGGTTGAGTTTTTCCCCTGGTGAATTTGGGTTTGATGGGTTGACCTAGTGGGCCCTTTGTATGTTGGTCTTTCTCTTGGTTGTACTATTGTTTTATTTTGTTTAATAAAAAATTTACCCCCTTTTTTCATCAAGGTCACTATCCTTTGTTCATATCATCATGCCATATTTATCCTACATCTCCACTATCTCCATACACATGAATACCGACATTTATAGTCATCACCAATGAGGTTTGCACTCTTTAAAGAGTAACAAAGCAACCATTTTTTTCATAATATTTAAACCAAGGATGACAATTTTCATTGTCTTATATATTTTTATGGTAACTAGACTATCACATTCTTCACTAGACTGCCCTTACATCTTTGTTGATAACTATCTTATAACTATCTCACTACCTACTCCATTACTTGATAATTTCTTGATTCTCTAGCACTATCCATTCATACATTTTCATACATACAATCTTCCCTCATGCATATTAAACTGTCATACTCTTGTTGTTCTTGGTTGTACCTTATTCACCTTCAATTTGCACATAGTTTTCATGATTCTTGTCATCCCTTGGACTGTCATTATGTTCTTATTATGATTAACAATTTTGCTAAGAAAAAAAAAATCATATAATTATTGAATCCATGAACTTAATTAGTCCTCCTTTTGATCCTCATTCTATGACCTCTAACCCTAGGTTAAATAGAGCTCTTTGTTGTCATGTCAAGGTGTCCTCATATAATCTTGCACTTTTAAAATCTATGGATGAAAGGACTATCACTTTGTACTTTGTCATAGACTATCTTTTTCACTACTCACGTGCACAAGCCTATTTAATATCATCATACCCTCTCTTGAAGACTTTTCAAAGTCATATGACTATCTTTCACACTATCATTGTGACATATCATAACAACTACTCTACCACACCGAATTATGCATAATCTTGTTATCCTAACTATCACCTATTGATATGTGAGTCTATCATACTTTCATAGACAATATTTTAATATGATACTATCCCCTTTTGAATTTTCCTTGAAATATGTTGTAAATCTTTCCTTAACATCTTACATGTTTGTCACTTATCTCAAAAATTATCCTTTGAATAACTATTCTTTACAAATTCAATATCTAATTTCCTCAACTTTGGCAGTCATTTTATCTGCAAAAAAACTATGAATTATGCCTATAACCCTTTCATATTGATAACTAGGTCATATAGGCACCAAATATGTCCTTTATCTACTTAACAACTAAATGGGGCTTGTAAAGCTTTGGAAAGGAACACCAATAGTTTTCCAATCATATGATGGTATTTTAAGTGCATTTGAAATTAATTTTTCTTCATGATCACCATTTTGATTTTCCACTATGCATTTCTTCTAGGACTACCTTCTTGTCTTTGTACTATATTTCTTGGACTGAACTATGTCCATTCTTTTACAAATTTAGGGCCATGAATTTCTCATCTTTTATCTCACTATCATATGTTTGACACTTTTTTTGGGCTCTATAGGAATACACTTCAATGGAATATAATGATAAGACCTATGATATGCTTTAAACAATAATTTTTACAAGTTTAGACCTCATGTAATGTTTTAATCTCAACACCAAAGCTAAACCTTTATTATGAGTAGGAAAACAGTGAGATTGATCACCTTCTACCAATGTCAACAACATGGATGGTAGTAAGAAGTTTTAATAAGGCTTTGGAAAAGGATTAGAAATTCTTGACAATGAGGTACAAAATAAAAGATAGGCCTAACTTTTTTGTAACAAATTTGATAAGGTTTTCCTTGTTTTGCATCAAGTTTTTCCTATCATATATTAAACAGACACTTCATTTCTCTTGTTTGTGGTGCTAGCTATCATTGTGCTACTTCATAGTAGACTGGAACTTTAGTCTGACATTTATTCCTTCATATATATCTCTAATTTTGATAATTCAAAAGCACTATGATGATAACATACTACTCTTCCACTATGACAAAAGCCTTATGAGAGTCACCCTCTCAAATGATACATGAAGGCATAGAATCTAACTATCACCATAATTTCCTTTTAGGGATATTTGAAATATCTTGGTTGTCTAATAGAGGAGTGACCTCTTTCATTGAAAGCTCCTTCTCCATACCACAAGCAAAGACTCCTCTTTTAAACAACTCCTAAGATATTCCTTGTTACAAATTTTACATGAGAAATCATTTCCTTTTCTCAAAATGTGACATGCATAAAGTAGCTAGGTATATCTTCATGTCTTCATGTATTCATTGTTTAATATTGAGTTAATACATGACTTCCATTTGAATTTAATACCTCCTTTTTCAACTTGCTAATCAGATGCTAAGAATATTTTTTAACACAATTAACATGCCTTCTATTCACAGAGCCCTGCAACAACAACAAACTACTCCTAACTGAAATTTCCTTCTTGTAAACCATAAAAATGTAGATATGATTTTTTCTATCGAATTTTACTTTTCATAAAGTTTTAAGCATATAGCCCTACTCCCCCTTCAACAAGGGCTTTACATTTGACATTATTAATTTTGAAAATCCTAGCCTAAGATGGATGTGTTCCCAACCTTGTAGTTATCACAAAATATTTCCTTCCATCTTTCTTAAGCATGGACTAGCACAATGGTATTTCATAACAAAGACAAGCGGAGGTAATACATGGTCCTTGCACTCTATGTGATGGCTATGGGATTTACTCAAGAAAATGTAAGGGTTTAATCAGAATAATAAACTTGTTTACTCCAAGGATGAGTTATACTTACATGCTCTTGCATGGGTAGACAATAGTGTTCCTCAAGGACTATATAGCCATTTCCAGTACTATCCTTCTTGTCATGGATGCACTAATATGAAAAACTCTCATGCAAAATAAATGAATACTAACTTTGCATGTATCCCAAAATTGAAACTACACTCCAAGGCTATTTGACCATCAAAATCTTTCATGATAAATCTTATTTGCTAGTTGATACAATCCTAGATACCTTTCAAAACCTAAATACTCATGTAAAGAAATCTAAAATGGTAGAAACCCTATAAGCATGACCTAGTTTTATTATGACAATTTTTTTTTGAAACTTTGACTCTCTCTAAAGTATGCATATGGTTCTTAGATCTCTTTAAAAATTTTAAGGTTTAAAAAACCTTATTAAATGTTAGGTCATTTTCCAAAGGCCAAAAATGACTTAAGGGTATTAACATGGGATTTATTTTAACAAGTTTTACCTTTGAAGAAATTTAAAAAAAAAACCTTTTAGACCAAGACCCTTTAAATAACAATGATCAACCTATTAAGGCTGATTTTGAAACAAAAGGCAAAAAATATGCTAACACTGCCAATTTGATTTTTCTAATATAATGAAATTTTTGAGGGCCCAAATTGCCTAGATTTTATGACTTATCAATAAAAAGCATGTTAAGTTGTCACCAATTTATTTGCACATTTATAAGTAATAATTTCACCACAATAAAGTTCATTTGTAATGTGGAATTGCTTGGAATTTTGGAGGTGTATTTTAATTAAACAATATATTCACCAATACTATTAAATTTTTACCATGTATGAGAACCAAATTCACTAATACCATTGTAATTATAAATTACCTTAAAAATGGCAATATATGTGTTTTGGATCTTGGTTTGAATCATCCTACATTTATATCGATTGTTTTAAGATCACATGAAATTCCCATATTTTTACTCCATTTTATAAATAGTCAAATTTTGTCAAGTTTGAATTCATAAAAATATTAGTAAAAATATAAAATTATATTATATTTTTCTACTCTCGATTAAGATAAAATCAATTATTGAATCTTTACATCCTTTAGAGAATTATGTTTTATACTCCTTTCCTTGGTTTCTTCTATGCCCAATGTTGTTTGCTACTATTTTTTTTGTATTGAGCTATAGACAATCGTGAACATTAGTGAGTCAATGAAAGGTAAGTGATAAATTTTTATTATCATATAGTATAAAATTCCTCATATTTATTTATTCTTTTGGTTTCATTGGTATATCATATCGAGTAGTGAGATATTCAGGCCCCAAGGATCTATATTCTATGATTCTTTTTATTGATTTTGTTTGTTTACTTTTAATGTTATTTAATACAAATGATATCATAAATGGTTGGTTTTGATTCTTTGAAGGAAAATAATGAACTTAAACACGCCATTTTTTCTTAGTTTCTAATTCATGAGAGATGTTGAATATGATCTAGTTTCTTAAAATTGGTAAGGGGTTGACCAAAATATAAAAACATAATATCATACTTTGGTAATGTTTGTGATCCATCAAGTCAACCTTCAACATCAATTTTTTTACCATCTATTAATGAACAAAGAATGGTAATTCTAGAGATGATGTCAGAAAGGAATTATAGGGTAGCAAGAATGATAATATTAATAAACTTGTCTCAAAAAGTGGTAATGAAAATTTAGATCTTGCATGGAAGGGGAAGTAAATCTAAATAAAAATAGGGTGTAAGTGGAATTTTTCAAGGAGTTTTTATATTAATAAGGTGTCAAAGTACCCATTCATTAAAATGACAGAGGATTAAAATAAATATTAACCTCCCATAAAATATTGGTGTAAGATTTGTATTTAGAAATATGGCAGGGATAAGAAGTTGCAACTAAAAATTGACACCATAGCAAAACATGTTGATAACTTTATGAAAAATAAGTCATATTCAAAAAAGAAAAATCATTGATAAAATAAAAATAAAGGAAGAATATCTTCATGTTAAACATGTCATGGAATATGATAAGTATATTCAAACAAAGGTGAAACTTGTTATATATAGCGGTACAATTGAAGCTCAATTTGGAAAGATGATGGGACCAACACAGACATGAGGGCATAGTGAATCATTCAAGTGGTCACGACTAGGGGATGACAAAGGGTTATGAGCTTTGATAGAGGTAGGAACCCCTTGAACACCTTTGTGCCATAGGATTTCTAAAAAATGAATAGAGCTAACATGTTGAGGCCTCTAATAAGGCCCATCTAATTCATCATTTAAATATTCAATGATGGGAGCATTAAGGTATAGATAAAAAGGGTTATTCCACATACAATATCTCCCAAATTTAGAAATATTTAAGGATACAAAATAACATGAAATAATTGGAAGGAAAGAAAGTTAAGAAAAGAGATGGTGAGAATAATAAAAAGAGAATAGAGAACCATAATATTTATCCTATTTCCCATTAGGTTCACCAAATATGTATGCCCTAAAATTGGAATATGCAACTTCTTAGAGTTGTAATGAGTTAACCCATTACATGGGTGATTTGATAGTTTTAATTGTTGTGACGAGGATGAATGATGATTTCAAGGTAGTATAAAGATAGGACAAAGTGGATGGTTTGTCAAAGGTTGTTAGTTTATGAATGGTGTTTACAAATATAATGAAAAGGGGTAGGTGGATTCCATTGGATTGATATACTAGATGGGTTTTTATAAAGACACAAATGTGGCTAAGTAGTGCTAGAATAAAGTTAAAGAGGGGGGATTTGCTCGTGCCTTTATCTACACTTTGCCTTGGTTGAATAAAAATAGAATAAAAAAAATCTAATATATTTACTAAAAGATAAAAAAAATAAAAAAATTAATCATACTTACAAATAACACCAACCAAACGATCATGCAATATTTTGTATTTTTGATGAATAATTAAATGAAATTGACTAATTAATTAAATATAATTAACTAAGTAGATGATATTATTAATTAAACACAACTCAAATTTAAAATTTTAGGAATGTGTGGGAAGATTCTATTATTTTCTATATAAATAAAAACAATATTTTAAAACATAAACAAATTAGATTCTTGTAAATAAAACTTTTTGGTAATAGACCTTTCTTCCATATACATAGTTACAAGTTTTTTATATCAAGCTAACTGTTTCCAAATATTTTTCTTATACGAGCATCAACATGAGACCGATATAAGATCTTGAAAGTACAAAAATGAAACTAATATCAACTCCTTTTGAGAAACCACGCTAAAAACCACCTATAGAAGACCAAGAGTCACAACTTAGAAATCCACTTGTTTAGAATCCTGATGAGGGAAAAATGTGTCATCCTTTTACCTCTTATTTATGTCAAACCTTGTCATCTTTCCTAGTGTCTCCTATCATTTCTATCACTTTTTTTAAATGAACAAACGGTATTTTATGAAATAGAAGAAAAGGTTAAAACTAGTGAAAATACCAATTTTGCTGACTGTTGTTAATTGTCTTTTTGATTTTGGTGACAGGAAGTGTTTAATGGTTGACAGTGCACATGAAGGATATTGATGGAAGGATAACTGAATTGCTGAATTTATATTGTCGTTCTTGTTTTTACTCATCAAAGATTAATCATTTTGTTTTAGGTTGTTACGTTGTTCTTGGAAAACTTTCAAAAGACTTTAAAACTATTTTGATTATCTTCTACAGGTTGTTGGTTGAAAGCCACTAACAACCAAAACATTTTATCGATTACATTTGAAAGACTGTTAGAAATATAGGTAGCTTCAATATGTATATATATGCTTGTACGTTGAAACTGGATATCAATATACATAATTAAAAGCAGAACCGTGGTGATTTTCTATACACTATGTCTATGATTGTTTGGATGAATGGAAGCGATAGTAGAATAATTTTGTGAACGTGAGTTTTATCATCCAACAACCGGCGAAGGCAGGGCCCACTTCCTCAATTGATTGGTGATTATTTCATTAGATTGTGTGTGTGGTAATGTATGCTTTGAATTTATAAGTTGTTTAATTATTTCATTACTATATTGTTATCTAAATCTTTTATTGTGTGATTCATTTCCATTAAGGTATTTAATCAGTATCGAGTTGTCAAATTCTTACCAATACAATTTGTATTCATTCAATAGTTGTTTGCTAGTATATGCAGATCATTAAACATAAGAATCAATTTGAATAAGTTAATGGGATTGTTTTGAATTTTCATTAAGTAGTATTGGAGGTTTGTTTTCAGTAGTTCAACTTTAACTTTGTGAAATGTTATTTTCAAGATAGATTTCTATTTTGTTACTTTACTACTCTTTTGTTAAGTGCCAGTAATTTGTTTCTGTGCATAACTATTTCTTCATAGATTCCTATCACATTTGTGACAGGAAGTCTGTTAATCCGAATTTTGGACATAAGTAAATTATATTAGGTTGCATCCATCAACCCTTGGTTTGTTAATTACAGCTCTTCCGCATATTGCCACAACACAGTTCAAAAGCCTACGTTCCCAGATTGAAACTTTAGGATGAACTGAGGAAGCCATTCCCAAAAGTACATCAAACCCAATTTAAAGAGTAATTCAAAAACCACAATTTTATCCAATCAAAACAACTTCCACATTAGAAGTCAAATATGGAAGACTAAGAGTCACAACTTAGAATTCCATATTAGATATCCCTTTGGAATTTAAACTTGGGTCTCCATAATGAAAAATCAATGCTTTAAACAATTAATCTCAAGCCCTTCGATATTAGAAGCCAACTATGGAAGACTAAGAATCACAATTTAGAATTCCATATTAGTGTTTTGTAAGTTTTATCAAATGAACTATATTTTTAGAAGATTTTATTATATAAATCCACCAAGTCTCCCCTTGTATCTTCTTGGAATAAATCCCTCTAAGAAATTTATAGAACCTAGGGGGGAACTTGTAACATCATAGATTTTCTGCAAGCTAGAATAACAAAGTTAAATCCTAATCTAAAATAACAATCTAAAATCTAACAACAAAGAAAGAGGAAATAAACTAAACTAATAAAACCAAAATGATCTCACCGAGTATGCATTCATCCCTTTGAATTATCTTGATTGTTCTTCTCCATTTTTCCTTTTTAGTATTCTTGCCCTCATATTTTTGTGTTTGAATGCAAGTATAGCTTTGTTGAGTGTCTAAGAAAAATATCGAAGTTGAATCTCTTCTCAAAAGTTTGTGATTTCGGGAGGAGGAATAATGATAATGATAGGCCATTTTATAGATTTTGTGTTTTCGAACGATCGGCTCAAATTGAAAGAGAGATCGACGGATGAGATTGATGAATACCATGCGATGTGAGTTCTGCTAGATAGAACATGAGTTAGAATGCGAGTTAGAACATGAGTTCAGGAAAGACTGAAGATAGAGACTAAGTTAGAACGTGAGTTAGAACACGAGTTCAAGATCTTAATCTCCAAAAATAGAAGAAGTAGACTTTGTATGCAAAAGCCAAAGTTAGAACTTGAAGACTAATGCATTCGAATGCAAACAGGAGTAAATTAATTAAATAAAGATATTTAATTAATATACACATCATGCATATGAGTTAGAACTAGTTATGATGGAGAGTCTTCTCATAGAGATAAACTAGTGTTGAATTCAGAGATAACTGGAGAACTAAAAATAGATCTCAAGTCAGAAGGTGAGTGAATGACTTAGATAACTGAATGATAGAGGAATGTGACATAAATAATTAAATATGAATTAAATGTTAATTTAATTCAACATTCGAAAGATGAAAGATTTAATTAAATAAATAAAGATAATTTATTTAATTTAACTGTTTGAAAAGGATAATATAAATAATTAAATAATAAATATTTAATTATAGATGAAGAGGAGGTTAAATGAATAATTAAATAAAGATATTTAATTATAGTTGGAAAAGTATGATAAAGGGGTAATTAAATAATAAATTATTTAATTGATAGATAAAGGGGGAAGAATTAATTAGTTCGCAACATAATTAAATAAATATGATTTATTTAATTAATCAAGTTGAATAAAGATTAATGATGAATTAATGAATTAATTAAAAAGGGATATTTAATTAATAGAGGAAATATGTGTTAGAAAGGGTAATTAAATAATTGACATTATTTAATCATGACCATGGACTATAGAAAATTATGTCGAATATGTACTCGCAGGCCTAGACCAATTTTCAGTATCTACAGTTTGCCCCTCTTTGATATAATGTTGGTACGACGTTGTGTCAAATAAAATATGCCCCGGTCGTGCCCCAACATGAAATAGGGTAGGGTATGCCCCCTCGGGAAAATTAACATTTTTTGAAAAGTTTCAAAAAAATCAAGAAAAATTCCCGATAAGTCAAGATGACAGTTAGAAATGTTATGGAATTGATGGAATTGAATTTGAAGATGTTTCGGATGAATACGGGTCGTTGGAAGTTGAAAGGCTAAGCGACCAATAGAGAAGGGCTGAAGAAATGCCATTTCTAACCCACCTATAAATAGGAATTAGGGCTAAAATCAAGTCATTTGCACCCGGAGGAGATAGAAAAAGAGGAGTTTTTGCTCTGACTGGCTGACGAAATGGCACCTATTCCGTACACCAGGCATCGAGGATATCGGATCCAGACATTCAGGAGGCCAGCCGATGCAGGACCACCAGTATGTACCCAAAAATTAACTTGTCAAAGTTATTTTTGCACGTATTTTTAGGCATTAGAAAATTAATAAGCAAATGCGGTGCGTCGTAAACAACGCATATGCCGTCGTATTCACCGCATATGACTGTGAAACGACGCATTTGCAAAAACTCGCTAGGGCTAGTTTCGGCTAATTAGGGAATGATCGCATGTGGAGCATTATGCACCGCATGTGTAGTTATGCAATGCATATGCATTAGGGATAGACGTGGGTGTAATTATGAACCGCATATGCATTTGTGAGACGCATACGTGGTAGTTTGGTAGACTGAGGAAAAATGCACCGCATGTGGTTTTGGTGAACCGCATGTGTAGTAGTCGGAAAGGGTGTTGGAAAATATGCGACGCATATGTAATATGCACCGCATGTGAGGCTCTGTGCAACGCATTTGCAAAAATGCACCGCATCTGTAAAAGTGAGCTGCATTTGATTGGTAAAATTTTTGAAAAATTTTCCCAAGAAAATTTGAAAAATGTTGACATTATGGTTAAAATTGCAGGTGGTGTTAGATCCTATTTATACACGGGAGTCACGACTAGACACATTTGACCTGAGAGACAAGTTGAACTCTGCAGAGATTCGGCTTCTATGGAAGCTAGGCCTACGTCACTTTTTGTCGATGCCTGCCATTCGGGCAAATAGGGGGATGCTAACGGCACTTTGCGAGCAATGGCATTCAGAGACATCATCATTTCATTTACCAACTAGGGAGGCCATTGTCACATTGGAGGATGTGTAAAGGATTTTGAGATTTCCTATCAGAGGTGAGCGGGTTATGTATGATACCCAACAAGGATTGACAGAGTAAGCACGGTTCTATCAGGTGGATGACATCAGTAGGCTCAGGATCGAGCATTATGAGATTAGATGGCCAGTCCTAGCAGATAGATACGATCGGATTGATTGTATCCTATGTACCTTGATTGGGGGTATAGTTCTTCCAGATATGCGAGGACATAGATTTCCAGTAGGATGGGGAGCTATGTTGGTCGACATGTTGGAGAGTGAGATGAGATATGCATGGGGTCCATGTCTACTTGGGATGTTGTACTTCCATTTACATGACATCGCTTACAGAGATGCATAGTCGTTGAGTTTTGGGATGACAATGTTGATGGTATGGGGTTGGGAGAGGATAGTTGTCTTCCGTCCTCCAGTTACAATAGAGAGAGAGGAGAGACACCTGTATGTGTTTCGATATATAGGGCAGATTACACAGACCCATGTGGGAGACACAGGGTACTAGCGACACGCCTTGGATATTCTTGATCAGTTCACATGGAGACCTTACATGGATTGTGAGGAGTGGGTGGACAAGGATATACATTTGTCATTCTACAGACAGGCACAGTATCTCATTGGGAGGATTGTTTCGAGTGTTCACATTATTGAGTGACATCTACCAGACAGAGTTCTGAGACAGTTCGGGGAGGTTCAGGATGAGCCTCGGAGTAGAGCAGAGTTTGCTCGGTCATCGAGAGAGGTTCCATGGTGGGGACCCATGATTCGAGTGGCTATAGCGAAGACAGAGATACAGGCACTTCAGCCAGTACAGTGGGGATGGAGAGGTGGATTAGCATATCCAGGGACCACGGCGACATATGAGGCATGGTGGGAAAAGCATCACCCGATTCCTTATACAGATCCTGACCAGCCAGCACCAGTCAAGAGACGAGGCACAGGGCCTAGAGGATGTCGGAGAGGTGGAGGTGCCAGAGTGGGTAGAGTTGGTGGTAGAGGTGATGGAGATGACGGTAGAGGTGGAGGTAGAGGCGGGAGACAAGGATGGAGAGGGGGTCAGGCAAGTGGACATGCACCTATTCAGGAGGCAGTAGCAGTTGATGTACCGATGGCAAATATCGGAGGGAGAGTGGATGTACCAGTTGGGGGTGAGCATGCTGCAGCGAAGGTAGTGGTTGAGGAGCGTGTAGAGGTAGATGTTAGAGTAGAGGATATTGGAGAGGATTCTAATGTAGACATGGCCTTAGACCCTCTGGGTGTGTTGGAAAGATATGGAGAGGATGATGTTGAGGAGGAGGCACCGATGGAGGAGTAGGAGAGAGAGCTTAGAGATCGGATTGTAGAGGGGAGACGAGATGAGGATGCTCCTAGAGATGGTGACAGGGAGGCTTTATAGGAGAGACTCAAACTTATGACTACAGAGTTTGAGTCGATGAGACTAGAGAGAGACAGTGCCTACATGGAGAGGGACAGTGCCTATGCAGAGAGGGACAGTGCATACACCGAGAGGGACAATTCTCGTACAGAGAGGGACAATGCTCTCATGGAGACAGACCAGGCTATATCTCAGAGACATGAGATAGAGCAGCAGTTCATAGAGGTTAGACACCTATGTAGTGGGTCCTCATCTAATGGCATGGTACGAGAGTTAGTCAGATCAGTGGAGAGAGCCACTTATTACAGGGATTTGTATGAGGCCGCAGTGCCAGCAGAGAGATGGGCTCCTACATTTTCAGAGGTGTGCAATCAGAGCAGAGGTCATACTCAGAGTCAGAGGACACAGAGCACTGAGGGGGTGGTAGGACCATCAAGGATAAGTCCATATGATAGGCCTTCCACCTCATAGAGGCCACCTTCGAGTCTCTTCCCACCGCCATCATCACGTGACAGCCGGGTTAGCGGGACACGATGACAGGGCTTCAAATACTTGTGGACATTTGTATTTTTTATCAGAGAGCCTACGAGCTCATGTTGTATTTATGGTTACATTCGGACATTGTACTGTGACACACTATTTTTGAGCGATATATATATATATATATATATATATATATATATATATATATATATATATATATATATGATTTTGGCGGCTTCTACATGATATTCAATTCTATGTTATGGATGATACTTTATTTCTAGATGATTATGTTTCCTAAATGATGTATGTACATGTGTTATGAATGAATTTTTCTATATGTTAATGAGTTATGCAGTGCATAATGATGTTATGGATGCCTTATTTTACTTATGATAATGGGTGCAATGTTCTACATGATGCTTATATGTGATGGTAATATGTACATGCAATGTTTACATTATGTATGTTATGATGATGCAATGCCTATTATGTCATGATTTCGAATGTATGTAATGAAGATGAATGGTACTATTCATATGTTGAAAATGCAATGCAACTATATGAAATGATTATTGAATGGATGCAAATGCAAATGACCTATTTTTTTTTTTAATCATTATTGTGTCACAAGACTTTATCTTAATGTCAAAGAAGATAAATGTTAGGATGAAAATGAATTCAGAATGTTAGTAAGAAATAATTAATGTCAATTGATTGAGAAAATGATATAATGATGGTTGATCGATTAAGAAAAAGATATAACCTTCGATATATTTCCAAATACGCTATACTTGCTTTGTTATCATCATTGGGCGGGACATGGCACAAATGGATAGTACACACTATGATATGAGATAGACCATAGTGTACAAAGTTATCCACCTGTGAAAAATAGACAGTCGTAGACAAGGAGTGTCTTAACTTAGACTAAGGACAAGATGCCCCAGTCGTTTGGTCAAGACAAACCACAGACAGCAAACAAATAAAAGATGGGTCATGAGACGTCATTGCTCCTCTAAATCCTTGATAGGACATCCTTGAGGAAACTAGTAACATGACTCAAAAACCAATGTTAGAAAGACAGTTGAAAGACAATAGCCAAATAAAAATAATCCCAAGACATCGTTGCCTCTCTAAATCCTTCAAGGGACATCCTTGAGAAAGCTAGTAACAGGATCTTGAACAAATCAATAAAAAGATATGACTTCTGTATAAGGCATGACAAAACCTGGTTTTAGAAAGACACGTGTCATATAAGACATTGAAGTCTGATGATGTTGAAGTGACAAGCCACATGAGACTATGACAATTTGATGATGTTTGTTGACAAGAAAGACATATCTTGCTAAGACATAGGTTGATCGCTTTGACAATGTGTTTGATATTGACTTGATGACTGTTGAGACATTTTGCCTTGTTAATGCATGACTTGCTTTGATTCCTTGACTGATAAACTATGTGTGTGTAGACAGTGTTTGACATGAGACGATACCTTAAACTATGATATGCAACTTGTGTGATAGTGATTGTGAATGAACCCTATTGGACTGACCTAGTGTGGTCTCAGGAGCTCATCAATTGATTAGCCTTGCCTACGTTGTACATGCAGAGACCTCGTAGTTCGACATGACCAATGAATTTGAATATACAAAGCGTCATGATTTTAGTGTGTGTGATACATGACAAACCTAGACTGACTAACCTAATGCCTCAGGGGCACATCGATTGATGGCCTTGCCTATGTCCCAGTCGCAGAGGCAACGTAGTCGACTATGTTTACGACTGACTTAACATGACCGACTTGACATGATTGACTAGACATGACTGACCTAACATGATTGACTTGACATGACTGACCTGACATGATTGACTTGACACTGATTGACTAGACATTGTTTTTGGGATTTTTCGACACTTTTTTGATTTTATTTTTATTTATTTTTTCTAATGTTTTTAGGATTTTTCAAGACATTTTTGATGGTGTGACGTTATGTACAAAGTGTTAGGGCACAGAACAAGGATTTTCCCCCAGTCAGGAATATGATTTGGAAGATGGAGTGGGTAATGTGATGGAATGGACATTTAGATGTCAATCGTTCCAAATGATGGATAGGACAACCATTTATTATGAGTGATGGTGAAAAAAATAAGTCTAATTAGAATGATGGTAGATGGAAGAGCAAGCTTGACTACACATGGTGCCTGTTTGCCAGGTTTTCACCATGGTACTTATCCATAGCGCCACCGAAGCGGTTTTCACTAGTGGGCAGATTTATTTCTCTTTACTTTTTTTATTTTCTCAAATTTTTTGGTGTTACAAAGACGCTTATTTGCCAGGTTTTCATCAAGGTAACCATTTTTTTTTTTTTTTGTATTTTTCCAGATTAAGACACGGATTCTCAGAGACTTGAGCGTAGAACCTCTTTAGATGTAGACTGTTGATAGGGGACAAAAGCGGTTCTCCTTTAGGAGTAGAGATTTGGTACGCTCCTGATCCAAAGGCTTCTATGACAATATACGGCCCCAACCAATTAGGTTCAAACTTTCCTGGCTTTTCTCGTTTAGCTTGGTTCTTAGGATTCTCCATTAATACCAGGTCACCAATGTCAAAGTGTCTATTAAGAACCTTCCTGTTGTAACTACGACGAATACAATTCTCATATACTTGTAAATGATCTAATTCTTTTTGTCTTCGTTCATCCAACAATTCTAGCTCTTGTAACCTAGAGACACGGTATTCTTCATCATCGATATGACCCTTCAAGGATACCCCTAGAGAAGGTATTTCAACCTCAATAGGTAAGATAGCTTTAGACCCGAATACGAGGGAATATGGAGTGGCGCCGGTGGGAGTACGGATGCTTGTGCGATAAGCGCATAAGGCAGGATTAAGCTGTAGGTGCCAGTCACGACCAACGTCATTGATAGTCTTCTTAAGGATTCTAACAATAGTCTTATTAGATGCCTCAGCTTGGCCATTACCTTGTGGGTAATATGGGGTGGAGAAATGGTGTTTGATGTGGAATTCTTCACATAAATGGCATACTTCTTAGTTCTTGAATGGGCGGCCATTGTCTGTGATTATGGATTGAGGTACACCATACCGACAAATGATATAGTTTAGGATAAACTTAGATATTTGTGTGTCGGTTATGTATGTCATGGGGATGGCTTCGATCCATTTGGTGAAGTATTCGGTGGCGGTGATGATGAATTTGTGGCCATTGGATAATGAAGGGTGTATCTTACCTATGAGGTCAAGTCCCCATTGGGCAAAGGGCCATGGTGAAGTAATTGGACGAAGCTCCTGCACTAGCGCTCTTATCAAGTCTCCATGTATTTGACATTGTCTACACTTCTTTACAAAGACGTATGAGTCTTTCTCCATTGTAGGCCAATAGTAACCTAGTCTCATAATCTTATGGGCTAGAGTGGGACCACTCGAATGAGATCTGCATATACCCTCGTATATCGCTCGCAAAGTTGTTTGTGCTTCCTCAACATCGAGACATCTCATTAGGGTGTTATCTAAGGTACGTCTATACAGGGTTTCTCTGATGATGGTGTACTTAGCTGAATTTCAGATGAAGGTTCAACGTTGGTTATTAGACAAGTCTTGAGGTAAGGTTTGGTCAGTGAGGTAATTGAATATGTCTTTATACCAAGGAGACGTAGGACCAACAATGGTACATACTATCATAGTATCAGGGACATCATAAGCGGGGATCAAAATTTGTTCAACTAGAAAACTCGAACTTAGGCACATTACTTGGAATATCCAACAAGGAACCCACGGTTGCCATTGCATCTGCAACTCTATTCTGGATATGTGGTATTTGTTGAAAATTTATGTCATTGAAATACTGCTTGAAACTATCAGGCATTCATTTGTAAGGTGCAAGCTTTTCATCCTTAGTCTCGTAATCATCATTCACCTGTCGGATTACCAATTGAGAGTCGTCAAAGACATGTAGGCTCTTAATGTTCCATTGAGCTGCCATTTTTAAGCCTGTCACTAAGGCTTCATATTCTGCTATATTGTTGGTACAAGGGAATGAAATCCTGAATGATTTAGGAATGGTATCACCTTGAGCTGTGACAAATAAGATACCAGCCCCTGAACCACAATTTGTATGTGACCCATCAAAGTACAATTTCCATTCAGTTTTAACATCAATGTTGAAGAGAAATTCATCTGGAAAATCTGCCACTAATGGATGGTCTGCCTTTATAGGTGCATCTTCTAGTTGATCTGCAATCACCTGTCCTTTTATTGCCTTCCTTTCGACATACTGAATTTCATACTCACTAAGTATCATAACCCATTTAGCCAATCAGCCTGTTAAAGCTGCATTACTTAGGAGGTATTTAAGTGGATCAATTTTTGCAATCAACAAGGTTTGTCGATTGAGCATATAGTGCCAAAGTTTTTGGGTAGCAAATACTACCGCAAGACAGGCACGTTCTATGTTGCTGTAATTCAATTCATAGCCCACTAAGGTACGACTGACATAATAGACCGCTCTCTCATGACCTTGATCATCGTGTTGTGTGAGAAGAGCCCCTAATGTTGACTGAGTTGTTGAGATGTAAAGTATCAATGGTTTTCCCTCTGTAGGTGGCATTAGGACTGGTGGAGTAAGCAAATAGTCCTTGATTTGCTGGAAGGCCTCTTGAAATTTAGGTGTCCACACAAATGGCACTCCTTTCTTGAGTAGATGCTGAAATGGATGTATTTTATCCGCCAGTTGTACTATGAAACACTGAATGGACTGTAATCTCCCTTGTAGGGTTCTGAGTTGACCAATGCTGGTTGGAGGAAGCATTTCTATGATTTCTCTTACCTTCTCTGGATCTACTTCAATGCATTTGCGAGAGATGATATACCCTAACAACTTCCTTGATTTCACTCCAAAGACACACTTCTTCGGATTTAGCCCGACATTGTAATTTTCTAGCCTATGGAATATCTTGTCTAACACCTTCAAATGATCTTCCCTTGTTTTTGACTTGGCTATTATATCATCTACATAATATTCCATGAATGTATGTACAAAGTCATGAAAAATCATAGTCATTGCTCGTTGGTAAGTGGCTCCTGCATTCTTAAGGCCAAACGACATAACATTCTAATAGTATGTGCCCCATGGACATGTGAAAGCTATCTTATGTTGGTCTTTAGGTGTTATCTTTATCTGGT
The DNA here is from genome assembly GCA_007115665.2 of Sequoiadendron giganteum. Lineage (NCBI taxonomy): Eukaryota > Viridiplantae > Streptophyta > Pinopsida > Cupressales > Cupressaceae > Sequoiadendron > Sequoiadendron giganteum. Next base: position 221,588,360 of record CM021109.1, on the reverse strand, counting down.
TGTATCCAGAGAAACCATCCATGAGGGATAGCATCTCATATCTTGTAGTAAGGTCTACTATCATGTCGATATTTGGAAAAGGGAAGTCATCTTTAGGACATTCCTTGTTGATGTCTCTAAAGTTAGTGCAAATACGAATGCCCCCAGTTGGCTTAGTTACTGGTACAAGATTTGATATCCAATCTGCATAATCTATTGTCCTTATGAATCCTACATCCAAAAATTTCTTAAGTTCTACCTTGACCAATAGCAATTTGTGGATGCATCTTCCTCAACTTTTGTTTGACTAGTTTGATACCTGGCTATAGTGGTAAATGATGCAATATTAGGTCTGGATCCAGCCCAGGCATGTCAGCATATGACCATGCAAAGTTTACTTGTCTCTTTTTGAAGAAGTCCTTGAACTCATGTTGTTCTTTTTGTGTTAAAGAAGCTGGAAAATATACTATCTGAGGATTCTCTTTTGTTCCTATGTTGACTGCAACAGCCTCTTCTACTAGCATGGGTGACTTTTCTTGTGCAGCGGAAAATATTTAAACCTCTATCCTTGGGTGCCTCAGAGAGGTTTTCGCCCTTAGATACGTCCTTTATTTTGACTTTTTCTTCGTCCAAAGGTGCCTTTCGGTTTTCACCTAGGGACTCATCATTTTTATTTTCATTTTCATTTTTGCGGCTAGATGTGTAAATAGACTCCCCGAAATATGCTTTATCGTCCAAGTCTATGGTAAAACCTGCCTTATGATCTCCTCTTGGTATGCCTTCTCTAAGTCCCATGAACTCAGCAATTGCTTCATCATTCTCGAATGTATCTATGATAGGTGTACCTTGTTGATCCCAATCGATAAGTTTGGGATATACAAGGGGCATGTCATCATCGGAGTTTATAAGGGTAACTGCAGACAAGGTGAATATGGAATGGTTGACATGGTCGTAGAAGTTTTGGACTAACTCCTTCTTGTTCTTCCTCCTAGGGGTAGGTGTACTCTATTGTGGGACTATTGTGAGGGCAGATTCATCAGAAGATGGTTTGTCAGGTGCCCAAGATGCATGATCAAGGGTTTCCCAATAATAGTTCTCTTGCCATTCTGCTTTGGACAAGTGTTTCTTAGGATGAGGACTAGACTGTTTTGGTACAAGTTTCACATTGAGGTCCAACTCTCCAAATAAGGCATCTATGTTCATGGTACTAGTAGATAAGAGGGACTCCCATTCACCATTGCTTGAGTAAGGGGATTCATCATAGACTGGAGGTTTGTCGTAAACTAGAGGTTTATCGTAAACTAGGGGTTTGTCGTAAACTGGGGGTTTGTCGCAAACTGGGGGAAGTGGTTCATGAGATGTCTCGATGTCTGCGTAATCATTCACTTCCTCTTGAAATGATGACGAAGTACCTGGAAACCCAATTCTAAGCGGTTGACACCCTAGCCCTAGATATTTCGGTCGTGGGTAGACAATAATCGGTTTCGTCCTTCCATTTTGATATAGTCCTAACCCACTGTGCCTGTCATAGCCTTCCTTTTGCATTATCTTAAATCCTTTTCCATATTGGTCCTTGGCTATTTGAATAGACGGAGAGGGGTATTAATGTTCTTCTTGATACAACCAGGAATCACCTTGATCCACAATTTCTTCACTTAACTCTCCCCATTTTATCAATGTCGTTGTAGGGGGAACATGAAATGTGACCATAGATTGTCTTCTATCCGCCATGGGTAGGCCATATGCCTTAGGTGGAATCAATTCAGTAACACAGTATGATGCCTTTATATTATATTTGCCACAACCCTTGTCTTGGATCTCGAGTTTTGGAGTGGATGATGGTGGTTGGAATGAAATAGACTTAGTGAGACGTGATGGGTCAACATATTGGGATAGAGTGGATGATGAAGCCTCTTGATTAACAGGCACTTGTCATTGTGGAAGATCCCTTAGGCTTGTACAATACTGGAAAGGATCTAGATCACCATCAATGGTGATCTCTGTCCCATTATAGGGGAAATTGAGACATTGGTGGTATGTTGAAGGTACAACTTTCATCGCGTGTATCCAAGGTATACCTAACAACAAGTTGTATGGAAGGGTGAGATCCAAGACTTGGAAGCTGGTGTTCATGATTGTTGGGCCAATTCAAATAGGGAGTGTGACAACTCCTTTGGACGATCTTTCCTCATCATCGTAAGCCTTGATGACTATACTCTTAGAGGTATCTACACAGTCTTCCGAGAATCCTAATGCCTTAACCAATTTAAGGGTACACAGGTTCAAACCTGCTCCTCCGTCTACCAAGACTCGTTGGACTTTGTTTTGATGGACTAAGACTTCAAGATGTAAGGGGCCATTATGATCTGACTTTTCGGTTGAGTAATCCTGTTGGGAAAATATGGCATGATGCGAGTTGGTCAAATATCCCACCATCTCTTCGAAACGATTGACATCTAAGTCTGCAGGAACACTTGTGTTTTGTAGAGCTTTGTCAAGAATGGATCGATGCTGAGGTGATAAGGTCAACAATTCCAAGATAGATATTTGCGTGGGGGTTTTACTTAATTGATCGAGAAGGTTATACTTGAACTTGGAAATTTGCGTAGATGGCTCAGAAGAAGGACCGGGAATAGTAATCTTAGTTCTGCGTGTGTTTACATTGCATTCTGGATGCTTCTTAATGGTGAAAGTATTGACATTCTCGTTTGCGGCTCGAAGGTGGTTTATGACCGTTCCTTTACCATAGTCATACTTGGTATTGTTATAGTTCGCTGATGGATTATTCTGGTGTCCCGAACTGGAGGCTTTTCCTTTTTTGTGGTCATGTAACGGGTCCGTGAAGACCTTATGATCACTGTTCTTAGTGTTTTTCTGCCCACCAACGTCTATGGTTCCGTTTTCAACAAAGTCTTGTATGATGTTCTTTAATTGGCGACATTGTTGGAGGTTGTGCCCTTTCGTTCGATGATAGTCACATAAAGCGTTATCGACCCACCATGAAGGTTTAAATTGTCCCAAATCATACTCTCTTGGTTCTAAAGGTTTGATAAGATTATGTTTGACCAATTCTTTTAAGACTACCTCGATTGGTTGCCCTAAAGGTGTAAATTCACATGTTGGAAATCGCCTTTGTTGTGGTCTTTGTTGTGAATTCTGGACATAGTTAGTCGTTTGATCAGGACTGTTCATCATGTCTGCTTGTTGGTTGTATCTTCTAAGGGAGATAATCGGTCTAGTATGTATGTGCTTAGCATCAACTATGTTGTCATTCGTGACATTCTTGTTCCTAGACCAGAACTTGTTTCTATCATTCTACACATTTGGATGTTGGACAATCGAGCTCTTGCCTGGTACTTTGATTTCGTCTTTGTCAATAAGGCCCTTTTCAAGGATGATCACCTTTTGTACCAAGTCAATGAATGAAGTGCAACAGTTTGCCCATAAGTCACCTCTCAGTTTGGGGTTGATGTTTTCGAGGAAGATAGTGACCTTTTGTTTTTCAGGTATTTCGACGGGACAACGGCTAGCTAGACTTCTCCATCTCTGGAAGAAAGTGATGAACGTCTCACCATCTTCTTGTGTTGTGTGGCACAAGGTTGCTATGGTTACTTCGTTGTCTATGTTAAAGGCAAAATGTTCGACAAATTTTTCAACCAATTCCACCCAGGATCGTATATTGTATGGAAATTTGGAAAACCATTCCAACGCTATCCCTATGAGGGTTCGTGGAAATAGGCGCATCAAGTAAGTGGGGTCATATGATATGCCCATGCATGTCGTTGAGAATTCTCTAATATGTTCTAAAGGATTCTTCCTCCCATTATACTTAGGCAAATTTGGTATAATGTATCCATGGGGGAAAGGTGTCATATAGAGTGCTTTGTCGAATGGACATGGACATAGGTCTTGTGCTGATATAGTTCGTTTGCCTGACATAGACATGCCATCCATCTTTTGTTATAGAGTTTGCATTTGGCTTTGAAGGATGTCGACTTGTGTCAAGGACATGGTGTTCATGTTATTTGGATCAATGTAGATGTTCTAATACGCCATGTTTTGTGACGGGTTATGGTTGGGCGAGGGAATATATCCTGTCAAAATATTTTGATTCGAGATAGGGATATTCCCCATCTGAATAGTTTGATTTGGTATAGGATTGTTGCCTATCTGAATTGTCTGATTTGGAATAGGAATGCTTCTTGTCTGAATTGTCTGACTTGGTATAGGTATATTTCTACCAACTTTGGTTCTCTTACCAGTCATGTTGGTGCCAAAGGGGTTGGAGGAAGTTGCTCCCGCAGTGAATTGTAAACCTTGTGTTATGTTAAAAGGAGTTGTTTTTACAATTGACGATGTTTGTGTTGATAGACATGTTGGTATCGCTGCAGTTATTTGGGGAATAGAGACAGTAGATGTCGCAGTTTGTGTTGGTTGAGTTGACTGTGTTTCCAAAGTATGCACATCAAACCCTGGGGGTAGTGTGGCACCTTCTACTAGCAATTTTGCTAAATAGCGTTGTGGATCGTTTAGCAAACACTCATCCATGAAGGATGAAAACTCAGGATCTTGAACTGCTGCATCTATGTCTTCTATGTAAATCTGCCCATGTGTGTCTCTAGTGACATGTTTTTCAAGTAAAGACTTGTGTGGGTGTTTGCTGCCTGACGGTTGGTTTCTGAACGGATTGATGAATTCGTTGGGGTCTGTTATTGCTTTGTGTTTCTTTTTGGACCTTGTTTCAACCATGAAAAAGTTGCTCAAAATGGGTAATGCAGACTATGTCTAAAAACTGATATGACCTATGTCTATGTTTTTGGATTTTTTTTTTTGACAATAAGGATGTTGCTAAAGATCTAAAATGACGTATGACAGGATGGACAATATGCAAAATTCTGAGTGGACTAATGACGATAAATGAGTCTAAGACGGGTATAACCTACCACCTATGGAATAAATGCATGCAAAAATTTGTTTTTGACCAAGGAACCTAATTGTATGACAAGGACAGTATGACAAGGTGAGTTTTCTGAACTGGACTGTTGAGCTGAAAAGATTCACTAAATGGGACCAAAGTGACTAGGTTCAATGACTGTGACAAACTAGAACATGAACATTTCCAAAGACGAGGGAAGTTATCTATTATGTGATATGCAATTTTCTAGGGAGTACCTATATGCATGCAACTTAGGATGACTATGACTAAGACGTTTACTGTGACTAAGACGTATATGACACCTAATGATGGTAGCTAAGATGTATATGACACCTAATGATGGTAACTAAGACGTATATGACACCTAATGATGTAAGGGCTTTGAGCAAAATTAACCAGTTTCTAATCCAAGGTTGATCCTAAAAACCTAAAGCAAATAGTGACAATGATGTTTCAGACTCAGCTCACAGTTTTTGATGTTTTCTGTTGACAGGCAAATGCGGTTCACCTAATAGTTGCGGTTTTTCCCCTAACAGATGCGGTTTTCCTTACAATTACGGTTTTTCCTTTGACAAATACAATTTCCTAAGACACATGCGGTTCAAAAACTGACAGATGCGATTTACTAGGACACATGCGGTTTTAAAACTGATAGATGTGGTTTTGCATGCACACATGCGACTCAAAATGTGACAGTTGCGACTCGTGATATGCAGACTGTGAAAAGTGAATGTTTTGACTGATAGATGCGGCATTTCCCTTAACAGATGCGACTCGCTATGACACATGCGGCAATTAAACTAACAAATGCAACTTGATTTTCTGACAGTTGAATTTTTTCCGAAAGTTGTTGACTAACTTTGTTTGTTTGATCAAGATTTTGACGAATACAGCAAAGAGAAAACACAACAATCAATATATTTTCAATTTTTATGATGAAAGGACCTTTAAGACTCGAAAAACAATTACAACCTAGGCTTTTTGGACATTACTTGTTGAATTCTTATTTGGATTTCTCCAGCTACGCACATTCAAGGCGGATGACTAGTAGCTTGACCCCACTGACTCCCCTCCACGACACTCACTTATATGGGCCAGCCAAGCTACTGTATCCATGAAACTCCCATGGCATACATGTCACCTCAACACAAGAACCATAAATTTGTAAGACGGCTTCACAAGGTATGCACCTACTGCGCCAGCAAATAGATAGGTTTTTGGTAATTCTACAACAAGTTTTTTAACAAGGGCATTCCGTTCGTGGGAAACTATCCAACGTCGGCGAGAGTCCATTTCTATCCATCTCGTTAGAATAGTGCGCGTGATTCTTGGGCTTTCCCCAAGAATCCACTTTTATATACCGGCTGGAAGTCGCTTGGCTTTAGCGTGCTACCGGTCTGAGTCGTCTTGGGGTGAGTATTTTTTCCCACCAAGACAGGCCCAAGTTCTAGAGTCAGCAACCGTTTCTCTTACACCCAGGATCGCATGACTGCGCAAGGGGAGAGGATACTTCGGTGTACTGAATCGTAAGGGTTACAGATATGTGCAAAGCACTAAACAAAGAAGACAGTGGTTCTTTTTAATCCAAATGACAATTTTCTATCTATTAATCAGAAAATTCATTTTAAGCTCCACGATAATTGTCTATCTACCAAAGAAAACTTGCTAAATAAATAAACACATAGGTATTAGGTCCTGCATGTAAATTTATCAGTAGTTTATGGTCTTCAGCTTTCATCCTGCAGAAAATTGTCTTAGGTTTTAATTGTCTTCAAAGCTTCGTCCTGCAAACATTATGTTATTCCCCCTTAACACAATTGAAATCAACCATTAGCAAAATCAAAACAACTTCAAAAGCGACAATGAAAATATGAATGTACGGAAATCAATAAAAAAATGAAATTTTTTTACCAGGCAGATGCGGCTTTTTGAGCCACAGATGCGGTTCTACTGTTGACAGGCGGATGCGACTTGCGAAATTGTTAACAGGCGGATGTGGTTCATGACTTTGCGGATGCGGTTTGTGATGATGGATGCGTCGCTATTTTTGACAGATGCGGCTCATGGACACAGATGAGTCGTTTCCCTTAACAAATGCGGTGCACCATACGAAAATCTGCAAAAAACCAGAAAACAGAAAATGAAAAACGAAAAAATGAAAAAAAGATGCGCGGATTTTGAAGCATGTTCACGTCAGGTTCACCAAATGTAACATCATAGATTTTTTGCAAGCTAGAATAACAAAGTTAAATCCTAATCTAAAATAACAATCTAAAATCTAACAACAAAGAATGAGGAAATGAACTAAACTAATAAAAACAAAATGATCTCACCGAATATGTGTTCATCCCTTCAAATTATCTTGATTGTTCTTCTCCATTTTGCCTTTTTAGTATTCTTGCCCTCAGATTTCTGTGTTTGAATGCAAGTATAGCTTTGTCGAGTGTCTAAGCAAAATATCAAAGTTGAATCTCTTCTCAAAAGTCTATGATTTCAGGAGGAGGAATAATGATAATGATAGACCATTTTATAGATTTTGTGTTTTCGAATGATCGGCTAAGATTGAAAGAGAGATCGACGGATGAGATTGATGAATGTCATGCGATGTGAGTTCTATCAGATAGAACGTGAGTTAGAACACGAGTTCAGGAAAGACTGAAGATAGAGACTAAGTTAGAATGTGAGTTAGAACACAAGTTCAAGATCTTAATCTCCAAAAATAGAAGTAGACTTTGTATGCAAAAGCCAAAGTTAGAACTCGAAGACTAATGCATTTGAATGCAAACAGGAGTTAATTAATTAAATAAAGATATTTAATTAATATACACATCATGCATATGAGTTAGAACTAGTTAACTGACTAGTTATGATGGAGAGTCTTCTCGTAGAGATAAACTAGTGTTGAATTCAAAGATAACTGGAGAACTAAAAATAGATCTCAAGTCAGAAGGTGAGTGAATGACTTAGATAAGTGAATGATAGAGGAATGTGACATAAATAATTAAATGTTAATTAAATGTTAATTTAATTCAACATTCGAAAGATGAAAGATTTAATTAAATAAATAAAGATAATTTATTTAATTTGACTGTTTGAAAAGGATAATATAAATAATTAAATAATAAATATTTAATTATAGATGAAGAGAAGGTTAAATGAATAATTAAATAAAGATATTTAATTATAGTTGGAAAAGTATGATAAAGGGGTAATTAAATAATAATAAATTATTTAATTGATAGACAAAGGGGGAAGAATTAATTAGTTCGCAACATAATTAAATAAATATGATTTATTTAATTAATCAAGTTGAATAAAGATTAATGATGAATTAATGAATTAATTAAAAGGGGATATTTAATTAATAGAGGAAATATGTGTTAGAAAGGGTAATTAAATAATTGACATTATTTAATCATGACCATGGACTATAGAAAATTATGTCGAATATGTACTCGCAGGCCTAGACCAATTTTCGGTATCTACAGAACCCTCTTGGAAAATTGAATTATTTCGATAAAAAGGTTTTCAATCTTGTAAGTGATATGGTTTATTTCTTTAGAATGAGAAAATTTCTAGAATATTTGCAAGAGAAACCATTTGAGAAATATATAATGGTGTTTCTAGAAGGATCTTGTGTGGAAAATTGTCTCAGGGAAAATAAATTATTCTAATATTTTTTTTTAAAGTGTTGTAGGTGATTTGACCTATTTATAGTAAGCAAGTTCTCAAAATACTTCTAAGAGAAATCCTCTAAGAAATCTATAGAGATTTCCTAGAAAACATTATGGGAAAGAATCTCCTAGGAAATCCATGTTTGCTTGCTAGAAAATGATGAAATTTGTTTGAAGGTCATAAATAAGATATAATTGATAAACCCATGCAAAATAAATAAAAATAAACAATAATGAGAAAGAAATATACAAACATTAAACAAACAAGAAAACATTAACAAAAACCAAACAATAAATCTAACCTAAGCTACAAGAATATACAAATTCCAAGTTTGATTGGCAGTATTGGAGAATTTGGTGGGTGTGCTTGAGAGATGAATTGATGTCTTCCATGTGATGTTTGTTGCAAGCCTTTGCTTTCCTCTAGTTTTGTGGCATTGGTTGTCTTGGTTTGCAAATCTCATTTATCTTTTTTCTAGGTTCTTTGTTCTAAGGTTTCAAATCCCATGTACGTGTAGGGCAAGGTGTTAATTGTTTAGATTTATAGATTAAAATTCATTTGGTTGGGCTAGGGTATGGTCTTTAATTTTTGGGAGATTGGGTGTTTGCTTGCACATGTATTAAGCGCATTTGTGTGGGTGTGTATGGATTTTGGCTTATCTTTTGATAATGGAGGGGAGGTCATCAATAACATTGAAGGAAATAAAAATTTCAAAGAAGCATTACGAACAAAAAATTTAGAGGCATCTCAAAAAATGTGAAATTCAATGTGGGATTTGAAGGATATTATGGAAGGGTCATCAGGAAAGGAGGTGAAGTAGTCACTAAACTAAATGAAGGAGGTAAGGACCCCCTCTTTCTTGGGGTTCTGAGAGTAAAACCTAATGAAAAAATCCTAAATATGGTTAAGAAAGAGGAAACTACACTTAAGAATACTTTATCTTTCTTGCTTGTATGGGTAAAAATAATTTTCCTGCAAGGAATTCTTTGATAACTAGCTAAATAGTGTGTAGAGAAAGAAAATTGGAATTTTTATTTCCTTCTCTAGAATGATTCAAAAAGTCTTATTTGTCATTTTTCTTAAAAATCATAGCATGCAAAAGAGGGTGCTAGAGAAATATTTCTAGAATATTGGGAGAACACTGTTTAAAGCAGTTGCATGGTCACCCAAAATTACACATAATGAAATCTTGTTTTGTTATGTTCCATGATGGATTAATGTTACAAATGTACCTCCTCAAATGTGGGTTTTCCTACCTCAGATGTCAAAACCTACTGGTAAAATACTTTAAATTGAGGACACTAGGTCCACATTGCCACATATGAATGTTACGATGTTGGTTTATTTTAACACAGGGGTACAAATCCCAGAAGTAATTGAATTTGAGTTGGTTGGAAAAAAAATTATATGTGAGATAGAAGTCTTGAGGGGTCTTAACACTTGCTTCCTATTCAAAGTCGATGGTAATCAAAATGAGATTGTCCTAAGATTGTAAATAATAAAAGAATAATAAGCCCTCGAGAGAAAATTTTAATAATCAAGATTCACAAAAATCCCTAGAGGAAGAAAAAAAATGGGGTTAATGGTAGTAAGGTAAATACCAGTAAATCCCTCCATCCTCCCTCGAGAGAAAATAGTGACCTAAAGGGTGACCATGTTGCCTCACATTCTTACTATGAGGATAATGTGCATAGTGAATAAGAACCTAATCTTGGTGTTGAGGAAAAGGTAGAATACTTTGGGGAAAATCTAATTAGTAACAAAAAAACCCAAATTATTGTGTTGAAGACAATGTTCCATGTGATAGAAACTTTTCTCTAATTGATATGAATAATGTAGAAAATATAAATAAAGATATTGAAGCACTAGTGCCTATGAAGGATATTATAATTTTCCTTCAAAACAAATGCACAAGATAGTGCTTCATAAAATCAAAGAACAAATTAAGAGGAGGAATGTTGAGAGACCCCTAGACCCTCCAAAGGCTACAAATTTAGTAGATTTAGAATGGATCCCTTTTGACTATGACTTACAAAAGGAAAATAGGGACTTCAATTGCTTTAATCCTCTGTTTCAAAAATTAGGAGTGATCAAAAAGGTAAAAAGAAAATTAGGCCTAAAGAGGAGGACAACAAAAAAAGAAAACAAGTGATAAGAAGTAACAACTCACAAAATCTTGGAAAGAAAGGCAAAGGAGAGGGAATTCCTACCCGCTTTGACAAATTATGGTCAATGATTCTTGGGTTCATGACAATGAAGAGATTAAGGATGTTTGTTTTTGAATTCTACAAACAACTCTTCATTGTTGATGATAAAAATAATTATTGAATCAATTCTTATGATGTTTGCAAAAGGATAATGCCAAAAAAAATCATAAGAGAAATGGTTGTAGACCTAGGAAAAGGGATCTCTAAAGATGAATTTCTAATGCAATTTTATCATTCCAAAATAGGAAGTCTTCTATAGTTGATGGTCTACAAATTGAGTTTTATAAAGCTAACATGGAGTGGGTGGTAGACGACTTGTATGAGGTATTTCAAGAAGCTATTAAAATAGGACCTTTGGGGAGTCACATTAATAAAGGTATAATAAAATTGCTTCCAAAATATAGAGAAAAAAGTAACATCAGGAATTGGAGACCCATTACTCTCCTAAATGTGTCCTATATTTTTTTTTGCAAAATTTCTAGCTCAGAGGTTAACAAAGATACTTCCCATGATCATAAGAAATACCCAAACTAGATTCACTAAGGGTAGATATATATTAGAGAATATGATTACCAATTGGGAGGAATTAGACAAGGCTAGAAGGGATAATCAAAATATAGGGGTTCTCCTCCTTGACTTTGAAAAAGCACATGACATAGTTCAGTGTTCATTTTGTTGACTTCTTCTGTGGCATTTGTCCTTGATGTCAAAATTGCCCTAGGTTGGTGCCTTGGAAGCATTTCTTAGTCTAGTCTTATTATGGCATTTGTTTGGCACATTTGTTATTTGGTTTCATGTGCAACAATCATGGTTACAAGTTAATGCTCCCATGTTCAGGTAATTATCTCTAGTTCTTGATGCTTGGGTTTATAAGATGTAGGTTGCTTTTCAGTTTTAAGAAAACCCTATCGGGTTTCCTTAATCAACTGATAATGGTTTGGGGCATATAGATTATGGTTTTTGGCATGGGTGAAAGGAATTTTGAATTTTGCATGAATGATAGTCTTTATCACTTCACAAGGCTTTGGATATTATTTGGCATATCATTTGGCATTGGATATTATCTTTGGCACACTATATGGCAGTGCATATTATATTGCAATCGAGTCTTATCTTGGTTAATTCACATGGCTTAAAAGTCGACAACAAAGATAATGTTTATGAGTATTTTTATTTGTCTTAGCCTTGATTTCTTGGGGATATAAATGTCAATGGCCATTGACATTTGGTGGTAGTATTTCATGGCACCAGTTTGTCGGCATTTCTTATAGTCAACAATTGTCAAATGGTAATGAGTTTGTCGGCATGTTTTTGGTAAGGCCGCAAACATCTTATCGTGGTACCGCTGATAGTTAAGTTGGTAACCGTGGTAGTGTAGTGAAAGCGGCTAGCGGCATGCACAACAACTATGGCTATACTGCGGGTAGTCAGAAAGGTACCCGTGGTAGTGCGGTGGAAATAGTTAGCGGTATGCAAGGCAGCTACTGCTATACTGCGGTTAGTCAGAAGAGTGCACACGGTTGAGCGGTAAGGAAGTGGTAACGGTCAGTGCTAGTCATTGCTATACCACAGGTGAACAGAATGAAGGGTGTGGTAGCGCGGTGGAGAAAGGAATTCATGTGTTGGTTCATTTGGAAGTTTAGGTCATGAATTTTCGCTTCTCACTATTCACATTTTTGGAACCCTACACTAGCCGCCACCATGGAATCTTGTCCTCAGTTGTTTCTTTGCACTCACTGGCTTACTGATCTTTGACTGCGTATAGGAAATATTGGAAGACCATGAAAATGATCGATTCACCTGGCAATCTCCTGCCATTGGGTAAGAGCTCCAATGTGGAAGGAGCTCAGGCTACTCAGTTACTTCGTAGATCTGGTAAATTGCTCATGACAAATTCGTTTATGGTCTTCATAGGTATTCATCTATTTATCTTTGCAGAACCATTACCTTTACTGACAAGGTTTAATAAGGGATAATTGTTTGCTTCTTCATGGAAGTTGAAGATTTGGTTTATTTTCTTCTCAGTCAGAACTATAATGATTTCACATGCTTAGAATTACATTTTATATAGTGTTACCATATCAAATTTAAAGAATGGTATTTTTGGGTTGTGGGTAATCATGAAGCCTGAAGAATCTTCTCAGTTTCACACTTGGAGTCATTGGTAACTATTCTTGAATGCATCAGTTTATGATTTTAGTTTCACTACTTTGAGATGTTGGTTAATTTAATATAGCAGCAGTTTCAGTTGCTATGGTTTATGGTTTATTTAGATCTTATGCGGTTTTGGTTTTAACACTACTTGTGGAGGCTGCTTGAGAGGAAAAGTTTCAATTTGCCTTCTCTATTTGCATAATGCTTGGGTATTCCTATCAGAAGAAGTTATTCATATTGATCTTTCACACATGGACACTGCAACACCTGGCATTGTTGGTCGATTGAAGTTTGGTAACCTGATAATCATCTTTGTTTTATTCTCTGAAATAGAAAAATGAGCAACTGTTGTAACCTTACTTGAATGTAATGATGAAAGGTGTAATCAAAAGAAAACAAAGAGATTAGAGCTTTAATATCAAGGAAAAACAAACAAAGAAAAATGGGGGCTCACTGGTTTTCAATGAAGATCTATGAAAAGAGTATAAAAATAGAAAGAGAGAGTTAATTGATAAGGAGAGAAGAACAATGACAAAAGTATGAAACAAAAAGGGAAAAACTAGTGTGAATACGTCACAGTGATTGTATTGAAAAATGTTGAGCTCTGAGATTGAAAATCTAAAATATGAGTTGATAATCAAGTCGACTTAAGGCTTGATAGTGGCTGAAATTCTGAAAGTTCATTTTGGAACTTTGAGGATTTTAGATATTGTCCGTCAAGAGGCACTTGATAGATAAAAGAGAAACAGAGAGATCATCTGTATCATTGTGTGATTTGATGAAAACATAAAAGGGATTGGTGCTCCTTGAGATTGGTGTCTCTAAATGAGGGGTTGGTGCTTAGAAATCAACCTATAAGGCATTGTAAGCAGTGGTTTTGAAATTAAGCCAGTAAGGCAGTTTAGGAGTGGTTTTTCTACCCCAGGAGGGTTTTCCACTCGACAATTTTTGTGTCTCTCATTTGTGTGATTTATGTTTATCTTGCATACTCTTTCTTTCAGTCATTTATGTTATTATTCTCATTTAGTTGGTCAATTCTCTGATACTTTAAGGTTGTTTAAAAGTTTAAAGTCGATTTGCTCAAGTCTATCATGCAAATTTAGATTGTGCAAATCTGATGCAAAGTGTCTTTCATAAAGTGAATTAACTTCTGCATTCTATGCTCATTACATGAATTCTCAAAAGTTGGTCAAAAGCAAGTCAAAGTTGCATATTATGAAGTTTTATAGTTCTGTTGATAAAGCACAACAAGATTGTTCATAAAGCTTTAATTGAACAATATCATATGATGCTTTTAATATGGGTTTTAAATTTTAGTTAAGTCTCATGTCAATCTGATCTAAAGTGTTAATGTTCACTTGCTCAAACAAATATGTCACCTTGGGTTAAATGACTAAAAGCTTCATTATGCTTTCAAAGTTAAAAATTAAAATTACTCCACTCTGATTCCCCCCCCCCCCCTCTCAGAGTGAATCCACCTCCAACAAGTGGTATCAAAGCGTAGGGTCCTGCATTAGGTTTCATACCTAGGATTGTTTCTAGTCTTGAAAGTCTATTTTTGGTGTGTCGTGGAGTATTCATCATGGCTAAGTGAAAAAGGAACAAAGTTCAAAAGAAAGCTACTTATGTCAAGCAAATAATTGATAAATCAACCCCTGCCAAGTCTAGTCAAGTTTTGTTTCAAGAATTACCCCTGCCAGTTAATACTAAAAGTGATCCTGTAGTTGGTGAAGAAGATCATTTAGTAAGTGACTTTGAACAAGAATTTGGCGAAAAGGATTGTGAAGGTGATGAGTTTGAAGTTGATTTGGAGGTAGAACTGCTTGCTACCTTATATGAGCTTAAGAGGATTAGAAAAGAAAATTAGGATCTTAAGGTATGCTTAAAGGAAAGTGTCAGTGTCAATAAAGTTGTAATACAAGCTCATAATGATGATAAAAAGATTATTGAATTACTGAAAGCCCAAATGGTTGATAAGAAGAAGATTGAAGAGGGATTATAATCCAAGTTAAAAGATAAGAATGAATTATGTAATAAACTAGAAAATGAGGTTGCCTCATTAAATAAATGTTTTGACAATGATTATGTGTTAAAAGAACTAACACTTAAAGATGATTTGATTATCAGTTAGAAAATTGAAACTAGAGAATGTAAAAGGATTACAGATGTTGTAAGGTCTGATTTGGAAGTTATAAAAACTGAATGTCTGAAACTTGAAGGAGAAGTAGTTGCATTAAGAAAAGAGCTTGAAACTGTTAAGGTTCAATTGGATAAAAAACATAAATTTGATTGCAGTACTAATTTATTGAATGAGATGATTGGCAGACAAAAGTGATTTAAAGATCCTACAGGAGTGGGATATGAGGCTGGACAAGGCTCTACAGAAGAATCTAAACATGAAACAATTTTTGCTACTGCAGATGGAAAGTCATTTACAACCAAGAAAACACCAAGATTGAAGGTTGAGCTCGGTCACCATATTGTTGCTGCTCAGATAGAAGAAAAATGTGTTAGGACAAAAAGACCATCAAAATCTTCATTTATCAGGTACAACGACTCTCAATTTCATGGCTATTGTTATTTTTGTAATGTTTATGGACATAGAGCAAGAAATTGTTAGATGAATAAAACTCACAATCATGAGAGATATGTCAAGAGAGGTTCATACAATGTGCCGAAAATAAGTTCTTCTCTTTTTGGTCTAGACAACTCTATTATATGTTATAGGTGTAATGGGTTTGGACACAAAGAATAGTGGTGTAAGAAAAGTTTGATAAAGCCATCTAGGAACTACATGTTCAAACAAAAGGAAAAGAATACTATGAGTAAGGAAAATACAAAGCCTATACAAGTATGGAGAAGAAAGCAAGAAAAGAAAGATAAAGAACTAAATCCTGTGCATGTTGCACAAGAATCATCACTAAGCATTTGAAAGACAATATGAAGATAGGGGGAGATGATTAATGCATTTTGAATAAACCCCTTTGATATCAAATAATAGGTAGTAGAATCTTATTGTTTCATAACCTATTTATCATCAAAATGCATGACAAAGATGTGTTTTATTGTCTATGTTGGGAATAACAGTGACAATGAGTTGATGATAACTGTCTTAATGCTATGGTTAATTTATTTCATCATTCTATTAGAAGATTATTTCTCATATGACTATTGGTGGTGCTACAGTTGATGCTTTTTGTTTCTTTGGGAGTGTCCATAGTAAAAGATACTGTGACACAAATTACGCTTTCCACCATTTGTGGAAAAATTATTATAATACATTGTTTGGGCCAGAAGGATCAATTTTTTCTTTGTACTTATTAGAATCGGTGATGCTTTGTGTTACTCAAGAGATACGTGAGGATAAGATGCTTGGACAGTGAATCAGTGCTCATTTTGTCTTTGTCATCAAATCCTGTTATATTGTCTCATCATTGTTCGATACATTGAAACCATATCTAACAACAACTTGATAAAATACAGTGCCTTGATTTATTTGAATGATGTTTCAGCAGCAAAGCATGTTAAGACAATGAATTATTTGAGGTCTTAATTAAAAGAATGATAGAGGTAGTTATTTGAAAAACATTAACAGTAAATACTGAGTTTTGCAGTGTTGTGCTTGGAAAACATGAACAACATACTAAGTAGTTGCTATAAAATTAGTTTTTTGGAGTTGTGGTTGTTGGTGTGGCATTTTTGACATTGATTATGTTGGTATAGTACATGCGTACTTGAGAACAGACAAACAATATTGATAGAAGTTTGGGTATTATTGGATGATAAAGATTTTAATATGCATCTAATGATCAATATTTTCTCTTGACAGTTGAATTTTACATGATACTGATAGTTTGGTGACTTGAGACTTATGTAGTGGACTGTATGTTACAGATTTGGCTGCTTTGTGTTGTTCTGGGAAAAGATGTTATTCTTGTAAAAAATGTTATTCTAAAGAGCAAGGTTAGTTGCAATGAAAATGTGCCAGCCTCATTATCTTACTATTGTTCCTTAAGTAAGTCTTGAATATGCAGTGGTATTTACTTGCTTGTTGATGTATATAAATCTGGTTTGGCAGTAGTATACTTCAATGTTTCATTTGAAAATGAATTTGATCACCATACAATGTTTCATTATGATCACGGAGAAATGTGCAGTAAGTTATTGTATCAATGATAAAGAGTCATTGGTTGAAGAATTGGCACATTTTTCAATAAGCTTGAGAAAATAAATGGTGTCTTATGGATCAAAAAGGAGTTTTTTTTGTGAAGCTTCTTTGTAGGGGGGGGCTTGGTTCTATGGTTGCTCTCTTAGAACCTGTTTATCTTTGTTTGTTGCTCTAATTATATTTGCAGTTGGTTTCATTAGTTGTTTGGATTTCAAATGTTTATCGTGGTTGCTTGTCTTTGGTAACTATTGTTAGAAACCCTAGATCAGACATGCAAACCTAAACACCTTCCACAAAAGAGAAAACATAAAAAAGTAGAGCTTTGCATGCGAATGTGCAAAATGATATATTCAGGAATTCATAAATTACAATAAGAGAATTATTTTATAAAAGCAATGTATGCAACCCTAATGTTGACCTAAAAATAGCTCAACTAAATAAAGCTTACTTATTAATTAAGTAAACTAATTATTACCTAAGCAAAACCTAAGTAAAGTTATGCAAGTGTAATTAAATATTAATTACACTAACAATTATACTGGCTTTGATGACACATTTACATAATCTGGGTGACACATACTGTGAACAGTTGGTTCTTGGTTCACATGTTTCATGGCATGCACTTATTTTTTATATGTTGGTATTGATGTTTGCCATATGTTCATTACAACAATATATGCATTAGTGGATGGTTATTCATACTGGTAACAACGTGTTTACAATTGGAAATGGAGAATGAAGTTTAATATGACCCAAAAGTGGAACAGTTAGCCTTGGTGTACAGTTTTGGTTATGAATCTTTGACAGGTTGCTTGGTTGTGGTTGTTCAATGGTGTTCAGATTTGTAGCCTTATGATGTTGTTGGTTTTTTAGTCATCTTGGTTTGCTCTTGATGTCAAACCCGAGATTGATACATTTGTTTAAATTCATGACATTAAGATGATATCCATTAGCATTCATGGTGTGGAAACTTACAAAACTTATTTCTCGGGATATTCATGCTTCCTATTCATATTTATCCTTTGCAAATGCTTATGTTTCTTGTTGGACTGGCAGTGAGAATTATGCTATAGGTTGTTCAAGATCATGAATTCAGTTTATGTTACTGGTCACAATTTTGCATGGGCATGTATTTGTTTCAGGTATGAATAGGTATATCAAGTGACCATGGTATTGGATCTGGATTTTTGCTGCATTCCTGTTATATCTACAACTCGGTATCGATTGTTGTTGTACTTCATGGAGAAAATGGGGAAAAAATGGTTGTTGTATATCACAGGTTTCTTCCTTTGTCCTTGTGACAAAAAGGGGGAGAAAATTGTGGTTTAGATGGCTCAAATTTTTTCCATCAAGGACAAAGGGGGAGTTTGTTGACTTCTTCTATGGCATTTGTCCTTGATGTCAAAACTACCCTGGGTTGGTGCCTTGGAATCATTTCTCAGTCTGGTCTTATTATGGCATTTAATTGACACATTTGTTATTTGGTTTCATGTGCAACAATCATGGTTACAAGTTAATGCTCCCATGTTCAAGTAATGCTCTCTAGTTCTTGATGCTTGGTTTTATAAGATGCAGGTTGCTTTTCAGTTTTAAGAAAACCCTATCGGGTTTCCTTAACCAACTGATAATGGTTTGGGGCATATAGATTATGGTTTTTGGCATGGGTGAAAGACATTTTGAATTTTGCATGAATGATAGTCTTTATCACTTCACAAGGCTTTGGATATTATTTGGCATATCATTTGGCATTGGATATTATCTTTATATGGCAATGCATATTATATTGCAATCTAGTCTTATCTTGGTTAATTCACATGCCTTAAAAGCTGACAACAAAATTAATGTTTATGAGTATTTTTATTTGTCTTAGCCTTGATTTCTTGGGGATATAAATGTCAATGGCCATCGACATTTGGTGGTAATATTTCATTGCACCAGTTTTTTTCGAAATTTATTGTAGTCAACAATTGTCAAACGGTAATGAGTTTGTCGACATGTTTTTGGTAAGGCCGCGGACGTCTTACTGTGGTACCGTTGATAGATAAGTTGCTAAACACGGTAGTGCGGTGAAAGCGGTTAGCGACATGCACAACAACTATCGCTATATCGCGGGTAGTCAGAAAGGTAATTGTAGTGCAGTGGAAACATTTAGCGATATGCAAGGTAGCTACTACTATACTACAAGTTGTTAGAAGAGTGCACGTGGTTGAGTGATAAGGAAGTGGTAATGGTAAGTGCTAGTCACCGCTATACCGCAAGTGAACAGAATGAAGGGTACGGTAGCACGATGGAGAAAGGAATTCATGTGTTGGTTCATTTGGAATTTTAGGTCATTAATTTTTGCTTCTCACTGTTCACATTTTTGGAACCCTACACTAGCCGCCACCATGGAATCTTGTCCTCATGCATTTCTTTGCACTCACTGGCTTACTAATCTTTGACAACATACATGAAAGATTGGAAGACCATGACAATGGTTGATTCACCTGGTAGTCTCCTGCCATTGGGTAAGAGTTTGAATGTGGAAGGAGCTCAGGCTGCTCAGTTACTTTGCAGATCTGGTAAATTGCTCATGACAAATTCATTTATTGTCTTCACAGGTATTCATCTATTTATCTTTGCAGAACTGTTACCTTTACTAACAAGGTTAATAAGGGATAAGTGTTTGCTTCTTCATGGAAGTTGAAGATTTGGTTTATTTTCTTTTCAGTCAGAACTATAATGATTTCACATGCTTAGAATTACATTTTATATAGTGTTACCATATCCAATTTAAAGAATGGTATTTTTGGGTTGTGGGTAATCATGAAGCCTAAAGAATCTTCTCAGTTTCACACTTGGAGTCGTTGGTAAATGTTCTTGAATGCATTAGTTTATGATTTTAGTTTCAATTTTGAGATGTTGGTTACTTTAATATAGCAACAATTTCAGTTGCTATGGTTTATGGTTTATTTAGATCTTATACGGTTTTGGTTTTAGCACTGCTTGTGCAGGCTGCTTGAGAGGACAGGTTTCAATCTACCTTCTCTATTTGCATAATGCTTGGGTATTCCTATTAGAAGAACTTCATATTGATCTTTCACACATGGACACTGCAACACCTAACATTGTTGGTCGATTGAAGTTTGGTAACCTGATAATCATCTTTGTTTTATTCTCTAAAATAGAAAAATGAGAAAATGTTGTAACCTGCCTTGAATGTAATGATAAAAGTTGTAATGAGAAGAAAACAAAGAGATTAGGGCTTTAATATCAAGGAAAAACAAAAAGAGAAAACTGGGGGTTAACTGGGTTTTAGTGAAGATCTATGAAAAGAGTATAAAAACAGAAAGAGAGAGTTAATTGATAAGGAGAGAAGAACAATGAGAAAAGTATGAAACAAAAAGGGAAAAACTAGTGTGAGTACATCATAGTGATTGTATTGAAAAATGTTGAGCTTTGAGATTGAAAATCTAAAATATGAGTTGATACTCAAGCTGACTTAAGGCTTGACAATGGCTGAAATTTTGAAAGTTCATTTTGGAAATTTGAGGATTTTAGATATTGTCTGTCAAGAGGCACTTGGTAGATAAAAGAGAAACAGAGAGATCCTCTGTATCATTGTGTGATTTGATGAAAACAGAAAAGGGTTTGGTGCTCCTTGAGATTGGTGTCTATAAATGAGGGGTTGGTGCTCAAAAATCAGCCTATAAGGCATTGTAAGCAGTGGTTTTGAAATTAAGCCAGTAAGGCAGTTTAGGAGTGGTTTTTCTACCCCAGGAGGGTTTTCCACTTGACAATTTCGGTGTCTCTCATTTGTGTGATTAATGTTTATCTTGCATACTCTTTCTTTTAGTCATTTATGTTATTGTGCTCAATAAGTTGGTCAATTCTCTGATACTTTAATGTTGTTTAAAAGTTTAAAGTCAATTTGCTCAAGTCTATCATGCAAATTTAGATTGTGCAAATCTGATGCAAAATGTCTTTCATAAAGTGAATTAACTTCTACATTCTGTGCTCATTACATGAATGCTCAAAAGTTTGTCAAAAGCAAGTCAAAGTTGCATATTATGAAGTTTTATAGTTCTATTGATAAAGCAAAACAAGATTGTTCATAAAGCTTTAATTGAACAATATCATATGATGCTTTTATAATGGGTTGTAAATGTTAGTCAAGTCTCATGTCAATCTGATCTAAAGTGTTAATGTTCACTTGCTTAAACAAATCTGTCACCTTGGGTTAAATGAGTAAAAGTTTCATTATGCTTTCAAAGTTAAAAATTAAAATTACTCAACTTTGATTCACCCCCCCTCTCAGAGTGAATCCATCTCCAACACATTTATGATTGCTATATTAGAAGCAATTGGATTCCCATATGAGCTTTGAAAAATGGTTTACTCTTTAAAGATACAAATGCATAAGTGGAAGTGAATGGCTCCCTCTTTGACCCTTTTCCTCTAAGGTAGATCAATCAGATAGGGTTTCCCTTCGACTCCAACTTTATTTGTTATTGTATTTGAAGCATTATTTTATATTTTAAGGGCTAATCTACTTGGGCCTAAATTGCATGGAGTTGTACTCCTAGATAAGTCTACCTTGCTAAATGTTCAATTTGTAGATGAAACTACACCATTCTGTTAATTGATTGAAAGCAGTTGGCTAGGCTAAATATTTTATGTCAAGCCTCTGGCTCTAAAATCTCAGAAGCTAGATCCTTATTATTGAGTTAGAATTTAAAACCACCTTCTTGGTTCTTTAATTTGCTTCACAATGGTGTGGATAGGATTAAATTGTTAGGTACTTGGGCATCTCTTTCTCTGTTAGACCATATTTAAAATAAATGTCGAACTGGATGTTTGTGAATATTAAGAAAAAATAAAAAGTTGGAATAATAGTTACCTTTCCCTTGGAAGAAGGGTGCAAGTTTGTTATAAAATTCTTGCTTTTTATTCCATATACTATGCCTTGGTGTGGTTTTTTGCTAACTATCAAATTGATAATGTGTAAAAAATCATAAGGAAATTTTTGTGGTCTGATGGAAAAGGAGATGATAAGAATCATGTAGACAAATGGAAGTGGTGTTGTGTTGGTAAAGAAGAAGGGGGGTTGGGGTTAAAGAATTTTAAGATCCAAGGAATTGCCTTGGCTTCAAAATGGGTTATAAAAGCATTGGTTGGTAAGGAACCTTTAAGGTACTCATCAAAATAAACATATAAGAAGTAGTACCAAAATAGGCAAACCAATGGAGAAATCTTCACCCTCATGATGTCTTGTTTGATAATTTTAGTATAAAACCCTTTGGATCTACTATATTTGCTAGCATTTGGAAGGTCTAGGAGTCTAACAAACATCTAGTATAGACTATGAAGCTATTAGCAAATAAAATAATCATATCTTTGGGTTTAGATATGTTTGGTGGAACTTGATTCATAACAAGGAGCCACTTGCACTGATATAAGGATACTCATGCTCAACCAAGAAATGGAATTGTAAAGGTATTTCTTCCTTTAATGATATTCAAAGAGACAATAAAATTAAGAACTAGGCTCAATTATAAAATGAATTCAATGTTCCAAAATCTAATAAGAGATCCCCATCTATTATACAAAAGCATTGGAGTTAATGCATTTCTTGGTTAGTATTAAGAGTAATGATGAAGGTTTTGAAAAATTTAATTGGATTGATGGAACTTCCCTCCTAAAAATCAAGTCATACTTGATTTGTATAATTTGTTAACCCACTCCTAAGAGGTATTTGATCATGTCAATCAGGTTTGTAAATTGGAAATAAAGAAGAAAGATAGGTCTAGTATTACCAAGGTCTATTGGTCTAATAAAATCAAGCCTAAAAAAATATTATTTTAAATAGATGTTATTTCTTAAGAAACTTTCCATTAGTCCTACTCCATCATTATGTTCTACTTGTGATTGTATTAAAGATATAAATCATATTTTCTTTAAGTGTCACTATGCATATGATATTTGGTCAATGTTTATGGGTAACATTTTATGTTGGGAATGTAGAAATAATGTGTCTTGGTTTGAAATTCTATGTGGATTTGTTAAAGGTATTAATGCCCAGTCAAATATCTTTTGGTCTATTGTGTCTACTAAAATTTCATGGTTTATATTGAAAAGGATGAAGAAATACTTGTACTAGGGCAAGAGGAGAGTTCTTAGCGAGTCTAAATATAGACTCTCATTTCTCTTGATTGTTGAAAAAGTGAATTTAATCTTGGGCCTACATATAGGTTCTTGAAGATCTTGGAGGAAGGAGCTACTTCATTGTTCAAGAATAATATTCAAGAGGCTGACTATTGGCCTCAAGATTTAAGGAAGATAAATAATAAATTCTAAAAAGAGTACAAAGACTTTCAAAACAAATACATCAAGCTTTACTAGTATGAACTTCAAAGAGATGCAACAATGAGGGACCTGTAAGTCACTCATTATAACTTTGATAACAACAATTGGGAGCACATCTCACATTCAATTGGAGCCATTCCTAGGTTTGACTCCTTTAAAATGAGTAAAAATGTTCCCAGAAGAAGGAAAAATAATATGTTAGCAACAATCTCGATATGTAATTATTGTTAAAAGTAGACTTGATATGTTTATACGTAATTCGATACTTTTACACTAGACTTATAACTTGGTTAGGGCTATACTACTTAATGTGACTATCTTGGTCACATTGATATTGCAACCAGACTTCTCTATTTAGTAATTGAGTTTCAATTTAAAAAATATAAATTCCATACTAATTGAAAGGAAAAAATATAATCTACTAAACCAAGCTTCAAGTGTAGAGTGAATTGTTACAATAATAAGTTCTCAAATTCAAATCTTGTGTGTTGTCTTCTTCTTTCTTGTGGGTTAGCTAATTGTGGATAAATCTCCAAGGCAAGGGAATGCTAAGAAAGGGCTTGAATCAAAATATTGGGAGAATGCTAATATTTGAATGATTATAATTGAATTGAAAAATGGTTGAAGAACATTCTTAGAAAAACTTGGCAAAATCTAGTTATGATAATAAAATTTATTGTATGCTAGCAAATGAATCTCTTTGGATTTTTTATTTGTGAATGCTATTGGGATTGACACCATAAAAACTAGGTTCAAATTGGGTTGAATTGAAGGAGAAATAAAAGGAAAACTCACATTTTTAAAAATGAAAAAAATCATCACTTTGATGAAATTATCAAACTTCAATAGCTCAAAATTATTATGACAAAAGCACAATACCACAATGAAAGCATAAATATTGCTACAAACACTTAAATACTATGATGAACAAAAAATATTGCAACACAAACATTTTTTGCCATATGGTTAGAGTGATGAATTCACCTAAACGCAAAGGATCACAATTTTTTAAATAGAGGAAAGACATGAGGAAATATTTGATGACAAGAAACAAATATAAAGATAATAAGAGGGTCATAAATGGTTAATACATTGGGTTTTACCTTGGAGACACACATCAACAACTGCATATTCATTTTTATTGTGTTGTTAGGCTTATTTGAAATTTACATCATCATAATATATGTCATATTAGGCCATACAAATTTGGTCACATATAAGACCCATAAAAAATTAAACTTCAATAAAATAGGGCAATTATACAATTGTGAAAACGATCCACACTTGTAGTTTTGAATCTAAAAAAGAAAAATACAATTTAAAGCCGAAAAATACTTTGTATAAGAATAAAATATTGATTCTAATATTCAATTTAAATTTGAGATAAAAAACACATTAATAAATTCAAATTATGTATAAATAAAATACTTAAAATAAAAATAAGTACAAAAGCAAGGACAAATATCTAACATATACACTTTTCCAAAAATAAACCAAAACTTTCTAAAATGACAATGACAATTGATTTCCCTATAATGCCATGTTCTTCTATTTATTTTTGAATTAAAAATATTATACTACAATAAAAAGAAGATTACCCAAACTCAAAGGTTTAATAAAATAATTGGACCATTGGAACAAAAGCACTAATCATTTTAGGGGTTCATTGTAGGCCGTTCAACATTAATACTAATTGTATTAATAAAATTACCAAAACATATATTTAAAAAAATAAAGCGGAGAATAGCGTGGATCAATAATTATCAAGATCAAATATCGGCTCATCTGCCTCTGGTCTCTTTACTCTCTTTACTGAAGTTATTATGAATAGGGATGGGTATATAACATCCTTTGCATATATACGCTGAATATATCTCCATTTTCTCCAGAAGCAGCTTATCGGCCAGAGGTAAGTAAGTTTGTACAAGATTGCAGAGCCGGGCAAAAGCTTTTTTTCTTTTCTTTTGGGTGCATTTTTTAAAATGTTTTTTTCTTCTCTTTAATGTGCTTCTCTCGCTAAAGTTTGGCCACATCTTTTAATATGCTGTAAGATTTGTAGCTTGTTTTATCTTCCAGATCACATTGCCGCCATCAAGATTCAGCTCAGTTGGTAGTGTTTTATTATGAAAGCTTTTGCATCGCCGAACAAAGGGTTTCAAGTTTTTTGTATGGGCTAATCTTTTGATTTAAGTTCTAAACCCTGTGCTAACTCCTAGCTAAAACCTTAACTAAAACCCTAGCATTTTAGGGTTTTTGAAGTGCGGTTCGTAACACTTTTACTAAGGGTTTTACCAGGATGTGATTTATTGATCTCGTCCCGTGGGGGGGCTTCAGAGGTTCGAGTTAGTTTGCCGAACTTTTATGTGGGGATTTTTTTGCCCATAAAGAACTG
This sequence comes from Sequoiadendron giganteum, assembly GCA_007115665.2. Lineage (NCBI taxonomy): Eukaryota > Viridiplantae > Streptophyta > Pinopsida > Cupressales > Cupressaceae > Sequoiadendron > Sequoiadendron giganteum. Next base: position 221,562,504 of record CM021109.1, on the reverse strand, counting down.
CAGTTTTCAAGGATTTATAGAGCGCAAGGTTTTAGCTTTAGGCCTCGGAGTGTTGGGTTGGTTCCTTAGATGTATACTTTTTTTTTTCTAGGTCCTGTATTACATTCTTTGAGCGCTGTGGTGTCTCTGTAAGGGTAAATGTTACATGGTTATGCTTTTTGCTGGTTGAGCAGAGCGTAGACCTAGTTTTTTTCTGTTTGAAGCACTGAGTGATTGATACCTCTTATGATTAAGTGTAATGAAGGTTATTTTTTGAGCTCCGAACTCCGATGTGTTTGAAAATTGATATAGTAATAATTTAATGTAAATTGAATAAATGTTCTAGATATTGATGTGACAGTCTTCTACTCAAAATGGATGGCAGAGCACTCTAATTTCTGCATATGGGCAGACACAGTTTTGCTGGGTGAGCAGAAGTTAGAATAAAAGGATTTTAATATTTAACTGATTGCAGTATTGTGCCTGTGAATTCCACGTGTAACTGTGGGTAACTTCCCAGGTCAACAGGACACCCTTTGCTCTGGCGACCAGTGCATAACCTTGCAAGAAAGTGTTTCTACAAACAAAAGTATGGGTTAGCATTTGTTCTCTGAACTTTATCAGCTCGAAATAAATTCCTAGTGCGGCCCTCTGTTTTGCCCTAACCCTAAAATTTTGGTGTCATAATGCTCTTTCAAGTCATAGAATGCAGATATTAGGCATTCAGATTCTAGAGGGCACTGTGGTTTCTGTCTGATTCATTTTAAATTGAAGTAGGCACTTTTAAGTCACCGAAACTCACCTCAAATCAGATCTAAATGGGAGGAAACTTTTTTGACCTTCTTTTTGTATTGTCAATATATGCCATACTTGTTTTTGATGATTGTTATGCTAATAAATATAAAACAAGTATTGAAATGTTTCTGGGCGAGTTTTCTATTTTATTTATTTATCAAGAGATGCCTTTTGCATTTGTGTTGTGGATACATGCCATTGTGTACAGCTTTGGAGGATTTTTTTTTTTATCATTTGGCACAGTGACACAGACAGAAAATTTATGTTTCTTTACTTCTTGACTGCCACTTACTTGACCTGATAGTCTGTATTGAGTCCAGGCCGTGAGAAGCAGCTAAACATTCTTTAATTTCAGCTGTGAAGCTCCAAGCTCTTTGCATTGATACGTGGAGAATTTGGATAGGGTCGGTCTCAACAATTGGAAAATGTCAACAGCACTAGAATCTATGCAAGAACCCAGAAATATCACTACTGGTCAGAAAAGAGGACGAGATGAGGAGACGGCAGCTGGAACTGGTCCTGATAAAAGGTGGCCTGGCTGGCCTGGAGAGAGTGTTTTTCGATTACTAATAACTAGTCAGAAGGTTGGCGGGATAATTGGTCGCAAGGGAGAGTTTGTGAAGAAAATGTGTGAGGAGACCAAATCTCGCATCAAAATTCTAGATGGAGTGCCAGGCATTCCCGACCGTGTTGTAAGTTACATTTTCATCCAGCTCAATAAAAGATCATTTAAAATATCTTATTTGCTAGAATTAACATGTTAATGCAAGCTAAACAATTCTGCTCATGTGCTGCAATTTTGTTGAATTTCTGTAGCTAATTTTTTATTTCATGCATATAGTTGATCTTGTATTTAAACTTTTGTTGCATAGTATTATAAAATTAACAAATAACATTTATTATCAGATATGAATTTTTATCGATGTTAAATGTAATTGTTGATTTGCTGTGTGTTAGGTTATGATCTCAGCAAAGGATGAACCTGATGCAGCAATCTCCCCAGCAATGGATGGGGTACTTAAGGTTCATAAGCGCATAATTGAGGGCATAGATGCAATGACAGATTCTGGTCGAGCACAACAAGGTGTGGGGGGATCAATTTCAACTCGGATGCTGCTACCTGGGACACAATCTGGAAGTTTAATAGGAAAGCAAGGATCAACAATAAAGTCAATTCAAGAAGGTTCGGGTGCCAGTGTTCGAGTACTTGGTCCTGGTATAATCCTAATTCTTGTTTTTTTTTAAACTTGTTTATATTTTGTAAATTGACATTTCAGAGCAGGGTATTTCATTGTTGCTGGATTATGCACAGTATTTTGTTTGTTTATGATAATGTATGTTTGCAAAGGTTGCCATATTGAAAATGTTTAAGTCTTGGTTATACCTGTCATTTTTCTATTGATTAATTGGGACATGATAAAATTCTTTGTCAGTAAAAATTCTTAGATTTATGTTTTGGCACATCAAAGTGCTTGACTATTGTTCGAACAGATTCATGAATTTTGGAAGATGTATCTGGCACTCTAGTTATGAGGTTGAGGTTGTTATATTAACACAGATCCTATATAGCTATTTACTACATAACTATAAGTCTTTTTAAATCCATAAGAGTAAGTAAGGTTTAGTAGCATAGCATGCACGGCTGTAATGCTAATGCATGGTAAACTTCTTCATGTTTAATAGGTTGGGTTTACTCAATTGGTTTGCAACTTCAAATTATTATCACTTTTGACATCTCATCTTTAAATGTGTCCATACCTTGTCACTATGGGATGTGATTGTTATGTGTAACATGTTATTTTACCAACTTGAATATTTAGGGGAAATGATGGTTATCCAAAAGCTTATTGTGAGGAGCTACCAATGAAGGTGGTTTTTGATAGATATTAGCTATTATTAAGTGCAAATGATAGGCAACGTGCAGAACAGGAAACACCTATCCTTTGTTTCATCTGTGGAAACTGCTTGACTAAACGTGCATCTAAATCAACATCTAGGACACAGCTTTACAGCTTCATTAAAGTATAGGAAGAAGCCCAATGGTATTACTACATGGCTGGCATCTAGGAAGGAATGTAGGATGTAATAAGGTCATATGCTGCTAGTGACAAGTCTTGGCAAAAATGAGTTAGTGATTGAGTTATGTTTAGATCGGCTGGTTTTTACTAATATTTATTATTGTGTTAATCAAAGTTACATGGGGATGTGTTCTTCTTTGACCCCCAAACATCATCCTCTTGGTATCCTTGTCCCCTAAGGTGTTTCCCAGTTGTGGATGGCAGGTGACACTACCTCCACCCCTTGTCCTCAAGATTTTTAGGGGCGTGTCCTAATAAATACCCATTTTGGAGGCCTTATGTCACATGGATGTCTAAATATTCCAAAATTTTTTGGTTTAAAAAATAGTAAACATTTAATAAAAGATGGTTATATTTGACATTTTGTCATTTGTAAATTTGGGGCCTTTTGTTGTAATGAAAACAATAGAATTTTATTTTTTTATTGCTGCTACACACAAACAATTGAGCATTGAATCTCAAGTTTTGATGTATTATATGAATTTCTAAATTTGAATCTTGATATCCTGTACAGCTAAACTTGTAAAAGCTTGAATTTCCACACATGAGTGTGTGCCCCCACACACACATAATATTTTCATCCTTGAAAAATGGCCTTTGAAACTGTTGTCTTGATTCAGAGCATCTAAGGGTACTAGCAATCGTGCATCACCAAAAATATTGCTAATTTATTTTTGTTGTTTTCAATAAGGGCTAAGGTGTGTGGAAAATAAATATTTTAATTTGCAATAATGTGATTTTCCCTTGTGGTGATATGTAAATGCAATTTTTGGAGGAAATATGTTGAGATAAGTGTTTCCAAGCCATTTAAATGGTGAAATATTCCTTTTGGGTATCTATTTCTTGATGAGGATCACCTGGGGTGCATGTGCTTGCATGTTTATGCCACAAGCTTTGCATGTTATTGCATGTCTGTATTTGGAGCCATCGGGGCCGTCGAAGATCAATGAAGATGCAAGAACTGAGAAGATTTGATTGGCCATGGTTTAGGTGCCCATGTGAAGGCCATGTGAGCATTGAGTAATTTTATTATTTTTATGACTATTTCTCGAAATGGGGTTTGGGTTTTCCAGGGAGGTGTTTTTCTTGTGGTTTTAGAAAACCATAGTGGTTTTCTCATTCTAAAACTTTTATATTCTGATGCCTTGTCATTTGGGGAGATGGCTTTGAGAGTTTTTGTAGGTGAGATGGGGTGATGTTGCCGGATTGAAGGGAGGATTTGAAGACTCCATTGCTGTAGATTTCTTTTTGCATAGAAGCCCATGTTTTTGGGAGCTAGTGAAATTCGTGTTAAGGGACCTTGAGAGCTTCAGCTGAAAGAAGGTTGAAAGAGACCAAGAAGACATTCTTGTTGCAGGTTTGAAGGTGTACTACAACAGCAAGAAGATTGATGATTTCATGGTTTGTTAGCAGCAGTGATTCCTAATGATGAATGAAGGTTGTAGGAGCTAAAATCTTGTGAAAGAAGACAAATTGAAGGAGATAATTTTTGTACTGATCTTTGCTGTTTTGAATCAGATTTATTTCAGTTTTGAAATGTATTTGATCTGTCCTCATGGCTGAAAACAATGTTATTTCAGATTTACCTTGTAATGTAATTCCATGAGATTTTGGAATGAGTAACTAAGATGACTTCTTGCAGATTTTTGTGTTGTTTCAAACCATTTATAAGTTATATTTTCAGATTGTTGTGAGTATTTGAATGAGGGTTGGTTTCTTCCTTTACCAGTGGTATCAAAGTGGGAGTTCATGAGTGTGTAGGTAGAAGTGCCGATGTGAGACAGTTTGCAAAAAGATTTGTGGTGGTGGTGCGTGTGTGTGATTTGTGTGCAGACAAATTGTCAAACGTGAGGCAGTCTATACCAGAGAGGATGGGACGAGTCATGAGGAGACCCATAAAATTTTTGTTTTGGGAACACAATATTTGGAAGAAGTGGAAGATAGGAAGTACAATGAAGAATTTGAAAAGCTCTAGGTTGAAGTCTAAGTAGCTGGGTTTGGCTCCCTGGCTCAGGGTCCCGGTCCGGGTTCGCTCCGGGTACCGGTCCTGGTTCGGTCCCTTTGTGGGTTCGACCAGGGTTCAGTATTTGGAGCCCTGGTTCGCCGGTGAAGAACCCGAGAAGAACCCGGGCGAACCCGACAAGAACCCACGTGTTTGGACGTTGAAAAGCGTTTTTTTTTGCATTTTTTAATAATTTTCTGCAGTTTGACTTTGACCCACGCCCAAGGGAACCCTAAAAGTGACCTCTAAAACACTTTAAACACCTAAACTACATCATTTTTATTCATTTGTTTTGCAAACAAGCATTTTCATTCCGAGAGGCTGAGTTCTTATTTTTGCTTGTTGGGTTGATAAAAGGAGTTGAAGATTGATCAGTGAAGCTTCTACAAACAATTGCATTGCCATTCCTACAGATTTGCAAGTGTTTATTGGCTGCCACAAAGATTGTTGAGGGATATTTTTGCAAAGAGGTAAGTTTTTCTCACCTTTTTTTGAGTTTTTTCATCCATTTTTTTGTTTTACATTTTACAAACCAGAAACTTTGTTTTGTTTCATTTTATGATTTATATATGTTTTTCCTTTCCATTCTTCTATGAATGTATGCAAGATTCAAAAGAGCTAGGTTTTATAAATCATTATTTTCTCTTCATTCAAATTTTGAATGTGTTGTCTGCAAAACAAATTGCCATAGGAATCACAATGTCAATGGGTTCTACCTCCGGCTCCGTAGCTAAACCAAACTCAAAGTTCAAAACAAATCCTAATTCTCCTCTATGACAGTATGTTGAGATGATAAAACAGGTTCTAGGTGGTGGTGGTTATGTTTGGAAATGCAATGGGTGTGGTGTTACATATACTAGTTCATACCATAGGGTGAAAGCACATTTGTGTGGCATGAGTGGAAAAGGCATCACGCCTTGCGCTAGAAAAAAAGATGCACCTATTCTACCCGAGACAGTTGCAAAATACATTATGGAGCAAGATGCAGCAGATCAATGGGAAGCCCAAAAAGGAAATCACCCTTTGTTTAAAAAAATCAAAGGGAATGCAGCCCCCATCCAATCCCAATATTGTGGTAGAAGACCACCCATTTATTGGAGTGTTACCCCAAGTTTCCGGGACGGGGACGGCAGGGGATGGCGGAACAAGTCCCCAAGTTTCCGATTTTTCAGGCCAAATTTAGGGACGGCAGGGGACGGCTATATATAAAATATAGAAAAATTTAAAATATATAAGAAAATATTAAATATTCATATGAAAACATGGATAAAGCATGCATATATACATTATAGAAACTTAGCATATAACATTTATGTTAAGAATTCATTGCCAATATAGTTTTTTTTCAATTACGATATGAAAATCAAAATAAAAAGAACATGGTACATTGTTGCTGTCCCCTTGGCCGTTTCCGAGACGGGGATGGCGGGGTTTAGACCAGGGGACGTGTCCCCGGGTAACACTGATTTATTGTCATTTCGGATCTTCAAGCTCGAAGTGCACAACCTATTGCAAACAAGAGATCAAAGGGGCCTTTGGAACTTGCATTTCAAAATGAGAGTAGAGCCCTTGTTGACCAATGTGTAGCAAGATGCCTATATGCCAATGGATTAGCTTTTAATGTTGTTCATTCTCCATATTGGAAAGAGATGTTGAGAACGGTTAATGAAGCTCTAAAAGGGTACAAGGGCCCGGGTTATGAGAAGGTGCTTAGCACTTTATTGGAAAAGGAGGTTGAGTTGGTTGAAGATGCATTGAAGCCTATAAGAGATTCATCGGTTGAGATAGGTGTGTCCATTGTTTCAGATGGTTGGAAGGACTCAAAAAATTGGCCTTTGATCAATGTCATAGCGGTGTGCCCTAAAGGGGCAATGTTTTGAAAAGCCGTGGATTGTGAGGGCCAAGTAAAAGATGGAGAATTTATTGCTAGTATTCTCATTGCAGCCATTGAGCAAGTGGGAGCCCGCAATGTTGTTCAAGTTGTAACAGACAACGCTAAGAATTGTAGAGCAGCAGGGTTGTTGGTTGAGGAAAGATATTCACATATCTTTTGGACACCTTGTGCAGTCCATTCACTCAATCCTATGATGCAAAAGATTGGGAATCAAATTGCATGGATCAAATAATTGTATGCTGAGGCTGAGGACATTCAAATGTTCGTCACCAGCCACCACTTGTCTCAAAGCATCTTTAGATCATTTTCAAAATTGGAGCTATTGAAGGTAAGTGAAGTAATATTTACATTTGTCATTTTCTGATTTTCATAATTTGATTGTGCATTCTAATTTAAATTCTTCTTTAAAGTTTATTTTTAAATTCTAATTATTTTTTTTAATTTGCAATAGGTTGCAGAGACCCGCTTTGCCTCTAATACTATCGTCTTGAGACGACTTGTGAAAGTTAAAGAGGCACTTGCTAGCATGGTGATTAGCAACAATTGGTCTATATGGAGGCAAAGCGGCACTGAAAGAGCAACAAAAAATAAGAGCATGACATTAGATGACTCACGGTGGGATCGTGCGGAGTATCTCCTTAGCTTCACCGAGCCTATTTTGGGTATGATTCGCTATACTGACATGGACAAGCCATGTATTGGAGAAATATATGATGGTATAGACTCAATGCTTGAGAAGATCAAGTGCACCATAAATGCAAGAGAGCAAGACCCTGAAGAGACTTTCTTCAAACAAGTGCAAACAATTGTTGAAGAAAGATGGAACAAAATGACAACTCCATTACACCACCTTGCGTTTGCATTGACTCTTAAATACTATAGTAGTCAACTTCTTTCACAGCTAGGAAGGCTTCCTCCATATAGAGATTTAGAAGTGGCTGAAGGGTACAAGGCAGCATTTATGAGACTCTTCCTTGACCAAGATTTGCGATTTGTAATCACGAATGAGTTCACTAATTTTGTGCACTCAAATCATCTAGATGCTGATGCTTCTCGTGACAGGTTCTTAAAGGATGCTCATAGTTGGTGGTACTTCCATGGACAATACTTCCAAAATTTGCAGCCCCTTGCAATCAAAGTTTTATCACAAGTAAGTTTAATAAATTTTCATATTTTAGTTTTACTTTTAAAATTTAAAAGATTCATAATTTCATTTATAATTTAAATTTTTTTAATTGTTTATTTTGTCTTCATAGGTTGCTAGTTCATCCGCATCTGAGAGGAATTGGAGCACATATTCTTTCATCCACTCAGTAAAGCGCAATAAATTGCTCTCAAAAAGAGCGGAGAACTTAGTATATGTGCATTCCAACTTGCGTCTCCTTTCACACAAACAACGTGACTACAAGGAAGGGGAGACGAAGTTGTGGGATATAGGGCCAGAGGATACTGACTTGGATGCTTCCACTTCCCACCATGTTGCATATGAGGAGTCCGATATCCAACAGGAGCATGGGCACAATACTAGTGCTAGTGACAGTGCCATTGGCACTACTTGTGATTCATCTAGTCTTCCTACTTCATCTAATGTCAATGTTGACAATGACTTTGATATAGATGATTTAGAGGATCCATTTGATGATTAAAACTTTAATAGTGTTGTAATATTGAACTTGAAGTTTGAAGTTTGAACGATGAATATTTATATTTATCATGCATGTTATCATTCAAGTTTATGGTGGTTTTGTTGTTTATATGATGTTATGTGATGTTCTAATCCTAATTCATGCTTCTAGGCTGCATATATATATATATTTTAATTTTTACATGTTTTTCAGTTTTTGTACTAATGAACCCAAAACGAACTGAACCCACCCCCCCAAAAATTTAGCCGAATCGGCGAACCGAACCCCCGAACCCGAACCTGAACCCGAACCCGAACCAACTACTTAGGTTGAAGTAGATGTATTGGAAAAGATTGTTGACAAGGAAGTGGGGATACGAAAAGAGATATGGGAAAAAGAATGCTCTCTTGAAAGAGGAAGGCAAAGAGAAGATCAAAAAGAAAGAGTGTTGCAACCCTTTGGTAGGGGTTGAATTTAAGGAAGAATATGTGGGGGCGACCCACCCAAATGGAGAAGATAATGAGGCACAAGTTTCAATGATAACATTTGAATGGAGTGCATTATGTGAAGTGGATGAAGAAGGTTTGCAATAAAAAATTGTGAACATGGATGATCCTAAGTTTGATGAGTAGGTTGGTGAGGAAGAGGAAGACCTTTTGTTGAAAGAAGAGATGGAGATTTTGATTGTTGTTTGGATAATAAATATTTGGATGTAGAATTTGTAGAGGATGTTGTAGGTGAAATTTGGTGGAGGTGGTTGATTTGTGGTCAACCCACAAGAGCAAAGACAAGACTGTATGGTATTAAAAGGAGGAGGATGGTGCATTGTGGATACAAGTCCATAAGAGGAGAGAAGAATGGAGTGCAAAGTTGTCAGAGGAGCAAGTTGCTTGTTCTAGCTAAATGTTGGAAGAGGAGAAAAAAGACTCAATTGCAGCTACCAAATTCAGTGATGGGGTTTATTACCACTTAACTCTAGTTTATGAACCCATATTCACAAAATTTTTCCTACCCTAGGTGTTTGATGCAGGAGTATCTAAGGGGTACTAGCAATCTTACATCACCAAAAATATTGCTAATTTATTTTTGTTGTTTTCAATAAGGGCTAAGATGTGTGAAAAATAAATATTTTTATTTACAATAATGTGATTTTCCCTTGTGGTGATATGTAAATGCAATGTTTGGAGGAAATATGTTGAGGTAAATGTTTCCAGGGCATTTAAATGGTGAAACATTCCTTTTGGGTGTCGATTTCTTGGTGGGGACCACTCAGGGTGCATGTGCTTGCATGTTCAATTGCATTCCATTGCATGTTTATGCTACAAGCTTTGCATGTTATTGCATGTCCGTATTTGGAGCCATCAGGGCCGTCGAAGATCAATGAAGATGCAAGAATTGACAAAATTTGATTGGCCATGGTTTAGATGCCCATGTGAAGGCCATGTGAGCATTGAGTAATTTTATTATTTTTATGATTATTTCTCCAAATGGGGTGTGGGTTTTCTAAGGAGTTGTTTTTCTTGTGGTTTTGGAAAATCATAGTAGTTTTCTCATTTTAAAACTTCTATATTATGATGCCTTGTCATTTGGGGAGATGGCTTATGGAGTTTTTATAGGTGAGATGGGGAGATGTTGTTGGATTGAAGGGAGGATTTGAAGAATCTATTGTTGCAGATTTCTATTTGCATAGAAGCCCATGTTTTTGGGGGCTAGTAAGCTCCACATTTTGAGAGATAGTGAGCTAGTGATGTTTGTGTGAAGGGAGCTTGAGAGCTTCAGCTGAAAGAAAACTTCTATATTATGATTCCTTGTCATTTGGGGAGATGGCTTTTGGAGTTTTTATAGGTGAGATGGGGAGATGTTGTCGGATTGAAGGGAGGATTCGAAGAATCCATTGTTGCAGATTTCTATTTGCATAGAAGCCCATGTTCGTGTGAGTTAGTGAAGTTCGTGTGAAGGGAGCTTGAGAGCTTCAGCTGAAAGAAGGTTGAAAGAGACCAAGAAAACATTTTTGTTGCAGGTTTGAAGGTTTACTACAGCAGCAAGAAGATTGATGATTTCATGGTTTGCTAGCAGCAGTGATTCCTAATGATAAATGAAGGTTGTAGGAGCTAAAATCTTGTGAAAGAAGACAAATTGAAGGAGATAATTTTTGTACTGATTTTTGCTGTTGTAAATCAGATTTATTTCAGTTTTGAAATGTATTTGATCAGTCCTTATGGCTGCAAAACAATGTTATTTCAGATTTACTTTGTTGTAATGTAATTCTATGAGATTTTGGAATGAGAAACTAAGATGACTTCTTGCATATTTTTGTGTTGTTTCAATCCATTTATAAGTTGTATTTTCAGATTGTTGTGAGTATGTGAATGAGGGTTTGTTTCTTACTTGATCACGTCCCCAAAATATTCCCTGGTTACTTATCATCTCTGTCCTATAAATGCCATGGAACATAGGCTCTAAGATTAAATTGTTTGCCGAGTATCAATATGATATATGTGTTTTTTTCTGGATAAGACTGCATAGAAAGTTTTACAGAACTGTAACAGGTATGGTGGTCTTTTGAGAAGCACCTGGTAATGTAGAAAATAAATAGGGAAAGTAGGGGGCCACAAGCTGTGCAAGCTGGCTGCAAACAAGGATGGAGTTCTGCTGTTATTTTACTTTGCCTAGTTCTGATGTATAGCAACATAAATTTTTGAAATCAGGTCATGTTGCTTATATACTTACACAGTAGTTGTGCCTTAGAAGAGGTAGTTTCATGGATTGCTTATCTAACTTACTATGTTCTTTTGGTTTTTCTGTATCTCTTACATGTTTCATTTTTTTTAGCTGTATATATTTTTATTCGCATTCTCTTTAATGTGTTTGTTTAGATCTTTGTACTGATGATTTTTCCATAAATTAATGCCTTTGAAAGGTGTCTAACTAGGAGGTTATTCCAAAAGTCTTGTAAAGTTAATGTTATTCTGTCATGTTTACAAGCTTTAGTCTTAGGATCTGTGTACTATGAGCATAGCATTTGTTTGTATCAATTTCGTTCAAAGAGATTTGATATAGATGCTTTACAAATGGTGCAGAGGATGTTCCTCTTTGTGCCTTACCAGAGGACAAAGTGGTTGAGATACAAGGAGAGCCTGGAAGTGTACATAAAGCTGTAGAGCAAATTGTTTCTCATTTACGGAAATTTTTGGTTGATCGCTCCGTTCTGCCTCTGTATGAATCAAATGTAATCTTCCTACCCTGGTAACTCTCAGTTGAATTTTTACAACATGACATTTTCCAGAGTTTGTAATTGCAGTACATGGCAGCTGGGTTTTTATTATTTTCATATTTGATTGTTAATGTTTGTGTGACAATACCATGTTTGTTAATGTTTTGAACAAGATTTTATTTACAAGTAATTTGCTTTTCTGTTTCCAATTTTATCAGATGTCGATGGCCAAGCCACCTCAGATGGAGCAAAACATGCCCCAACAGCCTTGGAGCCACAGCCACAATACCACATTACCTAGTGGTGGTGGTGGTCTTGGAAACAACTCTCATTACACACCTATTGCTCCTCAACGTGATAGTTACTATCCTCCATCAGAACTTCCACCTGCAGATACTCGTTCACAGCATGGCTTGAACATGTATGGTAGAGATCCAGCACTTAGCAGTCATTCAGCTGCAAATCAACAGCCAGCACCTGTTATTACACAGGTATTATTATATGCTGTAGTTTTTTAAAGCTTATCCCACTTGGGCCCCATGTATAACCTTTGCACATAATCATTTAAACTTTTCTTTCTTTTGTAGGTTACTCAGCAAATGTAAATATCCCTATCATATGCTGAATAACTTTTGCTCAGAATCATTTAAAATTTTCTTGCTTCTTTTGTAGGTTACTCAGCAAATGCAAATACCTCTATCATATGCAGATGCTGTGATTGGAACAGCTGGGTCAAATATCAGCTACTGTCGTAGGGCCAGTGGAGCAATAATAACAGTACAAGAAACTAGAGGAGTGCCAGGTGAAATGACAGTTGAAATACATGGAACTGCAACTCAAGTGCAAACAGCACAGCAATTGATCCAGGTTGCTATTTCTGACATCCAATGCATTCTTTTAAATTTTGGACAAATTAGGTTTCTAACTGAGGATTTTCTCCCAGAGCTTCTATATAGTCTGGCTACCATGGAAATACTTTTCTTATTTGATTGCAGTTTAGGGATGTGTTTGCATCGCACATTTTTCTTGGGGTCCTAGCATGGTTTTCTCAAAGTGACTAGGTTTGAATATGTCTTTGAAAGTAACCTGATTTTTTAAAGCATAGAAGATTGAGTAAAGCTTCACATTAAATCTGAGAAGCAAAATGTTTTGTTCTAGAGTTAATATTTATAAGATTGATAACAGATAAAGTCATACTATATTATGATGATGACTTTTAACATCCTTTAAACTGAAATGGTCTGTAGAACCTATGAAATTGCACCACCCAGGTTACAATTTTTAACATGCATTTGACATCGTGGTACATTTGAGTTACCATTGTTATTAACTTATTGCTGCTCTTCAATTATGTATCACAACTATTCACGGATGGAAATGGCATCCATGTGGTTGGTCTCATTAGGGTAACTCTTTATCTTTCTTCCTAAGTTTGGGTTTTGGGTTTGCTATATGGCAGATTTTTTTCCCCGGGTCAGTAGGGCTGGGTACAGGCATGCTTACATACCCATACACACATATATAACACCTATGAACACTCAATACATATAAGGATGTAAGAAAAGTTGTTATTTTATTAACACATGTTTTAAAATGATAATTACATTTTGTGAAGTACATATTTGAAGGAAGAGTAATACCTAATGGGGATCGCCATAACAACATTCCTCTAAAAGAGATATTTGATGGCCCTTATTCCTCACCATGGGAGGAAAGTGAAGAAGAAAAGTATTTAGGAAAAATATATTTTATGACAGGGAACAAACCTTGTTGAGGGTGGGGCCAAATATATGGTTTGATACTCAAATTTTATAGCCTAGTAGTCAGTCAACAAACACAAGATGATCAAGCTTTGCTGCCACGTGGAGTGAAATAACCGAACCTTGTAACATAGCTTCCATCTTGATCCTCTCTGCCATCTGTGTTTGTCTGCCTTTTAAAAGGAAAAAAGGATTTAAGATAATAACTATTCAATCATACATGTGGGTGAAATAGAAATGAAACTAGAAATAAAGGTTCCCAAGTCATTTTTGATTCTCTTACAGAGTTTTAGTACGTCTTAATTGAGTTATAATTGGGTGAGTTTTCTCCTCACATTGTCAATGTTAGGGCAAGTTAGAAGAAAACTTTGTTCATTCTCAACTTCATTAGGTGTCCAACGTTTTTTAGATTAGTCCAATAACCAGTTTAAATGTGCAGGTCATGAGTATTAGTACATATTTTAATTGTTTTGATTCTGTTTGTTAAGCCTACAATTTTGTAACGATGATTTGATCGTTCAAACTAGGACAAATAAAATCTTTGTCATACTTAAACATTCTCCTATTAGCATTTTTATTGTTATTGCATGATTTTTCTTCAAACTTTGTATGGATGTAAGATTTGATTTTATGAACAATCTTTATTAGGTCGTTATCATTGTTATTCCAGTATCTAAGCCAGGCTACAGTGTCTCTAATCCTACATTTTCAGACTATGGTGAGTAATTTTCATGAATATTATATTGGGGAGTCTGTTGGTATGTTGATAGAGAAGTGTTTGTGTTATACACTAAAATTAAATGTCCATTAATGAATTTAGACTCCACCAATATCCCGTTGGAGAATAAAGCATCCTCTGAGCTCCACTGTAAGCCAACCAAAGACCTTTTATCTTTTGTAAAGTGCAAATCTTACATGGTACAAGGACAAATTACTTTAAACCTACAGTCATGTTTTTCGATAGGAACATTACTAGAATCATTTTGATAATCATTTATTGTTGTATTTCTGGGTGATCTTTGGGGTCATTAAATGAAAAATATCTATTAATCCATTAAGAAAAACATCTGGATTGGCAGAGGCATTGTCTCATGTACTTTGCTTTGCCCCTTAGTTCATGACTTCCCTAGAAAAGCAGTAAACCCCAATAAGGTGAATTAGCATCTTGGTCATCCTTTTGAATTGATGGTTTAGTTTTAGAGATAATGTTTCTGGTTTTATGAAAGCACTTGATTGTGATTCTCAAACCCAGTTCGGTCAAAAAATAGCTTCATACTTGCCAAAAGTCTTTCATGGTGTGGAATAATAAAAATAACTCTCTAAGACTTACAGTCTGATGTGAATAATAAGTCTATATACTTCTAAAATTGTGATATTATCTATGCAATGAGGTGTGCATGCATGAGGAGATGGAGACTTCTCAAGGGAGGTTTTGTATCAATCTTGTTACCTTACAGAACAACCACTTAGTTGCAATGCAAATTGTCAACTATTGTTGTCTCCTAATAGTATCTCCAAAAAATGTTCGTTTTAGAAGATTATTGCTCTAAATCTATTATCATCTTTATTGAATGGGAAGGTGCATTTGGATGATATTTTTCCATCTTCAATTAGAATGGCTGGTTTTTGTAGATGTTGTAACTTGTAAGTCGTGCATACAACTTAATTTATCAGACTTTCAACATATATTCCAAATGTTTTCTGATTTGTATAGTTTTAACTATTGCAAAATATGGATTTTTTTGCATACGGGTTACTGAGATGTGCTAAAAATGTTTACATAATACTCGTTGCAGAACTTTATGGCAGAGGCTTCAGGGCCACCTGCAGATGCATATAACACGGTTGATACAGGATATAATTCTTATCCCAGTCAAAGCTCTATGTACACTTCCCCACGGCAAAATACTGGGCATGCTGGCCATTCCACTGGAGGTTATGGTCCAAGCACTGGCACCGCTGGAGGTTATGGTCCAAGTGCTGGGCATTCTGGCCCAACTGGAGGTTATGGTCCAAGTACTGGGCATTCTGGTCCAGCTGGAGGTTATGGTCCAAGTGCTGGCCATTCGGGCCCAACTGGAGCTTATGGTCCAAATTCTGGACATTCTACTGGGGGTTATGGTTCTCACTACAGCAGCTATCGATATTAGATGGAATAGCAAATACATTGTGACTTGACTATCTACGCTTCTGTTCCTAGGAACCTTGAGAAGTTTCTGGATGTTGAACACAATTGAAATGGCTTGGGTGCTTATTTAGACTGTGATTCACATTACCCAAGTTGATATCAATGCAACATGACTACTGAAATTCTTGAAATTTTGCAATGTCTATAGGATTCCTCTGTGGTACCCACTGATAGGTTGTACTCTGTTGTATGGTATGATGCCACTGTTTTCATAGATGCCATTACAAAGTAAAATTCAATTGGGATGTTTATGATATTGAGGATTTATTAATGTTTTACATGTTCGTAACATTTAACTTTTTTATTGGCTCGAAGTCAACTGTCTTGTTGTTTTGTATTTGATTTTTATATATTTCAATTAATCTCCCGGTAGAAGAATTTTTTACCCTCTGTCAAAGTGGCAGGTAGAGATGGATTTTTGAAAATGGGTAAATATAGTTGCTTTTGAAGTTTTGAACAGTCTTGGCATCAATATTCCAAATTCCCAATATGCCAAAATGAGATTGAAGACAGTGCAATGGCTTTGTATGAATCTATTAATTGATGTCCAATGTCTAACCTTGGGTCCATTGTCTGCTTTTATTGGTTTAAATTTGTTTGACTATTGAATGGATCATTTTAAAGAAACTGGATTGCTATATTCACTGAACTTGTTTGTTGTAATGGAAATTATGAACGTTAGAGAAGCCTTTTAGTTATAGAGTTTCAGCATATGAATTACATTTTGTGTATATGTGAAAACGCAAATAATAGACTGATATCTGAAAACATTTTGTCACCAGAGGTGAATTTAATATATAATTTTTCGTTTTTTAATGAAATTTTCTATTAATTTAGCAGTGAGGAAATATTGTTTTATGAAATTAATTTTGGGGTCTTTGCACTTGGAAAGCCATATTGTTTTTATTCAGTGTGAGCCCATTGATATATTCATATTGTCTACAGTACAATTGTGAATCGATGAGCAATTTTATTACACTGAAAAGATCTTTTGCTGCAAATCATCTATAATATTATTATATTACAAATGCACGGGCCAGCTTGATCTCGGTGCCTCTATCATGAATCAAATTAGTGGAAGCCTTGTTGGCGGTAGTTTCAATCATTTTATGAATGAAATATCAAACGTGGTGGTTACTTTCTTTTTCTGTGGATTCAATGACGTTTGTTCCGGTTGACCTGACCTCCCATATCTCATCCATAAATTCTAAATAACTAATAGGGGTATTGATAGAAAGTGTAGATATAAATATGTATTAGTTTTTACACCAATGTTTCAGTTGACACTATTTTATCCTCTTTTTGATGATGGATCACAGGGCAATCTGAAATGTTAATGCAAAAACCACCGCACAATTTATCCTCCTGATAATATATCAGAGTGATCTGAACCCAATGAAATTACAACAGTTTTGTGAAGAAGCACTCTGCATTAATTTCATGCACTCTGGAAGGATTATGCATCAAGGACATGCCAATTGATAACAACAGTTTATGAAAGTACGAAGTCCAAAGTGGCTTTATTATACTAAGAGGTGCGTTTACCATGGCAGGTGGGGAAGGAGGGGGTGTAGAGGGTTGTAATAGCATCTCCAGTTCTGTGAATATCCTAAAGAATATAATGCTTAGTCAACAAAGCACAGTCCTCAAGGCTCTGAATCCATTGTCCCCAGCCACATTTAGCCATCAAAATGTTTATTTATGAATCTGGCACCCCCCAAAAATCCAAAATATAGCAATTTCCCCAATACAATTGCATTTCTGCTAAACATGGCGTTGGATTTGTAAAACAGAGTACCAACGTATGTTATAAACTTATGCCCTGATATGTAGGTTTCTGGGTTTTCGAGTGTAATGCTATACTAACCTAAATTACAACAGTGCATCAGATCAAGTCACGGATATCGATACAGAGCCAAATGAATTTACAGGCAGATTAAAATGTTACATATTTTGGTAAAATAGCATTAGATTCTTTCTTTACACCAGTTTATATAAGGCTTTCTCTTAATGAATTTAGCGTATATTCTATTGTTGTTTTTTAACGGGGCAAGGGTGATATTTTGTCTGAACATTCAGATAAATACATCTGTTGGTAATGGTGCACTAAGATAAGTTAGATCATGTTTTATCTACAAATTAGAGTTAGTACAACATGAACCATCTACATATGTATCAAATTAAATTCAATAATTATACATGTATTTTTAGGGTTCACCTGTTAAGTCATTAATGAAATGGGTGTGAATGAATGAAAGATTTTAATGATGTCCACGAGACTAAACAGTCTATGGGACTGAGAAATAACATGCCTAATTTGTTTTCATGCTCTTTTCCAAGTCGGATCTCTTGCTATAAATTTTGACTAGAAGGTTAGCCGCCTGATTAATCTTATCTTCCACAAATAGCTGGTGTATATTGTCCACTTTCAAACTATTACCATGCTGAGTACGGATATCCTCATACGTAGTGCATTCCACGATGAAGTGCCATTCCGTTTCCACAACCCCTTTGTTGCAAAAATTACAAATTCTTTCTTCCCAAGTTTCTTTGGGTATTTTCCACCTACTGGTTTCACACCTAAGGTGATGCGATCCCGTCCTCAATTGTGCCATTAATATTCTCGCTTTCCCTTTAATAGCTGCACCTAGATAAGTTTTCTCATTGTGATCCTTCGTCGGGTTAAACTCTTTGATGTAGTATGTTTTTTTTCTTCCAATATGATTTGTCCACATGGCAGTTCTAAATTTTTCATTCACATAACTTTTTATTTGACTGTTGGTGCTAGGACACTCTTGTAAGCTAATGCCCCACTTGTTCATCCACTTGTGGTTTTGTTTCATCCAAGTTTTCTTCCTACGATCTAGTGTCTCCTTCATAATCGCTTTAGGCCAACGATGGTTATCCATGCTTTCAACCTTCTTTAAATAGCTTATCAACCGCGTTAACGCCGAAGCTTCCAGTGGGAAAGTTTTCGTTTCAGCTAAAAGAATTTCATATGGGATTGTGGTTTTAACTTTGAGACTGCTTGTTATTAGATGTTTTTGGATTCTTTCTAGTTGTCTCCAATTGTATTTAGACATACTACTTCCCCACACCTCACACCCATAAAGTACAACTGGTGAAACTAGCAAACCAAAAAGGGTCTTCTTGGTTTTCCAATCCCAAAGCTCGACTTTTCTACATTTGTTTTGAAGAAGGTAAGAGGCCTTCCAACCTCCTTGCATCCTTTTCATACGACAAGTCTCCCAACTGAGCTTATAATGAAAGTCAATCCCAAGATATTTGTATTCTTTCACTATTTCAAGTGGACTGCCTTCAAAAAGAAAGATATTATGCTTATATTTTCTATTCAAAGAGAAAATCATGATTTTGGTTTTGGAGATATTCACTTGCGTCCCAATCTCCTGACAAAAGAGTTCTAGAGCTTTCAGATGTTCCCTTAACCCATGAGCTGTTTTAGAAATTAGTATAAGATCATCAGCATATAAAAGTAGTTTCACCACATAACCTGCCAATTGGATACCATCCCCATCCGATTTGCTTAACCAAGCTTCCAACTTATCAATGTATAGCCCAAAAAGTGTGGGAGATAGTGGGCAGCCCTGTTTAACCCCAATCTCGCTACCAAAACACTGACTTACCTTCACTTTTTTCTGATTTTAGCACTAACCTTCTCGTATAGCCTGTGAACAACTGCTCTATACACGCTTGGAATGCCTAATTCCTCCATTCTATTCCATAGTTTGTCTCTAGGTACCGTGTCAAAAGCTTTCTTAAAGTCCACAAAACAACAATAAGCTTCCTCACCTTGAGTGTTCCAATTTTTTTCAATCAAATGTCTAAGGGTGATTCATGCAGTGATCAATAGTAGAGTGTCTTGCCCTAAAGCCAGCCTGCCCTTTCACCCTTTTGCCCTCATTTTTTGCCCAACTGTTGATCCTCCGTTCAATCATGCTTCCAAAGAGCTTGCCAAAGATAGGATTGACCATAATCGTGCGGTAGTTAGATGGATTATTGATATTACCACTTTTAAATAAAGGGATGACCACATTGGTAGTCCACTCCATCGGAAATCCTTCTCGAGTGACATTATTGAAAATTCTTTTTATGACAAGGGCAAGTGTTTCGATCCCCCATTTTAAAAATTCAGCCTGTAACCCATCTATGTCCTGCGCATTACCGCTCGCTAAATTCTTTATTCCTTGTTTAATATCATCCACAGTGAATATTTCCGTTGATGTGTTAATAACCGGTGGATGATCTTTCTCGTAAACCCGCTCATAAAGAAGCTTAGCATACTCTAGCCATTGGATATCAGTGATATTGTTTTCAATCTTCTTTTTCTTTTGCTGCAATTCTCTCCAAAAACCTTTAGGATTTTGTTTTCCAAGCGAGATTAGCTCATTCCTTCTTTCATTTACATATTCAGATTTTTTAGATTGCACCAGCTTTTCATAATTTTTCTTGCCTTCTCTGTCCACTCCTCTCTTTTTTAGAGACCTTTTGGCTGCCTTACATTCATCATCGTACCATGGATTTGCCAGGAAAGTGTTTGCAACTCTCAACTTGGGGTGAGTTCTTTTGCATGCATTTAATGCCCTGTGAATTATTGGGATCAGCAAACTGCTATGAATGTGCACATCCCCCTCTTTTGTAGTTTTGGCCTCACCGTTATTCATTAAATCATGGAGATGCTATTTAAGAACAACGCTAAATATTTCACTATTTTCCTTGTTCACGAGGATTTTACCTTTGGGGAGTGGTTCTTTTTGCGTGTGCTGAACTTGATTAATGTGTTGGTTGATTGGGGACATACGGAGCTTAACCAGGAGAGGTAAGTGGTCAGATTTCATCCTAATAGGGTAGTCTTCAATGTCAAACTCCAACAACCTAGGGACAAAAATTTGAGAACAAATCACATAGTCCACCACACTTTGACCATTATAAGTTTTGCAAGTGATACCCCCTGACTTTGGCCACTCTTTCATCCCTTTGCAAATAATCATGCCAAACAAACTACAAAGACCAAGCAATTCAGCTCCAAATGGGGTCACCACGCCATTACCATCTTGGGATGTTCTTTCCCAATATTGATCTCCACCTTCCTCCAACCATAAAGGATTATTCTCCCCTTTTTCTTCCTTGCTCAACTGAAGAGACTAGTTATTAGCTGTCCTTGCATTAAAGTACCCATTAAAACAACATCCCCAAGCGTGCTGAAAATGGATATATCTTTTTTTAGCGAGGTATAAGGGTCTTCATTGTCTAGGTTTCTCTTATAGAATTTAGAATTTTTTGGGGCAAAGTAACAAGCAGCCAATCTAAAAGTCACCCCATTTTCAGTTATTTGCAACCATATATACTGTTTATTTGCGTCCTCTTTTTCAATTTCAAAGATTCTCTGCCATTTCTCACCTATTAGCACCATAACTCCCCCATGACCTTTGCCTGCCTCGTTCCCTTTGTTCCAAATTGAAACTTTCTTATACCCTTCAAAATCTGGAACTTTGCAACCATCATGTTCATGTGTTTCAGTAAGAATGATAATATCTTTGCCTTTTGCTATGGGCCCCAATCCAGGTCCTCTTCTCCATGGATATCCTCTACAATTCCAGCTTACAATACGTAAATGTTCCTGTGGGGCCCCCAATCTCTATTTCTTGTTTGAGAAACGATCACCAATTTGGGCTTTCCCATTCTTCAGCCATGCCCACTTTCCTTCATTTCTTGCTGTTTTCACTTTCTCCCATTATTTCCTTTGTTCTTCCTGCTGGTCAATAGTTAAATCTTCGTCTAGGTAAATATATGAGCCTCTAAGCAGCCCTCTGTTTTTCAGAATCCTATTCTTATCCTCTAAGCTTCTTAAGGTGACTCTTACATGCCTATCCCTTCCACCATCAATCTTCTTTCCAATTCTATTTGTTTGTTGAATATACCTTGTCCATTTTAGCTCGTCTTTAAAGAAGTCCCTTGCTAGGATGTCGGTTCTCTCCTTTTCGCCAAAATCTTTCAGACCTTTAATGATTATGTTTGTAGCCTTGCTTTGTTTATCTTTTTCTTCTTTTAGTTGTCTCTTGACTTGTTTTCAATGATAACTTTCTGCTCACTTGATGATCCACATACCACTTGTGACCATGATTTGGCCTCTTCTATCTGGTCTTTTAGCTGATTTTCTTTCTTCTCCAAGTCTACTGATGCTGATTAAATCATCTTTAATTCCACTTTGTTTTCATCTTCCTCCATTTCTGACTTCTTGTTTTCAGCTGCTTTTAGTTGAACTAGCTCCTGTTTTAGAGTGGTCAATTCTTGTTGTCCCCTCTCCATGTTATCTTGCAGATTTAAAATTTGTACCTGCAATATTTTGTTATCCCTTTCCAACTTGCAATTGGCCTCTGTAACTATTTTAAATCTGCTGTCCTCAAACATCCCTTTTGTTTCTAGAACATCGATTCTGGTCTTCATTCTCATGAGCTCTTCTACATATAGATCTGATGACCATAGTAATGGTGAAGACGTAGGGCTATAGAGTTATGAGGGTACTTTTTCAGTAACCTTGCTTGCGGTGGTCCCTTCTGTTTTTCCCACGTCTCCCGCCAGCTTGTTCATGTTTGACTCGGGGTTCATTATGCTTTTTACTATCTTTCCATTTCCTTTGTAGCCTGTTTGATTATTTTGCTCTTCATCCTGGGATGTCTTTTTAGAAATACTTGCCTTACCATCATCGACCCTTGGTAAAATCCAAGTGAATTTTTTCTTTTGATTTTGTTTCAGTTTCCGTTTTTGAGCTTGCCTACACCTTAAAATCCCATTATATTGTTTTGCATTTACAAAGATCAGCCTTTCTCCTGTGTTTACATGACTCAGTATGCTTGATAAAGGCGATCTTGTAAGTAGAGAGGCCCAAACACCTGCTAAACCCTCATTTTGAGCACTAGGGTAGAGAGTGGACCACCCGTTTGACCATTGCGGAAAGTGGTGCCCTGGAGATATCAAACCTTCTTGGTATAAAAGAGTTAGTAAATCACTCAACTGCATATGGGGTTTATTTGTCATTTTATATCCTTTCATCCTTTCACATGACTGATTCGTAAAACTGACGAGTGGAAAAGGAGTTGCCAAAAGTATGGGAAAAGATCAAGGATCTCAATTTTTGGAGAGATAAAAGATTGATAGATGTTACCAATAATGTTCTATTGCAAGAAAATATAACTTATATTTACATTCTCTTAGTAACTTGCTAATTTGTTCAAATGATTTGTCCATGAAATGAATATCAAAAGTAATTATAGTTTTGATGATTTTTTAAAATTAAATAATATCTAGGGGAGAGGACTCGGTAGTTTGCTAGGCCTTGCCATTTTTGAGTTGGTTGAGGAAAAAAATCATTAGAGGGGAGTTGCATATTAAACTAGTGTGGTTAGTGCAATGGAACCATTTTTTATATTAGAGAGGATGGGGATTTGTATTGTGGTTAATTAGAGAAGATGGGGATTTGTATTGTGGTTAATGCAATGGAACCAATTTTCATATTAGAGAGGATGGGGATTTGTATTGGGCTAAGATTGAGTGTATGGCGCTCTTAATTGATATCGTGATAAAGATTAGGGTTTTCCTTTTTTATTTTTCTCATGAAATACCTAGATCAATCAAGGGGTGGATCACCATAACCTCTTTATGGGATAAATATGACCTAAAAAATCTAAAGTTTATTCCATTAAGGGTCATGTTTGGCCTCACAAGTGTAGTTCTATTGTAGGGTTAAAAATAATGGTCATATGGAATCATTTTTTTTTTTTTTTGCATATTCATGTACATCTTAAAAATATATTTTATTGAAAAAAATTGCCATCTCATTTGAGCCCTTACAACGAAGTTATGACTTTAAGAAAGTTAAGATGTTAAATTGTCATAGTTGCTACTAAAGTTTGTGGGACATGTTTTAACCTATAGAAATAATAAGTAGGCTATTTTAGAAGCTTATAAAGGTAGTGCAATCATTTTTTGGTAAAATAGACATCATACATGTCATTAAAAGATAACTAAATAGAAAATAAAATGCCACATTTTGATTAAAAGCACCCAAAAAGAGTATTTTTTGGCGTTCCAATGTGTGATGCTTTGTTTTTTCTTCCATCTTAGAATTTGGATTTTCAACTTCTCATGTTTTGAAGGTTGTTGGAAGATTACGTATTATCTTTTCATATTGGTTAGGCATACTTTCTTCTATTGTTATTTTTTAGTCCATCTTAGGATAGTTGCAAGTGTTGATAATTTGGGTAAAAGTACAATAAAAGCAATTGATCCTTATTGCTTACAAATTTATTAGCAATGATAAATTATGAATGTAAATGGACTTTTAATGCAACAATAAAAATATACAAACCACAAGAACATCGATATATGTGAGAAATCCCCTTTTAAGAAAAAAATCCCCACCAACAAAGTGTACAAGTTTGCATTGATCTCAAATTAGAGTACATCAACAAAATTAGCTCTTCAATCCAACAATGTTTTGGAAACATAAAAGTAGAACATATAAAAACATACAAACTACTAGCCCATGCCTTCAATATAAAGGCAATTCAATGCAAGAAACTATAAATAGTTTCCAACATGATAGATTCAAACCACAAGCCAAGTAGTCAACATGGAAAAGGGACTTCATGGCATATATTTGAAGGTTCCAAGCATCTTTCTAGAGGCTTCAAGACCCTTTTCATGAACTTGGTCATCCAACTTCACTAAATAACAAAAAAATCCCACTAGAGGACAATAATAACTACTTCTAAAAAATCAACCAACTTCTTATACATCATCATAAATGCTTTCTTACACCTTCGATGATGTCATGGATGCTTCTTACTCATCTTACAATATCATTAATTATCATAAATTGTATTTCACTTCATTCTAAGTGTCAAATAATACCTTACAATGTACTTATTCCTATATTATACCCCTTACACATATTCCAAGTCACCTAGAAAAAACAAACTATTTATGAATATCCCAAATTTCATGTGGGCATCTAAGTTGTCCCTCTATGATCTTTAGAGATGTAAACACAACTATTTAACTATTAAATGAATACATTACAATAGTCTAAAAGGATTGCAAGGTTCTCTTGTCTTAACATTCTCTCATTTGATGTTTACATTACAATAGCATAATAGGGAGATAAAAAAAATAACTAAAAGCTAGAGAGGTAAGAATCATAACCTCCTTGCACCAACAAAATTTCTCTATACCCATTGGCTTAATGAGTAAATATACAACCTTCTCCAAATTATCAATCTTTTGAATCATGAACTTTCCACCCTCTATCATCTTGTGAACAAAATGATACTAGACATCAATATGTTTACTCTGAGCATGATAGATTTGGTTCATGGTAAAAACAATTACACTCTAATTGTTACATCCAACGCTCACCTTTTTGTAAGCTATACCAATAAATAAATAGTCTTTGTATCTATATTGCCTTTTTACAAGCACACATTGTAGCCATACACTTTGTTTCTATAATCAAAAGATAAACTCTAGATTATATTTTATTCATCCAACTAACTACTCCAGTAGATAGAGTGAACATATGGCTTTTTATAGACCTCTTAGTATTGTTGTGCCTTTAGCACACACCCCCCACTTGCACCGGGGACCCCCTCTTTCGTTTTGCTTTCATTGGATTGATTTGCGTTTTCCTTGGATTTTGGGCCCCTATTTTGAGTTTAGGATTGATCATGTGCGTTAAAATTTCCAAACCTATCATACCCAAGCCATTTGCTATGGTTTCTAGAAGTTTCCAACTTTTGCGAGTTTCTACTGCTCGAAAGCCATGCCATTCTTTGCCGTTTGCAGGTTCCTTGTTGTGGGTTTCTTTCTATTGATTTCCCTCATTGTTTCATCATTTCTAACGACATTCTCCATATGAATTTTTGCAATGAAATTTCTGCATGCTGCTTCCGCACTCAAGCTCCCCACATGGCCTTTTCTCCTGTGGCTTTTGCTCATCGGGTTTTCGTACTTCTGCCTACCACACATGTTTCATACCTGCAATAAATATTCGCATTAATGACACCAACATTTATAAATACCAGCTCGACGACCTATCATATTCACCCGAGTGTTTCAAATTTTAAAGAGCAGAGAGGCTACCGCACGAACGAGGGATTTCAATGAAATGAAATGAAATATTTTAATAACGTCCATGAGGCCAAAGAAGCCTATGGGACCCAAGAACAACACAAGAGCCCCCAACAGAAAGACCCTAGTCAGTTTGTAAACACCGGTTGAGATCAGTCCTTCTGCAGTGTATTTTGATGATGAAGTTTACAATTTTGTCTAACCTTGACTCTTCAAACAAGGTATTCAGATTATCAACTTGCATAGTGTCCCCATAGCTGTCCCAGATGTCTTTATACGCTGAGAATTCCATGATGAAGTGCCACTCCCTCTCCACCATACCCTTGTTACAAAAACGACATATTCAATTTTCCCACTCCTCTTTAGGAACAACCGACCTGCTTGTTTCACACCTAAGATGATGTGAACTAGTTCGCAATTGAGCTATCAATATTTTTGCTTTCCATTTGATATTCACTCCTATGTAGGCCTTTTATTCATGGTCCTTCATGGGATTGAATTCTTTGATATAGTAATCTTTTTTATGCCCTATTTTTTTTGACCATATTGCATATTTGAATTTTTCTTTTACATATTTTTTTATTTCTTCATTTGTGTTTGGGCATTCATGCATCTCCACATCCCACTTTTTCATCCATTTGATATTTTATTTCATCCATGTGTTCTTTCTTCTAGTTAAATCTTCCTTCACAATTAGCTTAGGCCAACAGTGACTCTCCATAATTTGGACCTTCTTTAGATAGCTTAATAACCGGGTCATCACCGAAGCCTCCAAGGGGAAAGTACCAATCTCGGCCAATAAAATCTCATAAGGCACTGGAGTCTTGAGCTTGAGGGTGCTTATAATTACATGTTTTTGTATTCTTTCCACCCGCCTCCATTTCTAATCTGACATGCTGCTGCCTCGAATTTCACACCCATAGAGAATCACCAGAGTGACAAGAAGACCAAAAAGAGTTCTTTTAGTTTTCCAATCCAATAATTCTGCATTTCTGCATCTATTTTGCAAAGAGTGTAGCGCTTTCCAACCTCCTTGTATTCTTTTTCCTCTACATGTTTCCCGACTGAGTTTGTTGTGGAAATCAAGGCCAAGATACTTGTACTCATTTACAATTTCCAGTGGCTTAACTTCAAAGAGGAATTCAATTTGCTATTTTTTTCTTCGCAGTGAGATCATTATTTTGGTTTTGCTAGTGTTCACTTGCATCCCGACCTCTTGACAAAACGTTTCGAGAGCTTTCAAATGTTTTCTCAAATCAGACACAGTTTTAGCAATTAATATGAGATTGTCGGCATAAAAGAGTAATTTTATTACAAAGTTGGCCAAATGAATGCCTTCCCCACCAACCTTGTCTATCCATTCTTCTAGTTTATCGATGTAAAGCCCAAACAATGTTGGAGAAAGCGGGCAACCCTGCTTGACACCAATGTCGCTGCCAAAGCATTCCGACATACCATCATTGGTTCTGATTTTAGCTCTAACTAGCTTGTAGAGCCTATGAACAACTTCTCTAAGCTCATGTGGAACTCCCAAATCCCCCATTCTCTTCCATAACTTGCCTCGTGGAACCGTGTCAAAGGATTTTTTAAAGTCAACAAAGCAGCAATAGGCTTCACTACCTTGAATATCCCAAATTTTTTCAATCAAGAATCTAAGGGTAACTCCATGATCAATAGTGGAATGTTTGGGCCTAAAACCAGCTTGCCCTTCAACTCTTTTTCCCTCTTTTTCAGCCCAACTGCTAATCCTGCGCTCAATCATGTTTCCAAAAAGTTTTCCCATAAGAGGATTAATCATAATAGTGCGGTAGTTTGATGGTTATCTATGTCACCACTTTTGTACAATGGGATAACAACACTAGTGGTCCAACCTTTCGGGAAGCCTTCTTGAATAACCCTATTGTAGATGCCCCTAATACACGGTGCAAGGACCTCAATACCCCACTTTAAATGCCCTGCTTTTAGCCCATCAATATCATGCGCCTTCTCTCCAACCAACCTTCTAATGCCTTGACTGATATCTTCCACAGTGAAAAGTTCAGTGGCGACAGTGATTATAGGAGGCCTATGTTTATCCTGCTCAGGTTCATAAAGTAGTTTTGCATATTCAAGCCATTGTGAGCTCGTAGCTCCTTCCAAATTTTTTTGGGGTTGTTATTTCCAAGGGTAATCAGCTCCATTCTTCTTGTACTTATGTACTTTTCTTTTTTATTTCGTATCACCCTTTCATATTCTTTCTTGTTTTCCATTGTCATTCCACCCTCACGAACCTTCCTTTTTGCTAACTTGCACTCTTCATCGAACCACGAATTTGCTGGGAAAGTATTTGTATTTCCTCTCTTGGGTCTAGACCTCTTACACTCACCCAAGGATTTCTGCACTAGAGGAATCAATGTGTTCTTGTTTATTGGGTGCTTCTTTATGAAAGCTGATTTGTTTTCAGATTCTTGAACAAGATTTTTGAGGGCAGCCTTGAAGATTTCCTGATTTTCTTGAGTCATGAGAATTCTAGCTTGTGGGGGAGCTTTCTTCTTGCTGATAAGGTCTTGTTACCCTTGTTGCTTGATTATGTGAATGCCAAGTTTTACATTTATTGGATTATGATCCGATTTCAACTCTATTGGGCATTTACCAATCACTAGCTCCATTATCCTATTTGCATAGTTACGAGATAAAATGACATAATCCACCACACTTTGCCCATTATAGGTCTTGCAAGTGATGTTTCCCGAGCTCGGCCATGATCTCATACCATTTCATATTACCAAGTTGAATAAGCTGCATATTCCGAACAATTTAGCCCCATAATGAGTGACATTACATTTATTATCTTGAGAGATTCATTCCCAAAGCTGATGGTTCTCTTCTTCCAGCCATAACGGATCATCTTTCTGTTTATCCTTACTTTTCAGGTTAAGAGCTTGGATGTTAGCTGTCCTCGCATTAAAATCACCTATTAATATAACTTCCCCCATTGTGTTAAACACTTAATGTCTTTTTTTAGAGAGGCAAAGGGGTCTTCACGATCTAAACTCCTTTTCTTATATGATTTGGAGCTTTTTGGGGCAAAGTAGCAAGCAACCAATCTAATTGTAGTCTGATTTTCTGTTATTTTTAGCCATATGTATTGTTTGTTCGGATCTTCTTTCTCTACTTTTATATTTTTATCTCATGATTCTTTAATTAGGACTGCAACACTACCATGTCCTTTGCCATTTTCTGTTCTCTCATTCCAAATTGAGGCTTTTTTATATTCTTCAAAATCTGGAATTTTACACCCATCATGCTCATGAGTCTCAGTAAGAATGATAATATCTTTTCCTGCTGCTATGGGCCCTAAACCAGGTCCTCTTCTCAATGGATAACCTTTGCAATTACAACTTACTATAGATAAAAAATCTTGGGGGGCCCTGAGTTCCTATTTTGGTGTGTAATTCTGTCACTAACTTGGGCCTTTCCACTTTGCAGCCAAGCCCATTTACCTTCATTTCTTGCTGTTTTTACTTTTTCCCACTCTTTTTGTCTTTCTTCTTGCTGTGTTATGGTTAAGTCCTCATCAAGGTAGATTTGGGTACCTTTGAGGAACTTCTTGTTCCTTAGTAGCAAGTTTTTGTCCTCAAGTTTCCCTAAAGTAACTCTTACATGCCTATTCTTACCATCTTCCACCCAATTTCCAATCTTGTTTGCTTGGTGAATAACCCCTAACCTTCGAAGTTCGTCCTTAAAGAAATCCCTTGTCAACTCTTTTGTAGTTTCTTTCTCACCATAGTCTTTTAGCCCTTTAACAATGACATTCAAGGCCCTATCATTTATGTCCTTTTCCTCTCTTAACTGCCTCTTGAATTGTTTTTCAATAATGTCTCTTTGTGTATCCGATGGACCTCTTACTACATGAGCCCAAAATTTGGTCTCTTCTAATTGAACCCTTAGCTACTCTTCTCTTAACTTCATGTTGTCCTATGAATTATTATTTTCAACTACCACTTTTGGCTTGCTTGTGCCTGCTGCATCCATTTGAGCTAAAACTTGTCTTATCGATAATATTTCTTGCTCCCCTTGTGCCATGGAGATTTGCAGTTTGTTTATCTGTTCTTTCAACAAATTGTTCCCCTTTGTTAATTGCCAATTGGCTTCTATGACCTCTTTCAATTTGGTGTCTTCATAGAAACCTCTTGTCTCGAAGGATTGGATTCTCTTCTTCATGTCCATTAGTTCATTGACGTATAAATCAGAGGACCACATAAGCAGTGTTGTGGTGGGGCTGTAGGTATCAAAATTGACTTCCTCTCCCAACACCTTGCCTACATAAATGTTTTCATACCGTTTTGCTTCTTGCCTGAGACTATGTGAACTGCAGAGCTCACATTTCCCTTTTCTTTAGATTACACTGATTTCTCTTGCTAAATTTCTGTTGTGACCATTGTATTCTTAGGTTCTATCCTCAGTAGAATTGCTGCAAGCTTGCCCCTCTTTGACAACTTCACTTTTTGAGTTTGCCTACGCCTTAAAATCCCCTTGTACTGCTTTGCGTTTACATAGACACACCTTTCCCCCGTGTTTAAAAAGTTATTTTGCGGGCAACCTAACACGCATGCTCCCCACATGTTACTTGTTGCACCAACAAATGCTGAAGATTCCACTGGAAGGTGCGTTGAGACGTTAAAAGGAATTAAAAAATTCCCTTGAGCTAACATGCCATTTATAGGCCACTGTGTACCTTTTTGTCTTTTTCTAATTATTTCAATACTCTCTGATTTGGATTCTTTTGAGCCATTTCCTTCATACTGGGTTGAAGAAGTGTTAGTGCCAGTTACAACATTTTCTTTAATTGCATCTCCCAGAATTAACACATCCTCCACATTCCCATCACACCCTTTCAGATATTGCTAGTGGATATGTTTCTCCAACTTCATTTTTTCTAATGCTTCAACCTTATCTGACCTACTGAAAATAGTAACACTATTTGCTTTGCTTGCCCCCCCGAACCAACTAGACCCTCAACCCATTCATCATACCCTAGCATTAGGACACACCCAGATTGAAGATACGGTTTGCTGAAGATTCAGTTTGAGAGCTTTGATTACTTGGTTTGCTTATAGTTTATTTGCATTGTTGAAAGATGAGTAGGTTTTTTAAAGAAAATGTCGGGTAGAAGAGAAATAGAGACAAAAGTCAAATGTGGGGCACACCTGTTCCTGATGCTAAGAAACCTACTGCTGGAGAAAGGCACAAAGCCAAGAAACCTGTTGTTGGTCGGACCCACCACGCATAACTGCCAGACTTTGTAGCCACGTACTGAACTCCATAGACCCAACTGCTGCGAAGAACCTGAAATCCCCATGAGCAGGAATCAAAAATCTCTCGGTGCAAATTTCTCTTTCTCCTCATGCGACATTAGGTAAGATTCATTGCGCTTTCCATCATCTACGTGTTGTTTTTGAAATCGATTTTTTTTCGGAGGCATCAAATTTCTCTTTCTCCTCGCACGACATTAGGTAAGATTCGTTGCCCTTTCCATCATCTACGTGTTGTTTCTGAAATCATTGCATGTCTAGGGTTTTAAAATTTTGTTTGGAGGAACTACTTAGATGATCCGACACGCCATGGGGTTTGATTGAGCCCCGACCAATAGATACTAGTTTTGGCAGATTCAAGTTTGATGTAGCCTATAGGTGAACAAAATTCGCTGTCGAAACCCGAAACCCTAGTTTTCCCAATAAAAAGAATCTAAAATTTAAGGTTACAATAAGGGGGTAGTGTGGGTTTCCACTAGTGGGTGTCAGTCTTTAAGGTGCCATTTAGGAGTAGAATAGGCGTATATGGATTTCACACCCTTTGTTCTCATGGTTCGATTTAGAGTCATCAAATTTTTGGAGCCCTTGATTTATAACACGCTTCAAACTAGAATACCACGGGTTGTGGCAAGCAAAATTTTGCAAACGAGGATCTGCTTGGTTTGGACCCAATTTAAGGAAAAAACCTCATCGTTGTCTCGACTAGCGGGCCTCGCCTATGTTTCCATTGTAAGCATATCATAAATTAAACTTGCTAAGTGTTCAAGTCAGTGCAGAGACCTGCTTGCGAAACTTCATGTGTGGGCCCCCGCTTCCTCATTTTTGTTGCTAACAACAAAATCACAACTTCCCGCCATGTAGCTCCTGCACCCTCCACTTTTGTTTGCATTGATAAACACTTTGAAAATCTTTAAGTCTAAGAATTTTTTAGGTCCAACCCTCTGGGTCACCCTCTGTGGAGGGACGTTCAACACAGGCCATTGACTAGCGACAAAACTCTATCAGATCCTTGCCTTGCGAACCCACCCTTGTCATTATCATAGGAATATCATACACTCAATCAAGAGAAAACTAAGTCATTAGGCCTTTGTGGACCCATACTTGCAGGTTTCTGCATGTAGGTTGCCGTGTCTCCATTGCCATTATCTACGAAGAAATCATGACAAATTCCCATCCTCTGACTCTCGCCCCGACCTTTCCTGCTGGCCCCAAAGGATGTCAAACAAAGCAAAGCCTAAGTCAAATTCCTTTGCAGGTTCTGTTATGCAAAACGTCGTCCATACCAAGCCGCTACCTAACAGAAAAATCCTAACGAAGCTCCGACTCGTGGCTTTTGCATGCCCAACTCCCAAAACCCACAAAAGGATGGAATTTTCAAATAGGATCACTAAACATGACTTTCTCCACATTCCAAAAGGGATCTAAACGAACATTGACTAAATGAGAAAGCATTGTGGATCTTGCCATGTAGAACTCTATCTACAGGTCGTCGTGTCCCAAATGACTTTTCTAGTAGCAAAAATCTTATGGCTTCCTGCCCTGCAACTTCCACATCATCAATCTCTGCATGAGCATACAAGCTACTTTGACCAAGAGGCAATGACTCAAAATGTTCCAACACATATTTCCCCACGTGCTTAATAAGTTTGCAGGTTAAATTTGCTTGATGATTGAACCTTGCAGGAATTCCTCATTGAAATTTCGCTTGCAGAAGTCTATCTTCCCTTAGCTGTTCCTAACAAGATTTATCCTTGTGGATTCTGCTAGGTGGAAAATCACATCTCCTAACCTGAAAAACTGTAAACTTGAAAAATAAACTTGAAATGATGAAATTAAATGAATGTAATAATCTTTTCAAGGTATGTGGGTGCATTTAACAATATTTTGGCATGATTTAGTAACGTTTTCCCCTCTTAATATGTCAAGGCACTTACTAAACGCTTTGTGTGCAGGATTTATGGAACCAATAGAGAAACCAATAGAAAAATCAGTCAAAGGCAAGAAGATCACAAAAAATCTAAGAGGGAGAGAAGAAAAGGCCAAGATGAAGTATGAGTTCCATGGCGTAGAATGCACTTTGAAAATTACTTCCAATTGGGACAAAGTAACAAATACTAACCTGGGTCATGTAAGTATTGATGAATTTAGACAGTAGGTCATGTCCAATCCAATAATCATGGAGGCCCTAATAATAAAGAAGAATGGGTCGCGAAAGTGGCAAGATTTCCTCTTTCCCTAATCAACCCAAAGCTAATCTTTGCATGTAGAGAATGCTATTACCCTCAAACTAGGAGGATACAAAATATGGGATAGATGCAATTGATAAACAAGACATAGCAATTGATAACACTCAATTTCAACCTCCAAAATCATCATTGCCTAGCACAATTCTGCTCAAGCAAGACATTTTGGTTGAATCGATCACTTCCAACTGAAATTTTTTAAAAAACAATTAAAATGAAAAAATTGATAAAGCATAGTTGTCATGGTTTGTCAAACACTTTTTCTAGTTAGATGTAGAGGAAGTGGAACTGCTTTGAACAATGCAAGGCTAGCTCTGCTTAGGACTTGAGAGCATAAAGTTTTCTTCCATACTGCATTTTGCAGTGTCCCTTCTCATAGTATACACACATGGTTGAACCATAAAATTTGGGTGTTTTGTGTGGGGGTAAAAGAGTGGATCCTCTACAAGTTTCTAGGGTTTCACCTATAACGAAGAGGGTTTTCCTTTACCTGTAGGGGCACCAAATCTTGCGATTCATTTAATGAGATGTGCAAAGGTGCTGAAATGTGCTATGAAAACCTAACTATTTTAACCTAAACTAATAGAACTTATGTTGCTGGAAAATGCATGATGTAATGAAATTTAAATGAAAGAAATATGAGCAAACTAACCTAATAGATCAGAAAAGCGCACCTGAAAATCGAAGAGGGCTAAAACTGAGATTGTGGAAGTCATTGGAAAGTTGACAAATCGGGGTTTTGAGCCACCTGGGACACTTACGCCAAGTGGGGCGACCTAGTCCCTTTTCTTGAAATCTGCTATGGAAGTCATTTATGTCAACTGGGTCCCCGAATCTGTAACTTTCAGTTTTGGAAAGCTTCAGTGGGACCAGGTCGCCATTATGGGCGACCTAGTCCCTTTCTGCTTTTCTGAGAAACTGAAAGTGGACTGGGAGTTCTTTGGTCTGAATTCAGTTTCTTCACGGGAATCTTGCTCCAAACCTGCAAAAAAAAATGTATTTGTGTTTCTAATGTGGGATTTGCCTTGGTCAAACCCCTAGTTTGTATTTAAACTTTAAATGAAATGGAAATCTGCATAAACCCTAGCCCTAAGTGTGTCTAGAACTAGGAAAAATTGAAACAAAGCAAAAACCTATTCTATTGTACTAGAATAAGATGTATGTAAAAGATTTGAAATTATGCAAGAATCTAAACCCTAGAAACCCTACACCATTGCAAATGAATGTAATAAGGAATGCAAATGGGATGCAAACCTCAAATTTGTAAATGGGATGAAGGTAGAAGATGGAGGCACTTTGAAATCAATCTTTAGGATTGATTTGGTGGCTATTTGCACCTCCTCAACCTAGATTTTTCCATGAATTTCCATAGGCATCTATCTCCAACCTTTGTCCATGAGTGATCTTTGATGCGAAGTGAGATTCAAGACCTAAAAAAATCCCTAGTTTGCTGTCTAAAATCTTCAAATTTTGGCTGAAGGACTCTTAAAACAAACAATGCACCTTCATTTTCAGAAAAGGATACTCATTAAAAGGCGAGAGAATGAAGCCCCCAGTGTAGTTATTTGAAAAACCACAATGTTAGGAACAACATCCTCCAACAAAAATTCGTTAGAATTCCTATAAATCCTTTTATCTAATCCCTAAATATCAAATTCGAGGGTAGATGTATGCCCCCCCTTGATTCTGCTTGCTTTGCGAAGGTGGAATCAAGGTAGCTATCTAACCACATCGAATGAGGGCACACATATTAGAGGAGATTTCCAAGTACCATGCCTCATAGTGATAGGTGAGTGATGATGTAGGGCATGGAAACACGAGTCTGATGCAACAAACGACATCAAAAACAAAGTTCACTAGCACCCAAAATGTTGATTTTAATGAAAAAGCACACTAAAAAGGTTAACAAAGTAAAAAGGTACAAATGTGCACATGTGTGTAAAAGTGAGTTAGTTAAAAAGAAATGAAAATGAGTAAACATGCACTTAATTTCTCATTTACCTTTTGTAGCGCTAAAGAGTGACAAGGAGAGAGTGATATAATGCTTAGCACACATGATTTTACCCCCATGAGGTTGGACGTTTTGCGCAATCAGGTGGCGAGCGACAATCACCAACATGAGGTTAGTTGATTTTGGAGCCTTTTCTTTGTGATTTTTCAATTATAGGATGAATTTAATGCTTATGTAGAGTATATTAGGACCTTGGAATAAAATTTCGTAAAGTGTTCCTTTTGTTTGCAAAGTGTCCCTTTTGTTGGCAAAGTGTCCCTTTTCTTTGCAAAGCGTCCCGTTTCTTCGCGAAGTATCCCAAAAGGGTTCTAGAGTGTTTAGGGCCATAGGAAAAGCACACTAGAACAAATTTAGCACACTTTCCTGATGAATTATAGTAGAAGTGAAGAAATTAGATGATTTAGATAGCATATTGTGATAATTTGTATAGGTACCCACTCGTTCACAACAAATTTTACGTGAGAGACAGTTGAGTTTCCTCAGAGGCCTGGATCCAACCCTTTCAAAAATAGAGACAAAGCATTTATAGGAAGTGGGTATCTATTGGGCATATTTTATTCCACGTATGAGATACCATGAGATACCATGATGCTATGCTGATGGCATTATGCGAGAGGTGGAATGATGATACATGCAATTTTCACCTACCCACAGGTGATATGACCATTACATTAGAGGATGTCCATCACATTCTCTGAGTCCCTATTCGAGGGGAGTGCATGTGGCTACAAAGGGGACGATCCTTCCAAGAGTAGTGGGTGGATATGCAATACTACCTCGAGGGTCTTTTTCATGATGACAGGGTGGCAAGAAAGATAGATTTGGCGATGTTACTTTATTCACGAGCACCAGTGTTGAGATGCATTATGTTGCACACAATGGCATTGGTCCTTTTTCCGGATGGACGAGCAATGCATCTGGAGGGCGGACTGGTACACTTGATATGAGGCATGGCAGAGCATCAGACAATATATGCCTGGGTCCAATGCATTCTAGCACATGTGTACTATGATCTTGATTGTTTTGTTTTTCGGGAGCTAGATAGAATGGTATACTGCACGCTCTCACAGGTATGGTGCTTAGAGCACATCACATGTACACAACCAGTGGGCTTCTCGTATCTAAAAAATAGTCATCTATCCATGCGAATTTGGGTATCCTTTGTGACGATTATGGTAGTACAATGATCTGCACTTTTGGAGAGTGAGATTTGACCAACTAGATGGGGAGGATATCTTATGGAGGCCATACCAGCTTGTTCTCTAGTGGCCAAATTATACCAGCCGACTCAAGAGATTGCAGATGACCAGATTCCTAGTAGGATGACATGATCACATATTGCGAACGTTCTACTATGATCGGGTTATGAGGTAGTTCAAATAGGTAAAAGTACCACCACAACCACGATCATCATTCAAGAGGTCCGTACAAAGTTCTCAAAGGCCAGGGGACATAACACAATTCACACTAGATGATGTCATCGAGAGTGACTCGGACTATTCAAATCATGACCAACCACTGGTTGATGATGCAGATGATGTTGGGGCCACATGGGACCATGAGGAGTGGTGGAGAGCCTCGCGACTAGAGCTAGTATTCCTTGCGGATGACCAGCAGGAGAGGCTCAACCTATGCTAGATGAGGGGAAGGATGTAAGGAAAATAGGAGTGTGTAAAACACCTTCCTAATGCAAAATCCTCAGAGGAGAAGTGCAAAAAACTAGTTTAAAAATTTTCATACATTTGAGATGCACATTCATAGAACAACAAGACAGATAAAATAAATCACACACAGAGAGATAACACCAGATATACATGGGAAAACCCTTACGAGAGAAAAACCCACCAAACCAAGTAAAGTCACTTTGTATTACAGTAAATAAATTACATACAAATTTACAAACTTCACTCTTAGATGTTAGCTCACAACAACATCCCCTTGGCCGACCTCCAATCGCAAACTTCAGTTCGTTACTCATACTCACTGTTAAAATGCTTGTAAAACATACAAGGAATTCTAATCTCTACCAACCAAAAACCATTAGAGTATATTTAATTACATGCTTCACTAACAAGATTCCTTCATTCTATGGCTACGCTCACCGCCCTGCAACACACATTGAGCTGCCCAACATTAAATTCGGTAACGAAGAATTTACTATATTTGCACTCTATCAACCCCCGAGTCAGAGAATAAATTTAATGCAAATATATCGCTAACAAAAGATCAAGCCTTCTACCATTGATTGTTGATTTACAACAACGATGTAAAATCAACAAATGAAATCATACCACGTGTTGACACATCATTCCTTCATCTCTTTGACTATCACACCAAACCAGTAAATTGTGCCTTGTTCTCCTTCCACCGCGCCACTGCTAGCCATCCAACAGACCCTCGAGGTAAGATGGTATACCCAACTACTGCTCAATGGGTACAAAGGCTTCATGGTATGGTGGTATACACCACTAATTCTAGGTAGTCAAGAGACTCCTGCGGTATGGCGGTACCCACCATGCTACTGCCAGGTAGTCAAGAGACTCCCGTGGTATGGCGGTAAACTGCACAACCACACCTCTTTCACATGCACCTAGCGGTATGAAGGTAAAGGCATGAACACAAGGGGAAGAATTGCCAAGTCCTTAACAAAGGTTCAAGCCAACAAGCTCCCACTTGATGAAGACTTACTGGGTTCCTCCAAACTTGAACTTAATGAGGATCATAGGCCCCAAGGCCCATAGAAATGGCACACCTCTCACGGGCTTTGTCAATGCATCATCAATATTCTTCAGAGTATCCACCTTCTCCAAATTAACCTTTCCATCATCCACCATATCACAAACAAAATTATACTGTACATTAATGTGCTTTGTCCTGGCATGGAACATGAGATTTTTCACCAAATAAATAGCACTTTGACTGTCACATCAAATTGTAATCTACCCTGCCTTAAACCCAACATCTGAACATAAACGCCTAAGCCAAACGAATTCTTTGCTGGCATGTTTTGCTGCCATATACTCTACCTCAGTAGTAGATAAAGCAACCGCAACCTACTACTTACTCATCCAACTCACTGCTCCACCAAATAACATGAAGATGTATCCACTGGTGGATCTTCTATTTTCAACTTCCCCTACCCAATCAGAATCTACATATCCACGAATGCTAAGAGATCTTTGTGATCTTTCCGAGTTGCCATGATAACACAGAGCAAACTTTGAGGTACCCTTCAAATATTTAAAAACCCTCTTCACAACATCCTAATGTGTCCTTCTTGGGTTAGCCATAAACCAACTAAGAAATCCCACTACTTGGGAAATGTCTAGCCTAGTACAAACCATTGCATACATCAAACTACCAACAACACTTGCACATGGTACCCTGGTCATGTCCTCCATCTCGGTAGAATACTTTGGACAGTCTTCAATAGATAACTTCATTCCTTGCAACACGAGAACAACTAGCTGCTTGCAATCAGTCATTCCAAATCTCTAAAGGAAAATATTGATATACCTACTCTGGCTAAGCCAAAGATTTCTACTTTTCCTATCCATTTTTATTTCCATCCCCATAATATACCTTGCTGCACCAAGATATTTCATTTCAAACTTTGCAGACAACTGAGATTTAAGATAAAAAATCATAGTCTTACTATTCCCTATGAACAACATATCATCCACATACAAGGTAATAATAAGCACACAATCATTTTCAGTTTTGTAATACACACAATGCTCAGATTTTGATCTCACAAATCCCAATGATAGCACAAAGGTGTCAAAATTTTGGTACCACATTCTAGGAGATTGTTTCAAACCATACAAAGATTTCCTTAACTTGCAAACCAAAATTGCTTTACCTTTTTCAACGAAATGCTTAGGTTGGGACATATAAATTTCTTCTTCCAGATATCCATGGAGAAACACTATCTTCACATCCATCTGCTCGATCTCCAAGTCATACGCGACCTCAAATGACAAAATAAATCTGATAGATGTCAACTTAGCTACAAGAGAAAATATTTTTCCATAGTCAATTCCCTCCACCTGGGAATACCCTTTCGCAACCAAATGAGCTTTATATTTTCCAACACTGCCATCCAAACCAGTCTTCTTCTTAAATACCCATTTACAACCAACAGGCTTTCGCCCTTTAGGCAAAGGTACCAAATCCCAGGTTTCATTCTTCTTTAATGATGCCATTTCTTCATTCATGGCTTCCAACCAGGAATTTGAATCAGACATATGAATCGCCTCTTTCAAAGTCCTAGGCTCATCATTACTAGTAATCAAAGCATAGGCACAATTCGAATCCAACATGGAAAATCCATACCTATCAAGTTGACACTTTTCACATGTAGACCTCCTCATAGGATGAGGCTGAGGTTGTGGTTCTTCTTCTTCAGAACTCTTAGAGGTGCTTGAACTCCCCTCAGTTTCAGGTACACTATGTAGTTCCTCTTTTTCTAGAGTTCGAGGAATTTCAACTACTTCATCCTTTTCCCTTTCATCTTTCTCTAATTGCGGATCAGCTAATGAAGGCTTCAACTCATGAAAGATTACACTCCTGCTGTACAAAATCTTCTCAGTATCAGGATTCCAAAGCTTGTATCCTTTCACACCAAAACCATAGCCAATGAAGATACATTTAACAACCTTTTTCTCCAACTTTGATATTTTCTCATTTGGCACATATGCATATGCCTGACAGCCAAA
The DNA here is from genome assembly GCA_007115665.2 of Sequoiadendron giganteum. Lineage (NCBI taxonomy): Eukaryota > Viridiplantae > Streptophyta > Pinopsida > Cupressales > Cupressaceae > Sequoiadendron > Sequoiadendron giganteum. The sequence continues at coordinate 221,522,557 of CM021109.1, read as the reverse complement.
GACACAAATATGTCTCAAAAAGGGATTCTTACCAGACCATGCTTCCAAAGTTGTTTTGTCAACAAGAGCCAAACAAGGTGAACGATTTACCAAGTAACATGTTGTAGCCACAACCTTAGCCCAAAAATTCTGCTCTAGACTGACACCACTCAATGATGTAGAGCAAAGAGGATTCACAACTCAACATTCCATTTAATTCACAACTTTCATAAAATTATTCATCTCAAAGAATTATTAAGTGCATTCTAGACCACATCAGAAACATAACCATGGTAGCCCACAATTTCATGCAATGAATAGTCATTAATAACTTCTACAAAACAAACAAAAAATCCAATCGCTTCGGTTAGATTTAATATAACATAATTATAGACATCCCTTACATTTTTTTATGAAGATCCAATGGTGGAAACTAAAGTTATTGCATGTTTTTCAAAACTACAAACCCTAGGCAGTGTTTAAACCTGCCCTCACCAAAATAGTCATATCTTCCACAAAACTCAATAAAATTCAATGAGACAAAAATAATTGGAAACTAGAAACAAAGATCTTTCCATCCATATATTATAATCCATTATTTGAATCCATACCAGTCCATACAAATCACAACTTCAACCTGAAAACAATGTAGAAATCATAAAATGCACACCAAACTTGAGGTTGCCATTCATCAAATTCGAAAACTAATCTCTCCAACCCCTCAATTCGAGTTTTGGATGGTGTACTTATACATTTCCAACCAAAACCAACTATTTTAAACCACCTTTTAACTAGTTTGTTGATAAAACACCTTAATGACACTTTTGACAAGTTGCTTGACAACTTTTACAATTTTTACAATATGAAACAACTTTAAACATTATTTGAGAAATGAATTCAAATATTACTTCCTAAGACTTAAAAACATATGTAGTTTTATGTCTTTTAATCCCACGGTCTTTGCAGTACCATTCAAAATCTACAAAAGAAAACTCACCACCATTAGCCGTCCTCAAGCATTTTATTTTCCTTCCAATCTGATTCTCTACCAAGTTTTTAAATTCTTTAAACCGACTGAACACTTCTGATTTACTATTAAGAAAGTATACAAATTCCCTTCTCAAATAATCATCAATAAAAGAAACATAATATCTAGACTTCGATAATGAAGGAACATTCACTGGACCAAATACATCAGAATGAACATAGTCTAGTACACCAGAAGATTTATGAGGACTCAAATAAAATGAAAGACGATATTGCTTTCCATAAATGCAATGTTCACAAAAATTGAACTCAAGGTTGCAATCAATAAGCCCCTCACAATATTTTTATTTTTTAAAGTTTTTAAACCTTTCTCACCTATGTGATCGAGTCTATGATTCCACAACATGGTCTTCTATGTTGGGAGTTTCACCTCCAAGGAATTTGCACCCAGAAGACCTTCATTCTCCTTCTCTACATGAGCAGATTTTCTTGAATTTACAGAGACGTTACATTGAACATGACATGCATCCAACTTGTAAAGAGTGCTTGTGCGTACCCCTTTAACCAACACCATTGCGCCTCTATTCATATTACAACCTCCACTCGAGAAAGAAACTTGCACACCAACATAATTCAACTTACTGACTAAAAGCAGGTTACAAACCAAACCTGGTATGTGTAGTACATCACCAATCCCTTTGATTCTTCCGTCAAGGAATTGGATTTTGGCTCTTCCACGACCAATAATATGCAAAGTTGAATCACTTTCCAGGTATACCTTTCCACCATCATACTTTTCATACTTAGTGAACCAATATCTGTGATATGTCATGTGAAAAGATGCACCTGAGTCAATTAGCTATGTCACCAAGGCTGCAATGAAGGCATCTACATCACTCTGAGAAGAGTCGTTATCTAAAGATTTATTCTTCTTCTTATTTTTCTCCTCCTTACAATCCTTTCAGATATGACTAGACTACCCACAGTTCTAGCATTTTACCTTGGAATTTTTACCAAGAGACTTTGATCTCCCTTTAGATTCTAATTTAGGCTTCTTATCCTTCTTTTTGCATCTCTCCTTTGATCTACCCCATACAACAAGCTCCTCTTTGGCCATCTCAGAAGACTTCCTCCACATTTCTTCTGATAGCAGTGAGGCAACCACATCTTCCATCTTGAAAGTAGTAGTTGTACTTCCAATAGCCGTTACCAGATGGTCCCAAGTGTCAGGTAAGGAACATAAAAAAAGGATGCAATGATCCTCCTCTATTTTCACACCCACAGATGCCAACTGAGAAACAATTATATTAAATGAATTTAGATGGTCTGCAACAGATGCACCTTCTTCCATCTTCAAGGAGTATAGTTTCTTCCTTAGGAATAAATTATTCACCAGAGACTTTCCTTGATAAATGTCACCAAGTTTCTTCCATAATGAAGCTGTAGTCTTGTCCTCATGGACATTTAGGAGTATAGAATCGGCTAGACAAAGTCTTATCAACCCTCTATCTTTTATATTTGTGAGGTCCCAATCTTCTTGTTTCATACTTTGTGACATATTTCCAGAAACAAAAATCTAGAGGTCTCTATCCACTAACAAGTCTTCCATTTTGAGTTTCCATATCTCAAAATTGTCGCCATTGAATTTTTCAATTTCTACTCTACCTGATGTACTTGCTATCTCAAACAAAAAACTAAGAAAATGGTTCTACCTATGCAAGACTCCCACTGAAAATAGGGTTAGCACAAAAAATCATCCCTACTCACAAGGATAACACAACTGGCCAAGACTTTGATACCACTTGTAAGGAAAGGAACAGTGCGGAAAACACCTTCCTAATGTAAAATCCTCAAAGGAGAAGTGTAAAAAACTAGTTTAAAATTTTTCATACATTTGAGATGCACATTCATAGAACAACATGAGAGACAAAAATAAATCACACACATAGAGATAGCACCAAATATACATGGGAAAACCCTTACAGGAGAAAAACCCACCACACCGAGTAAAGTCACTTTGTATTATAGGAAAACAATTACATACAAAGTTACAGACTTCACTATTAGATGTTAGCTCACAACAACATCCCCTTGGTCAACCTCCAATCATAGACTTCATTTCGTTACTCACTCTCACTATTACAATGCTTGTAAAGCATACAATGAATTCTAATCTCTACCAACCAACAACCATTAGGGTATATTTAATTACATGCCTCAATGAAAATCTTCCTTCATTCTCTGGCTACGCTCACCACCCTACAACACACATCGAGTTGCCCAACATTAAATTCGGTTACAAAGAATTTAATATATTTGCACTTTGTCAACCCTCGAGTAAGAAAATACATTTAATGCAAATATATCGCTAACAAAAGATCAAGCCTTAGAACACTAATTATTTATTTACAACAATGATGTAAAATCAACAAATGACATTGTGCCATGTGTTGACACATCATTTGTTCATCTCTTTGACTATCACACCAAATTGGTTAGTTGCGCCTTGTTCTCCTTCCATTGCGCTATCACTAGCCATCCAACAAACCCTCGAGGTAAGGAAGTATACCGTGCTACCGCTCGATGGGTGCAAAGCCTTCATGATATGGCGGTATACATTGTACTACCACCAGTTAATCAAGAGACTCCCGCGGCATGGCGGTACCCACTGCATTACTGCTAGGCAGTCAAGAGACTCTTGCAGTATGGCGGTAAACCGCACAACCACACCTCTTTCACATGTACCTAATGGTATGAAGGTAAAAGCATGAACACAAAGGGAAGAATCACCAAGTGCTTAATAGAGGTTCAAGCCAACAAGTTGAGGCACATTTTTCCAACAAAGGAGAGGGAGAGAGAGGACAGGGCTGAGGAGACACGATACAAGGCCACAAACATTTTTACAGATATTAGCGATGAGGATTATGATGAGGATGTAGACATAAATGAGGGAGAGGATGAGGATGAGGAGGAGGATGAGGAGGAGGAGGATGAGGAGGAGAGAGTAGAGGAGCTACTCCTAAGTGGGGATGATGGTACTACAACTAAGGACGGATATGAGCAGGGAGAGGTCTCACTTTTTCATAGGACTAGATACTAGACAGTAGCAGCAACAGGTGCCAACGATCATTGCTGAGGGGAGGCGAGCACATCTTCTATGCCCCCTCCATAAGATGAGGTGGACATTCCACCTTCCACCAGAGATATAGGTGATGATATTTAATTTTGTGTATTTTATTTATGATTTAATGCATATATATTTATATGATGATATGTTATTGATGAGACTCTTGTTTGATTTTTTCAGGGCTTGTAGAGGGGTGGAGAGATTTCCTGCATCAGGTAGCCATAGAGATAGTGCTAGCGACCTTCGAATAAGAGGAAATGGATACTGAATACGTGCGCCCACCTATTGTGGAGTGAGAGCTAGATACCCTGAGACCCTTCGCGAGATTGCGAGCAACCTATGAGGGCATGAGGAGGTAGATTTTTTGAGTGAGAGCTGCACCATAGGTGCATCCATCATGACCTCCAACAGAGGTGGAGAGATTAGAGAGAGTTGACACAGGTATGGGCAGAGAGGGATCAGATAGAAGGTGAGCACCGATTTGTACTCGTACGAATGGGGGGATTAGAGTATGCACTCAGAGTCAGCGGATCATGGTCATGATCATGCATGACTGCCTCTTGACGCCCTACTATTGATGCAACGCAAGTATTAGATCCTGAGGGATTTGGTAATCACAGTCCGTAGTGACACTGTGCATTATGATGATATGTATAAAAGACTTTGGATATATGTATATATATATGAATTTGTATTTTGTATGATGTATTTTAATTGTGGGGATGTTAAATAATAATTTGATTAATTAAATAGTCTAGTATTTAATTAATGGTAACATGATTTAATAGAATGTATGTGATGAAATTACAACACATATTTAGAATGTATGTTAAATTAAACATTAATATTAAATATGTTATGCACTTATGATTTTAAAGAAACATAACACACAAAAGGAGAAAAGGGATTGAATAGTATGAAATATAAAGCAATTATAAAAAATGAATTAAATAATCACTTTAGTGTTCGGGACACAAACATGATGATGTATCAAGAACGAAGCAATGAGACAACCCATAAGATAGAATCCAGTAGATTCAACAACACTGTTTTATAAATCATACCATTCAAAGGGGATTAGACATAATACTGACACAAATGCGTGACATTAATGGGATCTCGAAGGGGAGTTCCATCGCGCTTGGTTAAGGTATAAGCACCATATCCATAATTGGAATTGACCACGTAGGGGCCACGCCAATTAAGACTAAATTTACCTTTGTTGGCGTAATCAGTGGTGGTGTTGTGTTGGTTTTCATATAAAACCAAATCACCTTTGTTAAAGGTTTGAGGAATGATACTAACATCGTGTTTGTGTTGCAACTGTTTAGCTTAAGCTTGAAGATGCTTGAGAGAATTGATGCGTTGTTCATTAATCATTTCAAGTTGGTGTAAATGTTGTTTCACATAAGTGTCTTTATCAATTAGACTTTAGAGAGAAATCCTCAACGTGGGTATTTCTAACTCTAAAGGGAGGATAACTTCGGTATAGTAAACAAGGTTAAAAGGGGTATTTCCCGTAGAAGAACAAAAACTCATGCAATATGCCCATAGTGCATATTGCAATTGTGTATGCTAATATTTTTGGTTTTGATTGATAGTATTCCTAAGGATTTGTTCCAGTATTTTATTAGTACTTTCGGCTTGACCATTAGACTGAGGGTAGTAAGGTGTAGAAAATCGATGTTGGATATGGAAGGTCTCAAGGAACTTCTCCAACTCATTATTCTTAAAGGGAGTACCATTATTTGAGACTAACATGGAAGGGAGATGAAATCGAGCAATGATGTGTTCCAATAAGAAATGACATATCACCTCAGTGGTTGTGGAGCGAAGGGGAATGGCTTCGACCCACTTGGTGATATAATTGGTAGTAGTGATAATGAACGTATGTCCAGTAGAAGGCGAGGAGATTTTACCAATTAGGTCCAAGCCCCACACAGAGAAAAACCAAAGAGTATTTGGGAATGAAGCTTTGAAGTAGGAGCGTGGATTGGATGACTATGTTCTTGGCATTGATGACATCGCTTAATATACGCATAGCAATATTTTTCCATGTTTTTTCAATAATATCCCATACAAAGGAGATTTTGCACTAGGGTTTTCCTCCAAACTGTCCTCCACAAGTACCAGAGTGGGCTTGTTCAAGGGAAATATGAGTTTCAACATCCTTGAGTCATTGTAGAAGGATTCCATTGAAGGATCTTCGGTACAATGTGTTTGCAAGGATGATATACTTAGTGGCTAACTTTTTTCGCCATTGATGGGTATTTTTTGTGGTGGGTTCGGGAATAGTGCCATCTTTTAGATAATTGTAGATGGAATCATACCATTCACATGGATTATCAGAAAAAGTGGGAAAAATATCAGTAGGTCAATCGCTAATGGAGGGTTTCATAATAGGATGAATGGTAAAGATGATTTATTCAGACGGGTCGACAGGAGATACAAGAGATGCTGCACTAGCCATTGCATCCACATGACAATTATCTTTGTGAGGGATGTTATCAATGGTAAAGGAGTCAAACTAGTCTAATAGATTAAGAACGAGATCCTTATATTGCATGAATTTATCATGTTTGGTTTGATAGAGACCGTTGATTTGTTTAATGACTAATTGTGAATCACCATAGATATTAATATTTTTAACCTCATAACAAGAGATCGCATGACCCAACAAGTAATGCTTCATACTCGGCCATGTTATTCATACATAGGAAATTGAGACGATAGGATAAGGGAATAGGCTTACCAACAGGTGGAATTAAGATAAATCCAACACGGGAGCCTATTTGACACTTGGATCCATCAAAGTACAATTCCCATGTAGGAATGTCTACAATAAACATACTGTCATCAGGGAAAGAGTCATTGGTGGGCACGGTAATGGTGAAGGAGTATCAGCTAAATGGTCGGTGAAGGTTTGACCTTTGATTGATTTTTGAGAAATAAACTTAAGGTGAAACTCAATTAATAACATGACCCATTTAGCAAGACGTCCCGACAGATTTGTTTTAGTGAAAAGATATCGTGAAAGTGTCAAAATTTGTCATCACGTGTACTTCAACATTGAGTAAGTAATGTCGCAACTTACTAGTAGAAAATACAAGAGCTAGACATTGTTTTTCAATTGTGGAATAATGAGTCTTGTAATCAAGGAGAGTTCTACTAATATAATAGACAAGATTCTCTTTACCGTTGGAATCCTTTTGAGCCAACAAGGCACTGAGAGCATGGGAAAAAGCACCGATATAAAAGATGAAAGGTTGGTTGGGTATAGCGTGCTGTAAAATAGGTGGAGTTATAAGGTATTATTTCAAACTCACAAAGTCTTGTTTACATTCATCATTCCAATCGAAATTGACATCCTTTTTAAGGAGGTGAGTAAAGGGTAATGTACGATCGACTAAGCAAGCAAAAAAATGACGAATGACTTGTATCTGTCCTTGTAACATACATAATTGGGAAATGTTATGAGGAGGTGGCATATTGATGATAGCATTAAATTTATTTGTATCCACCTCGATGCCTCTATAAGATATGATAAACCCCAAAAGTTTACCACTATGCACTCCAAAGACACACTTTTTAGGATTTAAGCGCATGTAATACTTACGCATACACTCAAAGATTTGGTGGAGGACACTCACATTATCTTGGCGGGTTAAATATTTAGCAAGAATTTCATCAACATAGTTTTCCAATATTTTGTGAATGTAATCATGGAAGATTAGGGTCATTGCTCACTGATAAGTAGCACCAACGTTCTTTAAACCAAAAGGCATCATAACCCAACAAAACGTGCCCTAAGCGGATGTAAAAGCCATTTTGTATTGATCTTGCGGGTTAATCAAGATTTGGTTATACCCTAAAAATACATCCATAAAGGATAACAAAGCATGTCCAACAATGGAATCCACGATCATATCGATGTTAGGAAGAGGAAAGTCATCTTTTAAAGAGGCCTTATTCAGGTCTCTAAAATCCATACATATCCTAACACGGTTATCAGGCTTTGCCACTATGACAATGTTTGAAATCTAGAGATAATAATCAATGGAGTGAATAAAACCTGCGTCAAGGATTTTTTCAAGTTCTCCTTTAACATGCAAGGTTACCTTAGGATTCATTTTCCGAATCTTCTGGTGAATGAGCAAAGCGTTTTCAGAAAGGACAATGTTATGAGTAATTATCTGGGGATCTATTCTTGGCATGTCAGAATATTTCCAAGAAAATAGTTCAGGAAAGGTATGAAGCAAGATTGCAAGATCCTCTTGTTCGTCATCATCTAGGCACTTCCCGATTTTATTGATTTTGTCCTTGTCATCGATATCCATGGGAATGTCAAGGGTATCTCCTAAAGGGAGTGCATTAGACTTAGGAGCTTCAGGATCATATGGTTCCAAGCTGGTGTGAGGTTTGTTAATAGCACTAATAGTAGACTCAGAACTCAACATAGCACAAGAGGCATGTCTCATGGAGTGAGAAGGCTTATCCGAAGCACATAAAAAATGTTTTAAATCATCCTTGTCATGAACATAGGTGAAGAGGGGAGTCCAAAATCAAGAAATTCAGGGTGTTTAAGTGTAAGGGTGGGTCTTGATGTGCACGATATAGTATTTATGTTGAGGGAGGGTTGTTGAATGGCTTTGGTAGCTTTAGAAAAGGAAAAACCTAGACTAGTTTTAGTTCCTTGTGTATTAGGTTGAATGTGGACACAAATACCTTGTTCATGCTTTTCGCATCCTTTATCCTCGTAACCCAATTGTTTCATAAGATCATAACCATGTCCATAAAGTCTTTCCATTTCTTGTGGGTTAGGGGGTTGTTGGTAATCTATCTCATCAAAATTTGTTGTAAATGTGGCATTTTCTTCCAAAAGAGATGAGGTAAATATGTGAGAAGGATGCTTATCTTGTTGGGTAGAGAGGACAATGTATTGTTCAATTTTAGTATCCTCTTTGCATGTGACACTGCACTCAACCATAAAGGAGGGAGTAAACTCTAAGGAGCCCCAATCGTCACCAAGTAAATTAAACTTGGTTTTATCTTCGGGTTGGTACTTCTTAGGAGGGGAAATATTAGAGATGGGAATTAAAGTATGGAGAGGACTTGATGTGCCCTTTTTAAGTTGCAAGCAACTCTCAGGTTCGAGATCAATGTCGATTTGATAAAAATTATTATTATAGACATATTTCATTTTGCGATGAAGGGTCAAGGGTACCACATGCATCTCATGTATCCATGGTAATCCCAAGAGGAGATTATAAGAAAGATCATAGGGCATGATATGGATAGGAGTCTGCAACGTAACCATTCCGACAGTAATGGGTAAGGTGACAACACCAAGAGGTTGTTTGGTAACATTATCAAATCCTCTAATGGATAACGAATTAGATTGGATTTGCGATTGATCCACATGTAACCTATCAAGAAGCTTCACACTGCACACATTTAGGACAAAGCCATTATCAACAAAGGTCCTTTTGATACCTATCCGATCATACTGGGCTATAATCATAAAGGCTTCATTTTGTTGGCATAGCTCTAATGGCGGTAGCTCATGTTGATAGAAAGTAATATCCACATTAGATATGTTCATGTCATTTAGGAGAGTTGCCACATCATTAGTATTCATACCAGGAGGGACCACTATCTGTTGTAAGGCTGTTTGAAGCATGGAGTGATAGGGGTGTAGAAACCTAAATTTGGACGCTTCATTTGTCCAAATTTACCCCTTTTTTGTCTAAATATCCTCTTATTTGCATTAATTAAGTAATATCACTATTATTTAATTAATACCCTTAATTCTTCTAAATCCTTAAGGTATTCAACTAATAATTAAATACATTACCCCCTTTAATTCCCCTCTCATAAAATGGATTAAATAAATATGATATTTATTTAATTCTTCACATGTCACATCCTTCACTTAATCTTAATCAACCTCTTAATCTCTTCATTAGGGATGTGCACATGCCTAATCCTTGATTAGGATGTGTCACATCCTCCAAATTTTGAAAGTTGGCTTCTAATATTTATTAACCACTAATTATCTTCTAATTACTGATCAATTAAGCCTAATCAGTACTTTGGTCAACTCTCCCCATCCCCCAAGGAATTTTTAGTTCCTTTTTATTCATCCAAGGCTCCTCTCTTCCTCATGTGAATTTTTAATTCACATTTATTCCTCCAAGGAATATTCTCTTCCCCATACAAGTTCTAGAACCTTTGACTTGTCACATCACATGTGCCAAAGTTTTCTAGAATTTTTGACTTGTCACATTACTCACATGTGGCAAGTTGCCACCTTTTTGGGAACCTTGTCTTATCAACTAGATTCTTCCAATCATGTAAATTTTTAATTCACTTTTATTCACCAAAGATTCTCTTCTTCCCTATTTCATCATTGAGAGGTCACATCATCCTTTTTCCAAGGTACTTGTCCTTCCTCCACATCATGTACCTTCCTTCCACCTCACTCCCACATCATCTCATCCTAAGCCATCTCACATTCCACATGTCAAGATGTGAGGGCTTGTGAGTCCTCAACTCACCATAGCCCTCCATCTTGGCCTTGTTGGCTTAATATCAACCCTTGAATTCTCTAGAGAATTCAAATTTCTCTATAAATACCCCCTCCTTCCTCTCATTTTGGGGAATGCGATTTTTGATATCAAAACTCTTGCCATTTTTCCATTTGCAATACTTAGACTTTTGCAAGCATTCTCAATCAATCAAACAAACCATTTATCCATCAATACTTGAATTTTATCATATTGTTCATCTTGCATCTAGTCACCTCCATAGCCATCCAAGGAGCACACAAATTTTCAAAGATCAAGGGCCAACCAAAGAATTTGTAGCACAAAGGTATAACTATTTACAATCTTTATTTATTTTTATCTTTCCTTGCTAGTCATTCCTTAGGCTAATATTGAGGTGTATTTCTTGTGTTATTCCTTTAGTGCATTATTAGTTAGTCTTGTATATTAGAAAAAGGGAAAACACTTAAGGGATCACAAGGGGAATTTTTAAGAAGATCCCCTAGGGATATTTTGGCAGGAGTATTTTTAAGTTGTTCAACCAAATCATACTCCCTAAGTTGTGAGTTGAAACGAGGAGTTGTAGGTAAGATAGGGTTGGGTAATGGTAGGGAAGTGGAGGGAGATGGTTGTTGGGGATGTGGATTATTATGGGTATAATGATTGTGGGCAACAATATCGTTCTTAGGAGGGTAAAGGGTAAACTCAGGTGGGGACGGGGTTGGAGGTTTAGGACAAGGTGGGTAAAGAACGGATTGAGGTTGGATGACATTGACATATTTTGTGTTAGTTTGGTCATCACAACAAACCATAGTGGATGAAGTAGGGGAGATGAAATCTTGGAGGACATCATCTAACATACCCATACCATCACAACTAAAAGGTTTGGAAGACAGGGGTGGGGGAGTTGTAACTATATCATCACCAATATTAGTGGATGAAGTGAGTGAGAGGAAGCTTTGAGGAGCTTCATCTAACTTATCAAAAGCATCACAATTGAAAGATTTAGATGAAATAGTATTCTTATAGTGAAAAAGTGTGTGCATTGTATTATGTGAGTTATCTATATTTTCAGGTGTATGTTTCACAGAATCAATTTTGAAAGAACTAGGAACTAAAGCAGAAAATGAAACAGGTAAAGCTTTAATGCTACTCATAAATTCCATTTTAAACCATATAACAAAGAAAACAAAATTGAAACCCAACATTAACAGGAAGAAATAAAGAGTATAGAATCTAGAAAGTAAATGCAGAAAGGACTGATGCAAAATGTCTATTGGGACTAGGTCGCTTAGGTTGGCGACTTAGTCATGGTATGATTTTTTTTGAGTTTTTAATGTATTTTTGATGAAAATTGCAAGTTTCCGGAAGCTAACATGCAGAGGTAGAGGTATAATATATATGTCAAATTTATATATCATGCAAGGAAATGAATGCCAAATATGATGCTTTTTCACTAATGCAAGATGAAAAACCCTAGGATGCTTGTTTACACAATGCAACATTCAATGCAATGCAAAAGAAAGAGCTCCTAGTATGCAAATGCAATGAAAATTAGAAGTATGTAATGTGTTAAAATGCAGGTTCACCAAAATGAACCACAAAATTTGGGTGTTTTGTGTGGGGGTAAAAGAGTGGATCCTCTATAAATTTCTAGGGTTTCACCTAGAAGTAAGAGAGTTTTCCTTTACCTCCAGGGGCACCAAATATTGTGATTCATTCAATGTTTAGGGATTGAATGTGTGAGTGAGATGTGCAAAGGTGCTAAACTATGCTATGAAAACCTAACTATTTTAACCTAAACTAATAGAACTTTTGTTGCTGGAAAACACATGATGTAATGCAATTGAAATGAAAGAAATATGAGAAAACTAACCTAATAGATAAAAAAAGTGCACCTGGAAATTGAAGAGGGTTGAAATTGAGATTGTGGAAGTCACTGGAAAACTAGAAAATCAGGGTTTTGAGCCACTTGGGACACTTACGCCAAGTGGGGTGACCTAGTCCCTTTTTGGGAAATCTACTTTGGAAGTCATTTCTTTCAACTGGGTCCCCAAATCTACAACTTTCGGCATCAAAAATATTCAGTGGGACTAGGTTTCCATTATGGATGACCTAGTCCCTTTCTTCTTTTCTAAGAAACCGAAAGTGGACTCGAAGGCCTTTGGTCTCTATTCAGCTTCTTCACAAGAATCCTACTCCAACCTACAAAATAACCTACAAAACAAAATGTATTTGTGTTTCTAATGTGGGTTTTGCCTTGGTCAAACCCCTAGTTTGTATTTAAACTTGAAATGAAATGGAAATTTGCATAAACCCTAGCCCTAAGTGTGTCTAGAACTAGGAAAACTTGAAACAAAGCAAAACCGTATTCTATTGTACTAGAATAAGATGTATGTAAAATATTTGAAATGATGCAAGAATATAAACCCTAAAAATCCTACACCATTGCAAATGAATGTAATAAGGAATGTAAATGGGATGCAAACCTCAAATCTGCAAATGGGCTGAAGGTAGAAGATGGAGGCACTTTGAAATCAGTCTTTAGGATTGATTTGGTGGTTAGTTGCACCTCTTGAACCTAGATTTATCAATGAATCTCCATAGGAATTTATCTCCAACCTTTGTACATGAGTGATCTTGGATGTGAAATGAGCTTCAAGACCCACAAAAAGCCCTAGTTTGTTGTCTAATAGCTTCAACTTTTGCTATGTGAGAGATGAGTCTTCTTGAGGAAGATGTTTTGCACTTGGTTTTTGGAGTTGGATGTGAAAAATGACTAAGAGAGAGTTGAAAAATGACCTAAAACAAGTATATATAAGAAACATGACCTAATTGTTGGGAATTTTGACCTAAGAAGCTGACACCCATCGAGGATTTTTGATTAATTATTCATTTTCCTACAAACTCCAAAAATCCTCAAAAAGGACTAGGTTGCCAACTTGGGTGACCTAGTCCCACTAAGGAATTTTTGAGTGGGAACGATACTTTCTGACTGGTTTTAATTTTTTTTGTCAGAATTTGAATGATCCCTTGGGTATAATAGGCCTCCAAGTCAAAATTAACAACCTTAGGGGCCTATACATGCAGTTTTAGGGTAAAAATTGGTGAAATGGAACCTAAAGTAGGACCAAAATAGGCACAAAATTGTCCTTTTCTTCAAAGGTATACAATTTTTGACGAAACAACGACATAGCATTATTTTGTCCTTCCATGTTATCCTCTTGCTTAGCAAAGTTTTGGGAGTTTTTAGATTGATAGTCCAAATATTGCTTTGAATTCGCACACTTACAATTGCACTTATACATATATGTATATATATATGATTTTTTTTGTATATATATGCATATGCCTATGTGTATGCATATATGTATGAATGCTACAACCATGCATGGAGTTGCAAAGTATAACATTATTGGTAGTAGATTTGATTTTTTTTTTTTTTAGGAAAAAGGAAAGGAGCCCATAATATTTTATAATAATATGATATATGTACAATATTGAAATATACTTATTCAACTATAGGACTATTTTGAAATATGACCCTAGGTAGAGAAAATCCGACTTTGCAAAATTTTCCCACCAACTAAGAAATCCCATTGAAACCTCTTCACACCATTTAATAGATGAGAAGTTCACTCCAAAATTTTAATTATCAAATTGACAATCCAAATCCCAAAAATCCCAATAATCCCAATGGTTGTCTAATATGCATTAATTTATTCCAAGCCGAACCTACCTACTCTTCTGTTGCTTCATGGCACTGAAGTTCCAGATCAACTAACCCAAATTTAACATAATCTCCATTGCTGAATGAGCAACATTCACTTCATAGAAGAAGGCCATTGAAAAGTTGTACATTGATTTTTTATAAAAACAAATGACACAAATTGCAAGCATTGTTTGGGGAAGACCGGTTCAGCTCTTGGAAATGCTTTTCCATTGATTTGGAACCTGTTGTGCACTTGCATTTTCTTGCAATCGAGATGATTTTACCACAATTTCCATTGGAGCCATTTTCTGTGTTGGGCTCTATGAAGAAAGTTGAAGCAACAGGAAGAAGTAAGACTATTCTAGAGACAATGTATACAAATTGCATGTAGCTAGCAAAAATGTTGCAAATATGAACCCATGAGGAATATCTTGCTCATTTGGGCTCAAAGAAAGAGTCCAAAGAAACACAAATGTGTACATTGAACCTTCAAATAATTATTGAATAGCTCCCAAAAGTGAAAAGTTCCCATCTATGGCTAGGAAGCAGGCTACAACTAGTATACGACCAAGCATCAAGAGACTATACACCACTAGATAATTGTTCTTGAAGGCATTGAATGACCTCGAAGTAGAAATTCAACCTTTTCTATTCTTTCTGAGCTCTAAAGCATGGGAAATATTAATATAAGATTTAATTGTTACTTTTTTGCTTTTGCTTAGTTTATTTTCTTTTCCTAATTTATTTTTTCTCATTGATCAATTTATTTTTTTCCTTTTTTTGTAGATTCTGCACTATATATGCTCTTTGCTGCTGTCACATATCACCACAATTTGGATTGTTGTTGAATTATGTGAATAATAAATATTCATTTTTATTTCTCTTTGTTGTAGTTCTCAGATGCTTGTTGTGCTACCTAGTAGTTCTAAAACAAATTCCATTTTAGCTACACATATTGGTCTTAACAAATTTTTATTGCATTGTACCTCCCTTGCTATGTAGTTTCCATTGCAACTCTATAGGTGGGAGTTTTGTACAACATGTTCTTGTGGTAAGTATTTGCTTCTTCCTTTTTTCATTGCATGTATTTAATATTTCAAAGATCAAACATTTCTTTGTAGTAATTATTTTAATAACAAGTATCAAGACAATTAGTTTTTTTTTTAATATTCCACATGGAATCTACACATATGGTTTCAAATAATTGTGTTAAGAGAAAAATATCCCATGATCCAATCATAGTAGAAACCTACAAGCTAAGTGCAAATGCACCTTTCACATCAATTGATGAAGCTTTACACCATGCACATTGTTTTCGAATAGACTCATTCAATTACAAAGTTGGCGATTGCTTATTTGACACAATATATGTCTTGGTCCATTGCCGTTATACATCAAAGCAGCTACTCAATGGTTTGGTGGATCATTTTCTATTTTTTTTTCATAATCATTGTCATGTAGCTTTAAATTATAATGATCTTGATTTGCACCCAACAATGCTAATGAGTTTGCATAATGTATATGAAAAAACACGTATATACAAAGAATGAGGTTGACAACCATATAAACCAATAATAATGGTGAGACTGGCCTATGGGGTGACACATTTTGTCTAAAATGGCTAGCATATTGGCTAAAAATTCCAATATACATTTGGTCTTTGATGCAAAAAATAATGTATTTGCATTTCAATGAGCATGCATCTAATCCTGCAATATCGATTCTTTACCATGACATAACTCTTGCTACTGGCCACTATGAGCCTATATTCTCATGACTAAACACATAATATCACATAAAAAATGTCCAACCACACTTAAAAATCACAGACTATAATGTCCATAACATTTGGCACATAATAGGATATGCGTTTGAAACAATTGGGATTTCTAGGGTGCCTACATTTGGTAGTACATGTGGTGAAAGCATGTTTGTTGCCATATATTTTTTGCTCCCTGAACAATTTGATCCAGTTACTTTATGATTATTTATGGAAGTCATTGGATAATGCATTGATAATTGAAAAAAAAAAGTGCAATTGCTTGTTTTGATGTTTTTTCTTGAAATAGTGTACACAACAATAATCGTCTACTACATTTACAGTCATCGGTTTCTAGATTTGGCATGCCATGTATGAAAATTTGACTTGAAGGGACTGAATTTTGTGCCCTATGGCTATTGCATATGTTTGATGAAACAATACACATATGGAAAGAATCTCCACTACCCAATCCAAAAACATACTCTAATTCCATGAGCCCAAAAAGAAATATTATCTTAATTTTTTTTCCAAATAGCTCAGGTCATTGTCATTATGAACCACTTCAAGAAAAAGAAAAACTGACACATACAATCCATATGAAAGATCAAATCTCTGTTCAAGATATGTCAAGAATTTTTGAATTAGAAACAATAAACAATATGAATAGTACTCATAAAAACAAGCAATTGCAACAATACACAACTTCTAGAGAAAAGTTCAGAATGCATCAGACATTATGCTCCTTGAAAGCACAAATGCACAATGCACAACCACCCATCACAAATGCTCCACAAAATAACACTATTGGTCCCCTGCTAGCAACTAGCAAAGTGACAAGAATAATTGAGCCTTGTTTAGTTAGGAAAATTTAATACTATGATTCTAGTGAAAATACAACACAACAAAAATCACTACGTTCTCTGAAAAGAAAAATATGAAGTGGGAAATAGGATTATGCTTTGCATTTTCTAAAACTGAAACAAAGCCCATATATATTTTCTATGCTGCAAAAGGAAAATAACACTTATCAACGAATAAAAGGAATGAGTGTTCATAGCAAAAACAATACAATCTAAAAATCTATTAACTCGTACTTGAAAATGAGAAATGACACACCCACTTAACCATGCTCTATTTGTGACATGTTGTATTTCCATCACAACATTTGTAAAGTTGACAATGCACTTGTAGACACTTTTTCTTTGCTTCTTGCTCATAAATATGAAAAGAAGATGGAGATAGGCCAACTCATTTGCAAACAATGTGTGAAATCCACACTAGACAATAAGATTCCATGTTTTGCTACACCTTCAAGAATAAGACATAATGCACAAATAAATGTTCATTCTTTGACTAATCTTGAAGAAAGACTTGTGTCTTTGCACATAAATTTTGCACATATCAGGCAATTGGGATAGAAATGAGCATAGTATGGATTTCTCAGGATAATTATCAATGTTCCTATAGATTTTGATAAAGTCCAACAAGCCTTGCCTAGGCAAGTAGATGAAGCAAAAAATAGTAACAGTCAAGCTAAAATGAAAGCTAGAATATGATAATGCACATGCACAAGGAAATGTTAGACCTACCATAGTTATGAATGCTTCGATCGCTCTATCCAAAACACCATTATACAAAAAAGTGAACATCTCTATAAATAGAGAATGACATGAATTGTTGACAAAAAAGATAACATCAATACAAATAGATTTTGAAACAAAACAAGCTATGCAAGATGGCACATCTAAAGATTATGAGGACCCAATAACTGAATCAGTTATACATTGGTTTAATGAACCACAATTAGTCAAAGGCCTTGACACAACAATAATAGAAATTGCACCATCAGAAGGGTTCAAACCTCTTGGTATTTTCCAAGACATGTATGCAAAGGAGAAAAATTTCTCAACTTTGTTCTATGGTTTCAAACATCCAATTGACACTACTAAAAAATTGACATACCAAAAAATTGCAAGATGGGAACTCATGCATTAAGACAATGAATTTACACAATACATTACAAACATTTTTTTCAAGGCTATTAAAAATATTATTCACCAAGTTTCCTCGCTAGCATGGGTTTACATACGGAAGACTAAGTATTAAGGTGGAATATTACTTGCAAAAGACATGCACAATCAAACAAAACTTGAAAAAATATTACAATCTCCATTGGGTTATAGAACATTAAAAAACATTAGAATCTCTCTTGATTATTTGGAAAACACAAAAAAAAACATATTTGCAATGATAAGACAATTGGGAGCTCCAACCTTCTTTGTGATGTTAACAAGTGTTGAGATTTTTTGGGAGCCATTGTGCAAATATTTGCACGAAATATGTGCTCCATAGGAATAAAAATGTAATGAAACCATAAAAGACAAAGACTTGGATTTCAAAATAAGGGAAAATCCTATGCTTTTCAACCATTATTTCAATCACAAAGTCAATGCATTTCAAAAAATGATGCTAAAAAACCCTGAGCTATTCAGACAAGTCACCAGCTATTCTTTTATTACATAATTCTAAAATCGAGCCAACGAACATGCTCATTTTTTGCTATGGATAAAATATGCACCTGTATATGACAAATGCTCAAATACTAAAGTGTAAAGCTTTGTAGAAAAGTATATTTCATCTGACTCACTGTTGCTTGATACAAATCTTGCCAAAATGAAAATACACCATCACATAAAGACTTGCAAGAGATACAAAAATTTAAGTTACAGATTTAGTTTCCCTTTGCCTCTGATGAGAAGAAAAACTATTTTGGAGCCGCTCCCGTTGCCTAATGCCACAATCAAGGAAAAGGCAATTATTTTTTAAGCAACTAGAAAATAAGCATTACATAAAGGAATTTTTGTTTGAAAGTTTTCTGCATGAATTGGAAATGAACGAAAATGAATACATTACAATGGTCTGATTGACATTGTCACATGAAGTTGTCATGCTGAAAAAAGACCCATCTGACATTTGGATAAATGTATTTGCAAAGAAAGTGCCTAGCCTATGGTATGCAAATACAAATACACAATTTATTTTGGACACATATGTTGTCGCATCTTATTGTAGCTCATATATGTTAAAACAAGATAGAACATTGTCTCTTGCACTTTGAAAACAATGATGCAATTGCATTGCTGCATAGGATGGAAAAGTGCAATTTATACGTAAGCTAGGCAATGCTCTGCTTAACTATCAACAAATGTCTAGCTATCATGCCGTTCATATTATCCTTTCATTACCACTACACAAATGCTCAAGGAGTACTGTTTTCATCAATACACCACCATTAGAAAGCCGAGTGTTCATGTTAAAAATCCCCAAGCTATTGGTGAAAGAGAAAGATGATTCTAAAATATCATGTGTGCATCTATAATAGAAAAATACATGCAATGACCTAATGTTCTAGAAAATTTATCATTGGATGAATATGCCGCCTTTTACTTTGGAAACTCAAAAAAATGAGAAGAAGAGAAAGGCCACAAATCATACAATACATAAGATACAATCCACACATTGATCTTGAAAATTATTGTAGAGAAAAACTTATGCTATATGTGCCTTTCAGATGTAGTGAACAAATCCTATTAGCTAGATATGAAACATGGAGTGCAACATTCAATGCAAATAAAGTTCAAATTGAAAATATCAAAAAAATGTTCACTACATAAATCGTCCCTAAATGGGGTGACATAGATGAAGCTTCCACAAAGGCTGAAAATGATCAATGCCCAAAAATTAACATTGCATATGTGCTCGATGCAAATAGACAGGAAAATGGCATGGAGAAATATGATATCATGAATGACTTAAAGCAAATCAAGAATACAAAGCTCAAAGATTCTATTTGCAAAAAACTATTTTCAAAGATCGCACATTCACTTCTTTTAAGCAATGAAGAATACTACAAATTATGAAGATAGTCAAACAAAGAACAACAATCAATAGTAAAGGACGCACTAATAGAAAAAAATGCTTGCTCCAAAAAAATAATGGTACTTGTTCTTGACAGGTGGGGCAGGAATAAGGAAAATACAAAAAAATACTTTGAGGCAATGATTCGATACTATGATAAACTACTAGATAGTGATCCATTGAAGCCTAAAGGTATCATTATTACTTCAATAGGAAAATCTGCATTCAATGCAGGTGACATCACTACACATTAAATCTTCCAATTTCCATGCAACTCTTTGAAAATGCTGCCTCTAGATTCAAACACAATTGATGCCCTGAGCAAGAAATTGGAACAAGTGAAAATTCTTCTTATTTATGAAGTGTCATTGATCGATTCAAAAATGCTTTACAATATTGACAAAAGACTTTTCCAAATCAAGCACACACCAATAACACCTTTTGGAAACATATATATCATTTTATATGGTGATTGTTACCAAGCACAACCTGTGTGTGATACTTGGATATTCGAAGAACCAATAATAGATAAAGAGAAAATGCCATACAACTTTTGGACCAACAATGTCAAATGCTTTGAGCTACATAGTTTAATCAAACAAAAAAATCAACATTTTATTTTTATACTTAAGCATGCTAGGACTAGTCAACAAACAATTGGGGACATCGAGTTTTTGAATATAATGTGTTATAAAGCACCTCCAAATGATCCACAATTTCCATAATTGTTTCATAGAAATACAACAGTTGAAATGCACAACAAAAAAATGCTAGACAACTTAAAAAGATTTGTGTTCTAGATGCAATTGATAAACATGACATAACAATTGATAACACTCAATGCCAACCTCCAAAATCATCATTGCCTAGCATAATTTTTCTCAAGCAAGACATTTTTGTTGAATTGATCGCTTCCAACATCGCTTACAACTGCACAAGAAGACATTGTTTGGGTGGAACTTAATGATTCAGCTATTGGTGAATTGCGGCAATGGAGAATGCAAAATCTATAAACAAATTATATTATGCCTTCTTGACACCCATAATGAGAATAATTAGAAAAGTCAAAATAGGTACAAAAATAGTCAATAGAGTACAATTTCCTTTGTAACTTGCATGTGCATGAACTATCCATAGAGCATAGGGTTTGACAATGGATGCAATTAATTTTTGACCCATGTAAAGTCTGTTAACATGGCCTTGTGTATACCTCTTTATCACGTGTATGAAACATTGAATCATTATATCTGATGCATAGATTGCAATAACAAAAATTTAGAGTATCAGAAAAACTAAATAGTGAAATACAATGCCTTATGACATCTGCACAGTGGAAAGTGCAACACAAACTTTTATCTGTCTCTCTAGATCATATTATAACATGCTCTTTGAAAAACAATGGCTTTGCACTACAGACACAAGAAATAGCACATGGCCATGACCATGATATGCTGCAAGAAACTATCCTTTGCTTCTAAGAAATGAAACATAGTTTTCTTGACCACATTGACTTCCTTGATATAACATACAATTGCTATACTACAATTGGTATTCATGGGCTATTAACATGCTTGAGAAAAATAGTTTTAGTTCAAGACTTTCAATTTTTTTTAACAAAATATCTATAATTAATAACCATTGACCTATTGCACATGCATATTTCTATGCGCATCATAAACCTGTGCGTGAGACCAAACACACCTATTCATGATCTTCTCAATTTTTTACAAATTGCTATAACCTTAATGCCAACTAATTCAAAATTGATTATTTATGGAGACTTCAACATTGACATGTTAGAATAAAAATAACCAAAGGTACTTCTCCTTGAATTTATAGAACAATGCAAATTGTTGCTGGTAACTGACAAGCCAAGTTGCCAACAACACATGCAGACACTTTGTTGGATCACTTTTGGATACATAGTATTGAAATTGGTACTGTCAAGTTCAGAGTGCTAGATACATATTGGTGAGATCATTTTGTAATATCCCTTCAACTCTAGTCACTAGGCTAAAGTGTACAAACTCGCAACTATAGTTTCCTAGAATTAACATCCTTTATGCAGTGTGCTATTATCGGTGCTTCACACTACTAGACAAAATGAGTATACAACTTATGTGGGTGCAAAAGAATTGTTGGATTGATCATTGTTCATACAATTCATGCCCCTATGCAGGTTAATTTCTTTTCCATAGCTTTGCCCATGTAGGTCTTTGATTTGGTGATGTCCCTAGTCAGGACCATCAAACATGCTCTTCTAAACCATTGATATGGCTATGCAGTTGCAACTCAGTATATATCTATCCTGAAATAGATTTTTTCTCACACACAATATTGCTAGGCCTTTGCACACTATATGATTATTTAGTAGAAAAATATTACAAAAAAAAGGTTTGTTATGGATTCTACAACCACCTTCAAGTACATTCACATAGTATTTACTTCACAGATATGAACCTTTTAAATGAATGTTGTAGTTTCTGCTACCTGTTATTCAATTTATTCTTAATAGTATCCAACCTGGTTCCTATGATCTTCTCATGTAGCTAGTTTTGTTTTAACTCATGTAAATTTCAGGTCTGCCTACCATTCAAAAATAGTAGTATCAATCATACAATTGAATGTATCTTCCATGCTTATGATATTGCAAATTATTGGACAGATGTTTTGAAATAGGTATGTTGTTATGCATTTTTTTTTAAAAACATAGCACATGATACATTTCTTTATTACAGATATATTACAAAATCCAAAAAGTTATGCATCACAACACCAGGTTTTAGTAGAGTCTTGGAAATAGTTTTCATACACATATCGAATTTATAGATTGTGAGCTGTAGATTGGGAATATTGTGCTAATAGAACAAATATCTCAACATTTCCCAACTTGTAACACAACTTCCAAAGCATCTACAAATAGGTAAGCTCTTCAAATTTGGTAGGAAAAAATTGCAAAAACACATCAAATCTCATTAATGTTTTCCTCTCAGTTTTTCTTGTTACATGCTTGACACAAATATCTCATTCCATATGTTTGCAAAGGCATTTGGAAAACACAAACTGGTTCTCTTGCAAAACAAAAAATGGCTAAATCATTTGACAAACAAGATGAAAAAAGGAAAGTACCTTATTGTGTTTGTCTCACAT
This sequence comes from Sequoiadendron giganteum, assembly GCA_007115665.2. Classification (NCBI taxonomy): domain Eukaryota; kingdom Viridiplantae; phylum Streptophyta; class Pinopsida; order Cupressales; family Cupressaceae; genus Sequoiadendron; species Sequoiadendron giganteum. The sequence continues at coordinate 221,499,377 of CM021109.1, read as the reverse complement.
ATGATTTCATTCTTTATATGTTTAATAAAAAATTTAGTTTTATTCATTCTTCATATTGCAACATGCAGATTCAAAACAAAAAATACAAAGCCATCAACCATCTTCGATATATGCACAAAACAAACATATTTAGAATTTGAAGGCGATGTTTTGGCTGTTCATTGGCTTGCTATTACCATAGCTCCTAGAACACCACCAAAAGCAGCGATTGTGCATGTTGATTTAGTTGATAGTCATGGTCAAATGGAAATCAATACAAACATCAACAACAAATTAATTGACACATTTTTACCATTTTTATCACCTGATACAAGTTTCCACCTCATTAACTTTGTCATTAGAAAAAAAACACAATATAAAAGAGGAGATGCTAATTATTCCCTTGTTTTGACTACTAGGAGCACTATTAAGCCCATTGAGAAAGTCTATCAAGAACGTAGATTGATTCCTGACACAACCATTTCACAACTCATCCAATCAAATGACGGTTTCACTATTGGATCAATTGGTGTTGTTATTACTAGTCATTTCCAAGCACCAACACAGTATGAGTTGCAAGTTAAAGATGGAGAGACCCAAGATGATTTTTCTAGTGTAAGATGTATTGCTAAAATCATGGAAACAAAATAGGATTTTAAGACTTTACTGTTTGGAATCTATTAAAGAGTTTCTTCACTTTGTTTCACATGGAAAAAAATTGCTAGTCGAATGCTTTACTGTATTAAATATTTCAATGTTGTTGAATTCTTAAACTCATTTCATTTGCAATATTGCATCTTAAAAATTCTTTATCTTACAACTTATAGTCTTGATCAGCCACACAAAGTTGTATGCTTCATATTTTTTAGAAATATTGTTTGTTTTGGGCCTAAAGGCACAAATTTGATGAAAAAAACATAGTCTAGTTTCATTGATGAACTCAATGATGCATCTACAAAGGCCTCTCTAGAACCATTGAAAACCTCAAACATCAAAGTATACACATCAACCATTAAGATTTTACACTATAACATAGATTTGTATTGGAAAGCACTTGCCATATATGCCTTTCTATAGTGAATTTTGTAAACAGTGCATTGCTATGATTTATTACTAATTACATTTGCACTACAATTGTAGGTGACAGGAACACTATACCTAAGAATTTCCACTTGCCCCCATATGAACCAATCTACATTTCAACAAAGAGTTTTCCTTGCATAGAGAACAAAAATGATATTGTGTGGTGCATTGCAAGTGGAATTGACACACGATTTGTATATGCCCACTTTCTATAATGTACTGTTTAGATAGAAGAGGGAGATGTGGATTGTTATCTACACAAAAAAAATCTCCAATCAAATTTCCCCAAGCTAGCTGCAATTCCATTTGAATAGTACAAGAAAGACATGTCGATAGTAATGTTCTTGCTACAAAAAATTCAGCTGCACGGGACATTCAACCTTGCAATGGATAATTGCATCATATGAATTTTGGGTGAAGCAAGCATCATAACATCTCCAGTAACTTGAAAAGGCATTTTTAGTTTCGTAGAGGTACTTACATTGCACTATTCTATTTTTTTACTTATTCATTGATATCAAATCATGCAAACTGCATTGTCACAAATGTAATTCTTATTGATTGTGAACTGAGATCAGGGAAATGCGACGTTACAACATACAACAATGTCAACAAGAAAAATGTATAGGAGTCTATATTGCTTATATATTTTGGACACAACCGATAAGAGAACAAATATGTTAAAGATTTTATGAAAACTAATTTGATAGTTTATTTATGGTTCTTTTATGCACTAAACCAGTTGACAGTTGTATTTTATTCTATTCCAAACATACATACTATAGAAATGAACACCTTTTCTTTCAATTTCATAAATAGTTATAGTTTATGTTTTAGTTTATTTTGAGCTCTTCTATGCAACACAAAAATTAAAACTTGTTAATTGATCTTTTCCAACCAACATACTATACATGTAAATTAGTTTGAATGTAGTTTGAAAACAAGTTATAAGTAAATTTCCATGTGTAATGCTCTTTTCTCTTTGCACATCGTACTAATACATGTTTGTGATAAAAAAGAAAACTATACTTCTCCAACATTGCTTTTATGTGACATACAAAATATTTACAAAAAGTTCTTCCTCCTTTTAAGATACAATGCTTTGTTGCTTGAAAAAATACTTGTCTACAAAAAATTATTGTGTCCTTCATTCCAGTACTGTTTCAAAAAAAATTGATTTTGATTTCTGATTGCATCAACATTAGATGTTTCTTTGAAGCATTATTTATCTAAAAAAATATTTGTAAGGTTCTTTGCAATTCATTTTTGGAAAACTGAATCTTTGTTTAAACAAACGTTGATACAAAAATCACTAGGATGATGGGGGAATTTACACAACACAAACATAATACCTAGATTAAATTAAAAAAACTTATATTGCACTTTGAATCTGTTCATCTTATTTCACAATAGATTATACTTACTGATCCAATAACATGCTTCCTATTTTCAAGGACGATGCATCTTTATTTATGTCTTATTTTTATTGATTTCTAATGGGTATTTAAAAGAAGACATGTGTATCTTCCTAGACCTTTCTGGACATTATTTTATAATTTATACACTCTTGTGATTCATTAATAGATTATAATGTGAAGTCTCCACTCCGTTCAATTTTTTTTTATTTGTGTCCCTTGTTCAAATGCAACTAAGTGATTCTTGTAGGATCAATGCCTCTTAGGGCCCATTCATGCTCATTTGCTTTGCCTTTATTCTTACATGTTTTGTATCTACATTTGGTTTCAATCCTACAACATTGTCATTCTCATGTGTTGTGTACTCAAATTTTAACCTTCTTTGTCGACATAGGAATCTGTTAATTATCATCTCTTCCATTTTTATGCGCTTGCAATTGAGTAATGGATTTTACTGCGAAGCCTTAAATCTATCGCACCAAATTTGTTTCTAATTCCCTCTCCTCCATTTGCTCAAATTGTGTTTGGTGCAAAGAATGAGGTGCATCTGTAAGTTCCAATATCAATTTCACTATCATTTCCTTGGCTTGTGTATCCATTTCCTCATATTTTTTAATGCTAATCAAATATGTTTCTATTCATAGGATTTTATGTCTACAATATTGCAAGTAAGCCATGAGACAATTGTAAGTTCCTACACCTTTTTGCAATGCCAAATACATTTGAATTAGGAAAATACAAAAAAAAAAAGACCAAAATATTAGAAGCGAATGACAAAATTACAAAAAATAGAGATAGATAGTTTGACGACAAGAAAATCTGCCACTATTCAAATGCTTTATTCTATTATAGTAGAGACCAAAAAATAGGCATTTGTAAGTTCCTATATCTTTTACATTGTCATTTTTTTCTATGTTGTTTGACTTGTTGAGATTTTCTGACACAGCCAAAATCCATGCATTTTGATAGAGCCTATGTGTAATTCTTCGAAAAAGGAGGTTGATGCATCTGTAAGTTCACCTATGTTTAATATTGCTGCTTTATAGATCACTTTGAAATTCCCTTTGACCTGCTTATGTCTTTCTATTCTGTACTTCTGCTCTCGTATCAAATTTCAGTAACACAATATATATACACCTTACTTTTCATTTTCATTGTTTATTCACTTGCCTTGATTCTTCATGAAAGTGAACTCTTAAGTATGGAGCCAATTTATACGAACTATATGAGCAGTGAGAAACTAGGTTTTGCATTGTTTATTCGCTCCAACAAGATCTTTCATGGCAATGGAAACTATCTCCGTGAACACAATTTATCTATATCATACTAGAAACCATCAACAAAACAACTATCACTAGGGATTAATGTCTATTGTTTGTGGTTTTCTACACTCACTAGTCTTTTCCATTGCTTGATTACAAACATCATCAACTCTAGGCATAATCAATGCCTTATAGTGTTAAGTTTGCAACCTGAGAGAAACACATGGTTTACATTATTTATTCACTTGCCTTAACTACTACATGAAAACATGGCCTGTGTCTCTTGAGAAAGCTCATATCTTTCATAGTCAAGGCAATATATCAAGCATTTGTAAGTTACTATATCTATTACACTATTATTTTTTTCATTACTTATTCGTCTCCTTACAATATTTAATGGAAGTAGAGTCTTTGTCTATTTCCAAGGTTTACGTCCATTATAGCTGAACCAAAAAACAAGGTGCCTATAAGTTTCTCTATCCTTTACACTGTCATTATATATTTTTTCATTTTTGCATCCTATGAGTTACTGCCTACTATTTCTACAACAAAATAACACTTTGGTCAACAAAATTAAAACTTTAAAACCAAGAAATTTTTAAATTAAAAACAATTCTAATCTTCATTGAATAAAATGAAGTGCAACTAAGTATTTAACTTGACAACAAACACTAACCCATAAATAATAGTGAAGAATAGATATTTACACACAAAATGCAAAAAACCACAAATAATAGACATTGACCCATAAAATTCAAATATGTAAACCACTATAAAATGATACTATAAAAGACATACAACCTTATGAAATTTTCCATTTGCTTTGACCTAGTTTCAATTTTCATTTAATCAATTCAAGTGTAGTTGCAACACATGAGTGCACATAGTAGAAATTAACTATAAAATGCATAGATACAAAAAATTATAGAACGCCACTGTAAAACATGTAGGAACTTACAAATGCTCCATTTTTAAATTCCAAAATTGTACACATAGACCCTCTCAAATGACATCGATTTCACCTCCATCGAATAGGCTGAGAAAACCAACACACAAACAAAAAAATCAAAGCATAAAAGATATATTTTATTACATATTCTACCTTTCCTGCTTCCATCATAGTAGATGAAAACCCAAAATCTACTCATAAATAACAAACAATAGGAATTAACTCATAAAAAGAAAAGATGCAAAAAAACATGACATGACACTGTAAAAGATATAGCAACTTACAAATGCTTCATTTTCAATACCAAAATGCTAGACATAAACCTTCTCAAAATGACACTGATTTTACTCTCATCAAACAATTTGACCTATCTAGTAGACAATTCCAAAATGAAAGTGTAGAAGGTACATGAACTTACAAATGGCACCTTTGCCACTTCCAACATCATAGATGTAAACTCTCTCAACAGACACAAACCTCTACCTCATCAAAAAATCCAGAAAAATGAAAAAAAACAAGGCAAGTAAGAGCTAATTTCAGTCTAGCAACTTGCAAATAGTAAATGCAAATCTAATTATTTGAATACCACGTATCCCTAGTTAGTGTATGTGCGAGGACACAACTATGCCAAAAAATGAAAACACTAATGAAACATTTCCAATACACAGGTTCACTATCATAATTATTAAATATATTACAAAATGATTCTACCAAGATGGAATGTGATGGTTAATGTTGGAAATGTTTCATGGCTTCTAATATTTTTTCATATGATTTTCCTCTCACACTTGCTCTTTTTGTGCATGCATAGCATTCTAATAGAAGGCTAATGCATATACAGTGTGCCAATTGTGTTTAATGTCAATAGACTATGATGCAACTCTCATTAATGGCTTCTACTATAAACTTCAATCACTTGCAGTGTTTATTTGTTTCCTTACGCTGCCTCTCAAAATAAGGAAACTTGGAAAAAAGTTGTAGCACTGTCATTTAGGTGTTGTTTATTGACTTGCTCAGATTGTTTGATGAGGCAAACATCTCTATCTATTCACATGATCTATGTCTTACATCTTCGAAGGAAAGAAAGACCTGATTGTAACTTCATATCTCTACAAAATCCATGTCTACTGGGAAGGTTTATACATATCATATTCAAAGCCAAAAACAAGTCATTTGTAAGTTCGTATATCTTGTTCATACTCATTTTTCGCATTGTTTATTCATTTCCTCAGAAAAAATGATCAACACAAAAACTGTGTCTCTTTCCAGGGATAATTTCTATAATGTTCAAAATAAGAAACATGCCATTTGTAAGTTTTAACATCATTTACATTTCTGTGCTCTAATTTTTCTTTTCTTTTCCCCCTTTTATTGCCTTTACGAGTCACTATCTCCTCTTGAGTTGTAAACTTAACACCATAATTCATCAATGTTTACTTCTTTGCTACCAACAACTAAAAAAGAATCCAATGGACTCAAATACACTCCCCATCAATGGATTTAGGTATCAAGCTCTTGTCCTTGCTGCTCCCTTAAAAATACTCAAAAGGATATTTGTAACAAATTTTCCATTTTTATTGTCTTCTATATTAAACAATTTCTCTTTCTAATATTTACATGTTTTATGCTTTCAACTATTACTTGTGTAAGGTAATTGATACTTTTAATCTCTTCATGCAGTTACCTAGATCAATGAAGTTTGATAAGGAGGCTTAGTTGGTACCGGTTGATATCCACACAACTATAATCACAATGCAATTATCATTTCCACATACATCAAGCTGATTGATTCCATGTACATAAAACTATTTGGATTCCCATCAATTATACATTACAAAATAATGTAATCTATCATATATCATATTTCTCATACACACTACTTCATATTTATTTTGGTTTTGATACAAATACTTTGTGTTCATACAAAGTTCATTTGACTTCATTTTCATTTAGGACAGTGGTATTTCCCTCTTGCTTTTCTCATTCTCCTGATTTATTTTAATAATAATAATGAATGTAAGGAGCCTTTCCATTTGAAATATTTGATGGGTTTTTTGATATACTTGTCTCTTGGCATGCACTCTTCATGGGGATGCAATACAAAATTGCATTATGCTACACCCATTTATCATTTATCTATTTTCTTTCCTTGAGCATTTTTCATTATGTTTTCATAAAGACTTGACATGATAATGTGCTTTTCATGATTAAGAATGGAACTAATATTTTTCCCGCACATACACAATTCAAATGCACTTGAATTTATTAAACGACAATGAAATTTAGGTCTAGGTGATTGGAAAGTGTCTAGAAATAAACAATTATTAAATCTATGTCTACTGTAGTGTGAGTGTAAAATGAGGCATTTCTAAGACTTCTATAAAAATACTTTAAATTTTGATCAAAAAAATTACAATTACCTAAATTTATATTTACTTTTCAAGCATATTTTATAAAGAAATTGATTAGTTTAATTATATTTGCAACAATGAATTTCCAAATCTTTTGAATAGTTTAGTGCGTTTAATTTAGTTTGTTTTAAAATGTTAGAGAATTAATAAAAAGTTAGATTACATTTGCAAAATAATATATTTGTAAAATAAAATCTTAAATGTCTAGAATAGTTATATTAATTTGTTTTACAAACACAACATTCACAAATTTAGTATGAGCATTCCAAACATAAATATAATACTTAAGTTAATTATTTTTGCAAAAGCAATTATTTAAACTTTTTTTCCCTTCCAAAGCATTAGCATTTACCACAGATAAATTATTTAAATTGGATTAGATCTTACATACATAATTTAAAATCCAAAAGAAGCATTGATTAGTTACAAGATACAAATAAAGAACCCAAATACCTTTGAATTTTAATTCATGAAACTAATAGTGATTCCTTCATCTAGGATGAATAATAAAATAATTTAATGAAAAAATTAGTCAATAGAAATCAAACAAACCAAATTATCTAGATTTACTACAAAACGTTTTAGTGGCTATCAAGCATAAGACTTAAATCAAATTAAATACAACAAAAGAAAGTAGATTTATTTATTTTCAATAGTCAGCCAAAATAGTTAAGATAATACAAACTAACCAACATTAGTATTGCTCAAAAACTACTTATTAGGTTTTACATTTATCACTTTTTGCACATCACATTTTTATGGTACGTTTGTATAGTTTTTGATGCATCTTTAAATTTTAATTGAATAGTTAAAAATGTAAGCATTTATTTAATTATACTAATTGGTCCAATTATTATTGTTGCAATAAATCAATTTAGATATGAGTAGAATAATAATTAGGTTTATTAAGTTTAATTATATATATGCTTTCACCTTGCCCTTGTAAATCTTGGACTTTGGTCTAAAATGAATTGAATTTTGTTCCGTTTTGAAAAAGATTCTTAGTTAATGTTTTATACTTCTTACTTTCACAACTGATAGGTAATGGTTAATTTATTTTTAAAATGCATATTAAATTTAGTATCTATTTTCAAGAAATTAGTATTAGTAATTTGCAAGTAATTTTCACATGTTTAGAATAATTTACTAGTAAAATTTATATTCACAAGAATAATTTTCAAATACTTAAAACAATTTATAATAATTTATTAACTAATTTAAATAGTTTAGGTTTAATTGGAAGAGAAATAAGTATTTATTTAAGATATATTCCCAAAAGCGATTCTTCAAGTGTTTTCATTTTGAGCTATTTGCAAAATAAATAGTATGTTTATTGTGGTTAAATAAGGAAATAAATATGAACAAGTAATTTTCAATTATATATAACTATCATCTACAAATGAACTCTACATGTATACATATGCATCTAAACATGTGTATATACAATAAATCATCTACATATCTCACTTTGTTTTAAGATTGTTAATTGTAAATATGGTTGATCAAGACATAAAGCTTACAAAATGAATCATACATCTAACCACAACATCTCCCTACTGAACACCTACATTTAAAAGAAATATTCAAAATGACCAATTGGGCTTTACAAGTAAAAAGACGCATAAACGAGATGTATACTAAAAAAAATTCAATTTGATCATTGGCTTATGCTATGGAAAAACTTATTACGCCAATCTCATTTCCATGTTGATGCTATAATAGGTTATGTGTCTTACCCATCTCCTTGATCAAATTTTCTCAATATTTTCTTTTTTCGTTGATATGCCCAACTATCTTTTACTTGATTTGTCTATTGTCTCTTGTTTGTTGATGTATATATGTATGCAAATATGTATGCATGCATGTATATATGTGTATATATATGTATGTACAAGTATATATATACACACATTCAAAAACTTGTCTTCAAACACAAAACTTTGAATACTGAACTAAAATTATTAATTTAACAAACCAGTAAAAAAAAATAGATACATAAACAAAATATATGCAAGTACATCAATATAGGTGATACGATAAAATATTAGAAATGAAAGCATAGCTACCCAAATGAAAATCTAATTTAAGATAAATTTCTGCAACCTTTTAAGTGTGTATATCAATGGAGATTGTAACATAAAATATAAACCCACAAAACAAAAATATTCCAAAAGTAGAATGAAGCACACAACACAATGTTTACCATGGAGAATACCCTTTCGAGTAAAAAAATCCACCAAGAAAAAAGGCCAAGTTGTATTATCTTCACAAAAGGAGATTACAAATACATTCACTTCCTCTGTCTTTCAACCTTCATTTCAGTAGAACCTAAGTACCTATAAAAATATTATGAAACAAAAAATACATAAAAAATACTTATAGAAAATGTCTCCAACAAGGCCTAGGCATCCACTTTCTCTCTCCCACACACAAGCATCCAAGTGGCATCAACATGCAACATACAAGTGTCAAAGAGACCCTTCCAAAGTTGGGCACCCATATCCATGCATGACAACTTATAGCATCTTATGACATGTCATAATCATCATACATACCTCCAACATGCATGCAACCCAAGATGGGTGCCTGGGGATAAGTAGAGAAAATATTAAATAACCATATCTGTCATATGTGTCATAGTGTCATAAAATCTTATTACTACTTGCAACTGTCATAGATTATTTACATGCAACCACCAAACATTATGACGTGTTCCATACATGCTTAAAATATCTAATTCTCCAAGGGGAAACTCCTAACCTCTCTTACCATAAATTTTTACATTTACCAATAGTAAAAGTCACTCGATAATTAACACCAATAACTCTAAAACTTACTATGGACAGTAAATAATTTTTACCATTGCTGGTGAAACTTGTGCAACTCCTTATGGGTAATTACTAATGACAAATAATAAAAGGAATAAATACAATATTGGGATTTACAAGGTTAATGGCACCCTATCCCAACATTCTCCCACTTGACATACATTGTAAATCAACCCATAGGAAATCAAACAAAAATAATCAAGCAATAGAAACGAGGCCCATGGCCTCTCTGCACCACACAAAATTATCTGTGCTCACAAATTTGGTCAATGAATCTACAAAATTCTTTAGAGTGTCTATCTTCTTCAACTCAATCTATCCATTTGTAACCAACTCTCAAACAAAGTGATACTATACATCAAAATGATTAGTTCAAGCATGATACATAGGATTATTGGCCAAACAAATAGCACTCTGGCTATCACAACTAATTTGAATGATCCTACAATAAAATTCAATACAGGCTGGGTATGTGTAGGATCATCATGGAAAAAATAGGCCCTTAAGTGGCAATAAAAAGACAAAAAATCAGAGTTAGACAACTTGACGCAAAATTTTGAATAAGTTACATATATTATTTCAAAAAAATGTAAAAATATAATCTGCAGAAAATTGAATGTAGTTTCTAAAATACTAGACCTTTATTTAAAAAAAATAAATCTATTTGGTGAAAATTTGAAATTTCAATGCAGTAGTATTTAAATTTCAGGGTAAAAATAAGAAGTAGGTGTCTGTCTGACCACCCTAACCACAATAAAATTATAATATTTTAGATATAAGTAGAGGACTCATGTCCTGATGTGATGCATATTTTTTTATAATTTGTTTCCAAGTAAATAATTAATTATGAATTTTTTATTACAACTTTTAAAAAATAGAAAATCTCGTCTGTCTAACCACCTTAACTTGGTCAAAACTTCATGAAATACAATTTTTTATTTTTTAATCCTATAGTATGTAAAGCATAGAATGTGACACATGTTTTAGATTCAAAAAATGTGATACCATTTGAAAGTTATAGATGTTTTTCAATCAACCTATCAATCAGGACTTTATTCGTAATTCTAATAAAAAATGAATAATAATTATTTATTAAATTAAAAGTAAAGAATAATTTATATTGGTGGAAAGCTGAGAATCTCCTCTAAAAACCCTTTTCATTTCATCAATTTTGGGTAAAAAAAAAGTTGTCAGCCACATGGACCATCATATGGCTTACATATCGCCACTTTTTGGCCCATCATGATCCTGCACATACCTACCTATACATAGTATCCTCAACCAAACTACCTCCTTAGAGACATGAGTAGCAGCCATATACTCAGCTTCTGTGGTGGACAAAGCAGCTGTGGGCTGCCTCTTACCCATCCAACTCACTACACCTCCAAATAGAGTAAATACACAGCCATTGGTGGACCTTCGACTATCCAAGTCACTTGCCCAATCCGCATTAAAAAAAACTTGTATGTCCAAAGATTTATCAACACTATTAGTACTAGAATAAATCGAGCAATGATCAAGAGTTCCTACAATATATTCAAACACCATCTTTGCATAATTTCAATGTTGTCTACTAGGGTTAGACATAAATCTGCTCAAAACTCCCACTACTTGTGTAATATTTGGCCTAGTGCAAACCATTGCATACATTAAACTCCCTACAACACTAGCATAAGGCACATTAGACATATCCTCATGATCATCCTCAGTATTTGGGAACATATCTAATGAAATATTAGTACCAATTCGTAAAAGAACTCTAATTGGATTACATCCTTGCATACTAAACCTCTATAAAATAGTATTCACATACTTACTTTGTGACGACCAAAGATTTTTGTTACCACTGTCCCTTCTGATTTCCATTCCTAGAATATAACTGACATCTCCAAGATCCTTCATATCAAATTCACTTGAAATTTGGGCTTTAAGCTCACTGATCATATCCTTAGTATTGTTGAAAAACACGTCATCAACATACAAAAAAAAATTGACATAGAAACACCAACACAATGAATATAAACACAATGATCCTCCTCACTTCTAACAAAACCCAATCTAAAAAAAAAAAATCAAAATTTTGATACCAAATTCTGAGGGATTTCTTTAAACCATAAAGAGACCTTTTCATCCTGCAAACCCAATGTTCTTTTCATATTACCTCAAAAATTGTAGGTTGTTGTATATATATTTCTTCTTCAAGATCTCCATACAAAAATATAGTCTTAACATCCATTTTCTCAATCTCCCAATCATAAGATGCAACAATGAATAAGAGAAAATCTAATAAAAGTCAATTTAGCAACATGAGAGAATATCTCTCCAAAATCTAATCCCTCTCTTTGGGAGTAGCCCTTGGCTACCAGTCTAGCCTTGCACTTCTCCAATGACCCATCCAATCCAAAATTATTCTTGAATACCCACTTACATCCTACGGCCTTTCTTCCTTTGGGAAAATTAACAAGATCCCATGTGTTATTAGAGTCTAAGGCCATCATATCCTCCTACATGGCTAATTGCCAAGACTCACTATCATCTACATAAATAACTTCCCTGTAGGATCTAGGTTCATCGTTAGTACTCAATAAAGCATATTCACAATGAAAATTTGGTGGGCTATACCTGTCTACTAGATTCTGTTGTCTTGTGGATATCCTCAAGGGTGGAGTAAGAGACTCAACTAGTTGTTCTACATGATCATCTGTACCAACTTATTTCGTAACAATAGATTTATCTTCATCAAAATTACTAGAATATTCTTCTTCTTCTTCACACCCTATCCATCATTCTGTTCTTCTTGAGGTGCATCTTGGTGCTCTAACTCAAAGTGCACTCTCTTTTCCTTTTCTTCTTTTTCTTTTGGCTATTCCAGTTTAGAAATAGCTCTAAGTTCCCTAAAAAATAACATCTCTAGAAAAATATAATATTGTGGGTTAGTGGATTCCAAAGCTTATAACCTTTAACATTATCACCATATCCAATGAATGTAAACTTTTCTACTTTTGGATCCAACTTAGATCGCTTTTCCTTAGGCACATGAACAAAAGCCTAATAGACAAAAACCGTTAAATGTGAAACTAAAGGTTTCTTACCCATCCACACTTCATAAGGTGTCAAATCAAGAGCCTTACAAGGAGATATATTTATCAAGTAGTAGGTAGTACACATAGCCTCTCCCCAAAAGCATTTATCCAACTGTGCATCACTCAACATACTTCTGGCCCTTTCCATAATTGTTTGATTCATCCTTTTTGCAATACCATTTTATTGTGGTGTATACAGAGTTATTTTTTATTTGATTATACTTGCATGCTTTCAAAACTCATTGAATTCCTTAGAGAAATATTCTCCTCCATTGTCAGATCTTAATATTTTAATCTTTAAACCTAATTGGTTCTCTACTAAGACTTTGAATTCCTTAAACTTAGTGAAAAATTCAGATTTATGTTTCATAAAATAAATCCATGTAAATCTGGATACATCATCAATGAAGGTAAGAAAATAATGATATTTTTTGATAGATTTAATATCCACAGGCTCAAACACATCCCTATGAATAATTTCTAACTTCTCTTTTGATCTATTGATACCAGAAGGAAATGGTTTTCTTTTTTGTTTCTCAAACACACAATGCTCACATGAATCAAAGTCCTCATCAGAATAGGAGAAACCGTCCAACCAATTTTTATTCTTAATATTTTTTTAATACATTATTGCTTGTGTGGTCCAATCTATGGTGCCAAAACATACATGCATTTCCAATACTATCCTTAGATACATAGGAGGCAATACAAAATTTAGTGGCTTCAAGCTTGAACAAGTTTCCCAATCTCTTTCCCTTCTCTACCACCAAATTCCCTCACTAATGCAACCATGCTTGTCAAAAGTTACATGCATCTCCAAATCATTTAGCTTTGAAACAAAAATAAAATTTCTAGCTAATCTAGGAACATGATAAACTTCAGGGAGGGCTTTAATCCTCCCATCACTAAAACACACCAATACGTTTCCTTTCCTAACAATCTGATATGAAGATTTGTATCCAAGGTATATATTACCTTCATCATACTTATCATATGTGGAGAACCATTAATTATGAAGAGTCATGTGAAATGAGTATCCCGAGTCAATGTTCATCAGAGACAAAATTACAATCTCCCTCTTGTGATTTCTGTACTCCTTCTTTAGATGTCCCCTTTTAGCACAATTCCAACACTTAAATCTATTCTTTTTACCAGGAGTCTTAGAACAACCCTTGGAATTTTCTTTAGCCCCTTTTCTATATCCCTTCAGTCCCCTTTCCTTAGACCTTCCCTTGACACTGAGAGAATCCCCTAAACTATCTATATACTTCCTCCTCAGTTCGTATGCCACTAAAACTACAACAAGGGAATCCAACTTTGGATTTGTGAGGTTAGCAGTGATAGCGAGGATAAAATTCTCCCATGACTCAGGTAAAGAACAAATAAGTAAGATACATTTATCATCTTCATCTACTTCAACATCTATTGAAGCAAGCTGACTCATCAACAAATTAAATGAATTTAAATGCTCTACAAGTGATTCACCTTCTTTCATTTTCAAAGTAAATAAATTTCATTTTAAAAAGAGTTTATTTACCATACTCTTGGCTTGGTAGATCTCACCCAAATGATTCCACAAATTATATGCGGTCTCTTCTTTGGCGACCTTTAATAGGACATAATCTAAAAGAAATAATTAGATTGTACCCTACGCCTTTTCATCCAATCTATCCCATTCACCTTGGGAGACATCATCTGGTTTTATCTCCCTTTTAACAACCAACCATTGGTTTCTTTCTTCCAAAAAATCCTCCATTTTCAGCTTCCACAATTCATAACTCATTCCGTTGAACTTTTCAATGTCCAAACAAGAGGTTGATGCAATGGTGGATGCAACCATAATTTCAACACAATATCTGCAAAACAAATACAACAAAATCTCTCACTACAACTACAACTTCCACACTACCACCCAAGAGTCAAAGCTGGTTAGACTCTGATACCAAATGTTAGAAATGAAAGCACAACTACCCAAATGGAAATATGATTTAAGATAAATTTTTGCAACCTTTTAAGTGTGTATATCAATGGAGATTGTAACATAAAATAAAAATATTCCAAAAGTAGAATGAAGCACACAACACAATGTTTATTGCGGAGAAAACCCTTTCGGGTAAAAAAATCCACCAAGAAAAAAAGGCCAAGTTGTATTATCTTCACAAAAGGAGATTACAAATACATTCACTTCCTCTGTCTTTCAACCTTCATTCCGATAGAACCTGGGTACCTGTAAAAATATTATGCAACAAAAAATACATGATATCCACTTTCTCTCTCCCACATGCAAGCATCCAAGTGGCATCAACATGAAACATAAAAGTGTCAAAGAGACCCTTCCAAAGTTGGGCACCCATATCCATGCATGCCAACTTATAACATCTTATGATGTGTCATAACCATCATAGATACCTCCAACATGCATGCAATCCAAGATGGGTGCCTGGGGCTAAGTAGAGAAAATATTAAACATGCATATCCATCATATGTGTCATAGTGTCACAAAATCTTATGACAACTTGCAGCTATCATAGATTATTTACATGCAACTACCAAATGTTATGACATGTGTCATACATGCTTAAAATATATGATTCTCCAAGGGGAAACACCTTACCTCTCTTACCATAAGTTTCTATGTAAGACCCCTCCGTTTTTCCCTTTTGATGTATTTTGATGTGATGGTATTTTACTATGATGTTATCATTATGGTATGCTTTAGATTAGCATAGATGATATTTGAATTAATGATGTTTTATGATCGGATAATACTATTGATGTTATGTTTGTTAGTTGGTAATATTGTATTGGTGAAGGGGACGGGATTGCATCACTCGCTTGTGAGCGCCCTGTGATTTCGAGATTCCTTCTTCACGATGTGTTTATATGATGCAAATATACATGTGGGATATTATATTGTTTGCAGGTTAACAGGTATAGGACATCGACTCCACTCGATTTCATGGCTTTGAGTGTGTCCATTGCCAACGACATTTGATTGGGAGATAGTAGCTAGGGTTTCAGTGTCAAGTCATCACCCTAGTCATTAGTGTGTTGTCGGTTTTTGTCTGGTTCTGTTGTTTTAACTGTCGTTTAATCTACTTGGATTTTATTTAATTGCAAGTTAGAAAAGGTAATTAAATTGCTTTAAGCATTTAAGTGGTTGATTAAGTTGATTTGGTTATAATGTGAAAAATGTTATTTTATTATTGATTAACTTAATTAAATTAATAAAATAATTAAATCTTGGATTAGGTTTATTTTATTAATTAATTAAATTAATTATGTTGAAATGAAGTTAGTTAGGCATTTTGGAAATTAATAGATATTTTGAATTTAAATTAAGTTGGAAAATTTGAAAAAGTTTAAATTTCATTTTTTTGAAAATTAGAAATGCAAAAATTGAGAATTGGAGATATTTTCTATTTTGTTTCTGAAAAATTGATGATGGTGGTTGAAAATGAGATATTTTGCAACTTTCTTTATTATTGGGTATTTTCATGAATTTTGGAGAGGATGAAAAATTGGAAAAATGAGAAGGAAGAAATGTAACGCCCCACCATGCAACCCTAGAGGAAGTTGCAAACAACTACTTAAACATGCTATTTTTTTTTTTGTTTAAGTACAATTAATAAGTAAGTTCGCTAACTAATGCCAACAACCTCTAAGGTTACGAGACAGAGGTTATATAGAACCTCAACAAAAAACATGAATATAAACCATGCCAATTAATTAATTAATTAATAAAGCACATACATTCCAATAAGATAATTTACAACAAGCATAAAGATAACTTTCCATTGCATTAATCCATTATAAACAATAAGATTACAATTCTCATTCCCCGAATGAGGCAAGTCCAATAAACATAATTACAATTACATCTTCCCATCTCGATAACAACTGAGGGGTACAATAATACAAGATCAACTAAAAAGGAATAAAGCAAGAACTGATACTGAATCCAATGAGCTCTTCAACTGGGAGTCTCGTCCACATGAACAAGAAGAAAGAATACAACGGATTTAGGTGCACGCCACCCAACCAAGTGGAACCCAAAGGCCCACCCCCCGTGCTAGGAGATAGTAACAAGGAATCCTAGCCAAGACATCTACCTCTAGACACAAGCTAACACAAAACTGAACCAAACTGAAACAACCAATCATATGTACCTCATAAGTACAACACATGCACAACACAAGTGCATCACAAGTACAACTCAACATGGTTACATTGCTTCCAAAAATAAAGTAGATCAAGTATGTTAAGGGAACCATACACATAGAATCCAAACACCAACCATGGTCACATCAAGCATGTTACAGAAACCATACCCACAATAAACAAGTACCAACTATTGTCCTAGACAGAGTGTCATCGCACAGTTCGTCATGAGTTACCCACTGCAGATCATTAAGATGGTGGCCTCAAACCGATCCCCGATCCTCATACTTACTAATATGGAATCAAATACCTTTCGTATAGACAAGATAGATGACCTTGCCATTCTAGGCCTTCCCACCCATTCCAAGCCTAACCGAACACTTAGGTCTATGAGTGAGGCATAATTATCTTTTTAGTGTGAAATACTACCCAAAATTCTAAGTACATTGATTTAATTATCACTTGTTTAACTACTTTCAAAGGTTACCCAATCTTACCTCTTCTGGCTCTGGCCCCAAATGGAAGCCACTCTTCTACTTGACAACACACATACCATCCAAACACCAAGGGTAACAAAGTGCAAATAAACCAGATATCACAACCACTCCTTTCTCAGGAGGTGACACAAACTAAAACACACTCCAACACTGGGGGCAACAAATCATATAACAAGGTCACTCCTTACAAGTAGACAGGGATCCCATAATCCACTCCTTTCTCAGGAGACACAAAACATCCCCGTTCATAGAAACCGGGTAAATAACTGAAAAATTCCCATGCACTACCCAAGGGACTCACAATAGGTTGACAACCATAACATGACAACCCACATTTCTGAAAATGCCATCTGGAAGACTTCCATTGTAACGCCTCACCACACAACCCTAGAGGAAGTTGCATTTAACTACTTAAACAAAATGTATATATTTTTTAAAAGTATAATTAATAAGCAAGTTCGCTAACTAATGCCAACAACCTCTAAGGTTACGAGACAGAGGTTATATAGAACCTCAACAAAAAACATGATCTAAACCATGTCAATTAACCAATAATTAAAGCACATACATCCAATAAGATGAGTTACATCAAAGCATAAAGATAAATTTCCATCTCATTAATTCATAATTAAACAATAAGGTTACAACTCTCATTCCCCGAATGAGGCAAATCCAAGAGATACAATTACAATTACAACTTCCACCTCGCAAACAACTAAGGGGTAAAAATAATACAAGATCAACTTAAATGAAATACAATAAGGACTATACTGAAACCCACGAGCTCTCTAACTGGAAGTCTCGTCCACATGAACATGAAGAAAGAACCCAATGGATTTAGGTGCATGCCACCCAACCAAGTGGAACCCAAAGGTCCACCCCCCGTGCTAGGAGATAGTAACCAGGAATCCTAGTCAAGACCATCTACGTCTAGACACAGGCTAACATAAACTGAACCAAACTAAAACCACCTATCACATGAACCTCACAAGTAACTCCCAAGGTACAACTCAAATACACACAAGTACAAATCTACATGGTCACATTGCTTCCAAAAATAAAGCAGATCAAGTATGTTAAGGGAACCATACACAAATAATCAAACACCAAGCATGGTCACATCAGGTATATTACAAAAACCATACCCACAATAAACAAGTACCAACTATGGTCACACAAAGTGCCATCAAACATCACATCATGAGTTACCCACTGCGGATCGTCAAGAGGGTGACTCCAAACTGATCCTTGGCCCTCATACATACTAATGTAAAATCAAAGGTCAACTATTGTCCTAGATAGAGTGTCATCACACAGCTCGTCATGAGTTACCCATTGCAGATCATCATGATGGTGGCCACAAACTGATCCTCGACCCTCACACTTACTAATGCGGAATCAAATACCTTTCGTACAGACAAGATAGATGACCTTGCCATTACCGGCCTTCCCACCCATCCCAAGCCTAACCGAGCACTTGGATCTATGAGTGAGGGATAATTATCTTTTTAGTGTGAAGTACTACCCAAAATCTAAGTATATTAATTTAGTTATCACTTAATTATACCACTTCCAAAGGTTACCCAATCTTACCTCTTTCGGGTTCTGGCCCCTACAGAAGCCACTCTTCTACTTGAAAACACACAGATAACATCCAAACATCAAGGGTACAAAGTGCAACAAACAAGGTATTACAACCAATCCTTTCTCAAGAGGCAACCTAAGTTCAAACCCCTCTCCAAACACTGGAGGTAACAAGGTAACAAAATTGCTCCTGACCGCTCCTGACAAGGAGGCACACATTACAAAATCCACTCCTTTCTCAGGAGGCACAAATGTCTCTATTCATGAAAACCGGGTACTAACATAGACACAACCTCATGCACTATCCAAGGGATACAAACCAGGTTGACATAACAAACCGACAACCCAGGAAACAAAAAACTCAACTGGAAGCCTTGTCCAATGTAATGACTCAATTTCCCAAATGATGACAAGAATCAGATAAAAGTCAAAACAAGAATTAAATCTGCTTTGGATATTCTAAATCCATGTTCTCATGCTAACATTCAGGATTTTATTGCATTATATAAACCGATACAAAATACGTCTTTTCCAGACATGGGAGAAAGTTAATACTTAATACTTAATCTCCTACTTGCATTTCAATAACAATAAAATAGCCAATTGATTCTACTAATCAAAACATCATAACATGAAGTAATTATTGTTTCCACATTTCAACATAACCATATAAAAATAATTAACTTGACTTGAAGATATACTATTTAAACCAACACTATTCCCATTAAAGTATTGTTTACAAGCAAAACAATGTTTTAACTAAAGTCAATACATTTTCCATTCCCCCAATTAAACTTAAGTCATGCCAATAGAAAAACAATAATTTCTTATGCATATAAATTTACTCCACAACTATACATATATCCATTTAAACTAAAAAAAAAAAGTCATCAATATAATATTATAATATTATGCAATATAATATTAACAATTAATAATATATATTATTATTAAAATAACACATATTATTATATTAATATAATAATAATATAATATATATATATAAATATTAATATATATATCAATATTATAATATAATAATATAAAAATTATATATATTATAATATTAGAATATATATTAATATGTATATATTTTTTTTTATTAAAAAAGAAGAAGCGAAGTTCTGTTTTGTTTTGCGCGCCGGTCGCATTGGGTGGTCGCCTTGGTTCGCGGTCTGCGCTGGCTTTGGGGCCACGCTTTGCACAGGACCACACACCATAGTCAAGGGTCGGCTGGCTGTGTCCATACACAACCGACCCCCATTGCTGGGGGCGACTGTGTATAGACACAGTCGACTCTCCCCAATGGCGGCGGCGACAGGAAGGTAAGGGGAGTGGGGAGGGACGCGCTGGGCGTGGCTCCCTCCACCCGCCTCCCATGGGGTGCGGTGCGGGTTGAGCCCCCAGCGGCCTCCCCAATGTTTTTTATTAAAAAAATTAACCCTAATAAAACACGACTGCGTTTTTTTACAAAACGTTTTTAAAAAAATGAAACCTACCCATTTCAATTTCGATTTTTTCAAAAGATAACATTTTTTTTAAACCACAAGGATATATATATGAATATATATATATATATACTTTTAAATGTATGTATATGTATATATATATATATATATATATATATATATATATATATATATATATATGCATTTTTGGTCTATAGGAGAGAAAATAAATTGAGAAAATCAGAATGATAAGTACAAAAGAACAATGATTTACATTCAAGAACATCATTTTCTTGGAAGCAATTTTAAATTTTAAAAGGGTCTTCTTGCAAATTTGAAGAACAAAATTCCAACCCTTTGCTTTAATTGAATTCAAACAACAAAATTTAAAACTCTTTCCATAAGATTTTAACCACTAATATTTAATTTTCAAAAATTCAAAACAAGCATTTAAAGAATTGAACTTGGTTTTTCTCTGAGTTTGAGGATGTCCAGATGATGCTTAGCTTCCCACCTTGCTTCCAAATCCAACTCCACAAATTTTTACAACTCAATCCAAAAACCCACAAAATGAAGAATTCTTTCTCTCACTAATTCAAACTTTTTCTCAAAACTCCAAGATCCAAAATTTTGAAACAAATTTCAAACATAAGGATTCAACCCTAAAAATTCTACAACCACCTTCATAAATTCTTGAAAACAGAAAATGGAAAATATCTAATTTTTGACTTATTTGAATTTTCAAATTCCAAAATTGACTTTTTAATCATTTTTCAATTTTTTTTCAATTCCAAATTTCACAAATTGACTTTTATGCATTTTCTTTATTTTCAATTTCAACAATTAAATCAATAACTTCAACATAGGTAATTTAACTTCTTTCAACCACATAAATTGAATTAATTAATAAATAGATTTAATCTACGATTAAATTATTTATTAATTAAATTAAATTAATAATAAAATAAATTATATTTCCAACTTAATTCCAGATTAAATTAATCAGAATCTTAAATTCATTAAGTCATTTAAATCACCTAATTTAACTTGCAATTAAATAACAAAGAGGGGGAACGAAATTCAAAACAACACAACCCGACAAACAACTAACAACATACAAGGGCTAGGGTGACAACTTGGCATGGAAGCCTAGCTACTATCTCCCAATCGAATACCGTTGGGTATTGAACACGCTCAAACCTGTGAAACCAGGTGGAGTCGATGTCATGTACCTGTCAACCTGAAAATCAAGTAAACCACAACATATAATATGAACAACATAAAATACACACTGTGAAGAGGAAATCACAGAATCGTAAGGCACTCGCAAACGAGTGATACAATACCGTCCCCTTCACTAATACACTACAAATAACTGACAATTCTAACATGCTAGTATAATCCAAAGCATAATCATCATTAATTCAAACACCCATAATGTTAATCCAAAACATGCCATAAGATAACATCATATTAAAATACCATCACGACCAAGATTACATTAACGTCGCTTTATAGATAGTGATCAAATAACAGTCGGGTACCAAAGTCAAGGTACCGACAGGAAGTACAACACAACAGAGCATAACACTGTTCAACCAAAATGCAAAAAGGAGGGGTATTACATCCATAATAAGCCACTTAACCCATTTCCCTAAACATGAAGACTGAGGAATAAACACATAAAGCAATTGTGCTCGGAAATAAACTAATTTTGGATATATTATATCCATCTCATACAATAATTTAATGCACAACAACTGATTCAACAACATCTCTTTCAGACAAGGTATGAATTTTAAACCAACATTTTCTTCTCTAATTGCGTTTAAAATAATGTTAAATAAACGTTTACTTCTACTATTCAGAAAATATCGTTAAAAAAATAAATAGACGTTTCCCTTGTTCAACATAATTATTTCAAAAATAATTAATTCATTTATTTAAACATATCCCTTAAAACACCAATACTGATCTATCAAATTCAAACTTAAAAAAAAAAGCAATATAATATTTTGTCTATTGTAATTTAATATAAAGATTTCACAATTACACTTAATTCTTGCCAACATTTAATTCAATATTACTCCTCTTTTAAAAAAATAATATTTATATATTATATTATAACTCTTAATTACAAATGTATATATTAATATTTTATTATTATAAAAGTATAATATTAAAATATTATAAAATTATAATATGGAAAACATTAAATATATTTTATTTTTTCTTTAAAAAAAAAACTTTGAATAAAATGGGTCAACACCCGCATCGGGTCGCGCATCGCAGTTTCAGTGGAGGAACACGCCAATGCAGTGGGGAGCGGACTATGGGAATACATAGCCGACCCCATTTACTTGGGGTGGATGTGTATTCACACAACCCTTCCCCCAACTTTAGGCGCAATGGTGAGGGGGGTCGCGTTGGGTGCGGCTCCCTCCCCACGCGCCTCCCAAGGGAGCGCGGTGGGGAGGTGAGCCCCTAGTGCCTCCCCAACAATTTTTATTATTTTTATTTTTTTAGTTTGTTTGTTTTTTTTAATTTTTTTTCTAGAAACCCAAAAAAATCAATCCTTTAAAAATTTAAACCTGACAATTTATTTTTATTTTTTTTATAAATTTTGCCAACATAACTTTAAGAGGGGTAATTATAAAAAAAAACTATATACAAGTATATATATATATATATATATATATGAACACAATTATTTTAATTCACTCCAAATTGAAATTTCAAACAGATAGAAGAACTAAACAAAAACAATATTTTGCACATGAGATTTCATTTCAATTTGCAAACAATCTTTTCCCAAAGAGAGGTGTTCTCCAAGTTTTGGAAGCAAGTTTTCAAGTGGTTTTATTTGCACACAACAACAAATTTCAATTATTTTCCCATCAACACATATGCCATTGAAATTTCAAAAGAAACTAATTACAAGGATATGCACCTATTTTTTTTGAAGTTGAGAGAAGATCTTGATGGTGCCTTGATTCCCACTTAAGCTCCACAGATTCCTCAAGCTTTTACCCAAAACCCACAAAATCCAACAATTCCTCCTCTTTCTATTTCAATCTTTTTCTAAAATTCCATGAACCTCCAAATTGTGAAGCAAAATTCAAACATAAGGAAAAAACCCCAAAAAATCCTACAACCACCCTCATCAATTCTCCAAAACAGAAAATCCAAAATATCTCATTTTTTCAATTTTGGAATTCAAATTTTCTAATTTTGACTTTTAAATATTTTCTTTTATTTTTATTTCATCTTTTCAATACTCTCAATTTCACACAAAATTCTATTAACTGCAAAAGGAAAACTTAATTTATTTCCAATCAATTAATTTAATTATCAATAAACTAAATCTAATCAAAGATTAAATTTATTAATTAATAAATTAAATTACATTTCAACATAAACTAGATAAAGTTAAATGGCAATTTAACTACCAAGCATATATTTTAACTTTTTTTCCAAACTTCTAATTTAAACTGAAACCAAACATATAGAACAATATTAAGGCAACTGGACCACACTAAGACCGATGACACACTATGACTAGGGTGGCGACTTGGCACAAAATCCTAGCTACTATCTCCCAATCGATTACCGTTGGGCATTGGACACGCTCAAACCTGTGAAATCAGGTGGAGTCGATGTCATGTACCTGTCAACCTGTGAACAAAGAGTATATCCACATGCAATAATATGTCATAAATAAGGCACACCATGAAGAGGAAATCTCATAATCGCAGGGCGCTCGCAAGCG
Organism: Sequoiadendron giganteum; assembly: GCA_007115665.2. NCBI lineage: Eukaryota > Viridiplantae > Streptophyta > Pinopsida > Cupressales > Cupressaceae > Sequoiadendron > Sequoiadendron giganteum. The sequence continues at coordinate 221,474,908 of CM021109.1, read as the reverse complement.
AGTGATGCGATGCCGTCCCCTTCACCAATACAATGTAACTAACTGAAAAATTTAACATACTAATATAATTCAAAGCATAAGCATCATTAATTTGAATATCCATTTATGTCAACTCAAAACATGCTGTAATGATAACATCAATATAAAATACCATCACATCAAAAGATACATTAACGTCGCTTTATAGATAGCGATCAAATAGGAGCTGAGTACCATAGTCAAGGTACTATCAAAAAGTACAACATAACAGAGCATAACACTATTCAATCAAAAGGAAAAAATAGAGGGGTATTACAAGAAATGTCTGGTTTTGGGGGTTTTAGATTTGCTTGGAGGAACAAGAATCTGAAGAAGAATCATTGCACCCTTTTGGGATCTTCTCAAACTTATGGAAACTAGGTTTTCTTTTATTAGATTAGTTTCATTTTGGAAAAAGAAATCACAATTTTATATGCTGTTGAAAATATATAAGATTTGTTTGATTTGCCAAATGAACCCATGTTAAATCTGGTTTTAAAATCTTTAAAAACCTTGTTTTGGAAATGAAAATTCTCAAGAAAATTTATGTTCTTAGTTGTAATTGATCATTTTAATTACTATTTGCTGAATTAATTATGTGAATTTCTTGTGAGAAAAATAAAAAAAATGTATATATGTATAAATATATACAAAAATGTATATACATACCTATATATACATATTTTATTTGTGTTTTATTATGAGCTTATGCTGTTAATGGTTTAAGTAGAAAAACCCCTCTTAAAAATTGATTTTTGAATTTTTTTAGAAAATCCGCAGGAAAAATAAAAAAACGGATTTTATTTTGTGTTTAAAATAAAACAAAAAAATATATATAAAAGAGGACGGGGGTTTGTGGAGGGGTTCGCTGGGGGCTCACCCCACCACGCCCCCCATGGGAGGCACTGTGGGGGAGTCGCGCCCAACGCGCACCCCACACCGTCGTTGCCGCCACTAGTGGGACGACTGTGTTGAAACACAACCACACCCATTAATGGGTGCGACTGTGTTTCAATATAGTCGGCCCCTTTTTGGGGTTCGGCTGTGGTCAACATAGTCGGCCCCACCTCAACCGCGTGCGGCCTCCTTAAACGCGTGAAGACTTTCGGGTTTCACTTTTTTTTTAATGAAATAAAATAAATAAATATAATATTAATATTTAATATTATATCAATATAATATTAATATATTAATATATATTTATGTTTAATCAATAATAAATATATATTATTAATATTTATGTTTAATCAATAATAAATATATATTATTAATATTATATATATATATATATATATATATATATATATATATATATATAATCAATTAAAATTTAATATATATATTAAAATAGATGATTTAAAGGAAATTGAGAAAATTTTAAAATGTTTAAATGATGATTTAAATGATTATATTAAACTGTTGATTTAAATAATGACATGGTTTATTAATTACTTTAAAAGATGATTTAAATACTTAAATATATCTATATGATAATTTAATTATTTAAATATTTATATAATGAGTTGGAGATTTAAATATTGACATGATTTAAATTTAATTGGAGAATTTTAAATTAACATGTCATAATCGAATTAATGAAGTCATTTTAAAAGGATATATTTTGTTGAAAATAGTCATTTTGATTTTAAATAACATGTTTACTAAGATGAGTTAAGTATTTTAAAATGGTTATGTCGAGTAGAATGAATAGTTACTTAGTTTAAAACAATATGCCTTGGATCTAAAAGTAAGATGTTTTCAAAGCAAGATTAATCGTCTTTTGAGAAAAAAATTATTTTGCAAAGGACATAAAGTTATTTTTAAAAGGATATGTTCTAAGTTGCATAAGTAAATGTTTATTTTATGATTATTTAAAAGCTATTAGGGAATTAAATATTGAGTTTAAATTACATCATGGGTCTGGAAGAGATACTGTTAGATCAGTCTAATTGAGACAATAAACTACCGAATTTTGTTAAAGGCAATAGATTTTTGTTGTTTGAAAAAAAGTAATCGTGGATCTGAATTGGTTATTGAAGTTAGTTTTCTCGTCTCAATAATTAGAAAGACAATGAATTATTTTGCTAGGGAAATTTCTTTTCCATACTATGAAATGAATTTTAAAAGGGATATGGATTTACTATATCCAAATTTAAATTATTTTCTTGCAATTGCTTCCGTGATGATTTTCCTCTATGCCTTGTTTGGGGAAATGGGTTAATTGGGTCTTTAATATGTAAGTCTTCTAGAGGAACCCTAGAGGTTAAGGGGTTGTTGTTTTGTGAGGTCAACCGTTGGATAATTCCCTTGGTTAGTGTTTGTGGTTATGACAATGTTATTACCTGGTTTCCACGAATGGGGATGTTTTGTGCCTCCCGTGGAAGGAGTGGATTATGCGATTTGTGACTCCTTGTAAGGAGTGGCATTGATATCGTTGTTACCTCCAGAGTTGGAGTGAGTTCTTTTTATGTTTCCTCCTAGAGTTGGAGTGGTCGTGATGTCTTGTTGTACGCAATTGGCTTTCTTTTGTGTTTGGTTATGTCTGGTATGTTGTTAAGTAGAAGAATGACTTTCGTTAGGGGCCAGAGCCGTGGGAGGTAAATTGGGTAACCTTCAGAGGTAGTTTATTCGAGTGATAACTAAAACAGTGTAATCCATGTCAGTAATGTTATGGTGTACTTGTAGTTGGTACTTGATTTTCATGTGTATGGTTTTCTTAACATACTTGATTTGGTATTTCTGGAAGCAATGTAACCATGTTAGGGTTGTACTTGTGATGTATTTGAGTTGTACGTACGTTGAATTTGAGATGTACTGGTGTGGTACATGTGATTGGTTGTGTCAGTTTGGTTCAGTTATGATTCAACCTGTGTCTAGAGGTAGTTGGTCTTGTCTAGGATTCCTTGTTACTATCTCCTAGCATGGGGGGTGGGCCTTTGGGTTCCACTTGGTTGGGTGGCGTGCACCTTACTCCGTTGGGCTTTCTTCTTGTTCGTGTTGACGAGATTTCCAGTTGGAGAGCTTGTGGGATCCAATTACTCTTTATGTTTATTTTCATTTCAATTGCTCTTGTTATTTATTACCCCCTTATCTGCTATCGAGGTGGAAATTGTAATATGTAATCATGTTTATTGGATTTACCTCATTCGGGGAATGAGAGTTGTAACCTTATTGTTAAAAGAGTTCTTATGGTATCTTTATTTTCTTTGATGAATTTATCTTTTATGAAATGTATGTACTCTTAATTTCTTAAGTAATTAAATGTTGTGGTTTCAAATCTTGAATGTTGTTTGTAGGTTATTAAGTAATCTTAGTCTTGTAACCTTAGAGGTTGTTGCAATGTGTAGTGAACTTGCATATTAATTATACAAAAAAAAAGAAAAAATTAGTTCGTTTGAGTAGTAAATTACAACTTCCTCTAGGGTTGCGTGGCGTGGCATTACATTCTACATTTACCAACAATAAAATTTACTTTGTAATTACTGCTGATAACTCCAAAACTTACCATGGATAGTAAATAATTTTTACCACTACTGGTGAAACTTGTACAAATCCTTATGGGTAATTATTAATAATAAATAATAAAAGGAATAAATACAATATTGGGATTTATAGGGTTAATGACACCTTATCCCAACACGAAATCCTACATAACAAACAAATACCTCTTACACATCTTTAAATATCATACATGTTGCAATAACAATAAAAAACCATGGAAGTTTTAACTTTTCCAACTACTTCAAAGAATAAATAATGGCCATATCTTAAAATGTTTAAAGATCATAATTGTTTAGAACATGATTAACTAAGACATAAATCTTACAAAAAATATAAATAATCAATCAATACATACAAAATGAAATATGGATAGCCTAAATCTACAACAACAAATGTTTGAAATCCACCAATGTCTTTTCTTTATAACATGTAAAGATCTATCTATGTATTTATCTATGTATCTATACATGTATATATATGTCTATAAATGTATCTAAATACATATGTATGTATATATACATATATATATGAATGTCTTAAGAATATACAAACGTCTAGCTATATATCTAACTATATTTGGCTACATATATATATATATTTGTATCTACATATGTGTCTAAACATATAAGATTATACACATACATATTCCATTGCATATACATATGATACACAAATATCTATGCATATATACAAATACACATGCAAAAATATACATATCATAGGAATTAACTAATCATAATAAATTCCACACCATATTTCTAATTAATAACTTTGGTTTCTAACTACCATACATGGAAATTTAAAATCGTGACAATTTTTTCAAAACAACTTACTTCAAAAGTCCCCTACCTGATAATTTCATTTCAATGCTATATCGTTAGATATGACGCCATATCAACATGATTTTTGTCAAACTATCCTAACAGCTACTCGACATTATATAAACAACCACAAACACAACTGTCATAACAACCTCAACTATCACAAACATAGTTTATGCTCCTTTGCAAGAGCTCTAGCTCTTTCAAAGCACTTATTTTATATAGATTTCAAGTTGAATCTTGCTAATAATGTTATTGTTTCATCAATCTATTGATAATAGTTGACAATACACATTATACAAGAGCATGTCAATTGATAATTCCCATTAAATGTTTAAACATTATTATTGTTAATGAACTAATAGATAATCTTGGACCAATAATACATATGATGTTAATGAGATAAATGTTTCTCTCCATCAAGGAGAGTGATTATATTTATTAATTTTAAAATTAGCTCGAACCCTGGGTATTAAGATCATTTGATAATTTTAAATTTCATAAATAATAACATCCTAAAAGATAATATCATTTTTACTCGAATGACTAACTATATTCAGATCCCCATAGCAATGATAGATAGCCTCCCACCATAATTTATGGTGTTGCAGGTAGGACAAGGTGATTTGATTCACATGCAAAATTTACGTTGAACAAAATTTAGTGCCAACAGTCATTAATCACCCAACGAACACCCTCTGGATAGGTGAGGCAAAGCATATGGCACGAAAAAAGCCAACTCCTAGAAAAAAGTGACCTATGTATGTAGCATGATAACGTATCCCCCATACCCCATGTCATGCGGTGGACAAAAATCACCTTGATGGACCACTAGACACATGTCGTTAGGTGGCATCGCTAGAAAAGGATGCGCAACCGATGGGAAACGAGAAAAATCTAGACAAAACACACCTACCATCGACTATTTTCCACATTTGCATTTTTCCACTTTGCTGGGTGGGGAGGGAGGAGGCAGGTGCGAGCGAGGAAAATGGCCAAACCAAAGTAATTTTTTTTCATTTTTCTTTGTACATAGGTGCCTTTTGTCTACATTTTTTCTAATTGCACAGAGCTAAAAGTCACCATTTGGAACATTTCATTTTGTAGTTTGGTCGGGAGCGCAAATGACATAATGGAGGCTGAACGAGAGAAAGGAATTCAACACGCACACTGGCTACCCAATAGGTATATATATCTACCATTATGTGTGTTATTTTTCCATTTTGTAGGAACTATGAAGCATGAACAATGGTTAAATGGGTTTTTTGAAAAGCATTGAACAAGTTACTATTAGTTAAAGAAAAAAGGGTTTTCCTTGATGGCGCCGTTCTGGGCTTTATGTGGTTTTCAAAATATATCATTTTATTGTAGAACCCAAGTTGCATTTTCCAAACTCATAATATATTTCGCATGGTTTCTAATTTCTATAAATTTTATTAAGTAATTTCTCTCATATTTCCACAATGGGTTGCTGTTTATTTCATTCAGCAATGGAAAAATTCAAAAACTTGCATATGGGAGGAAAGGAAACAAAAATTTAAAAACCCTCAACACAAAAGAACATTAAGATCCTTGCATTTGAAATAAATACCCCTTTCCCCAATGAAAACCATGCAAAGTTCAAAATAAGAATGCAAAAAATGGTGACGTTCTAGGCTTTATATTATTTTCAAATATACCATTTCATTGCAAAATCCACGTTGTGTTTTCCAACCTCTTGATATATTCTGCATAATTTCTGCTTTCTGTAAATGTTATTCACTTATTTCACTCATATTTCCACAATGGGTTGTCAGCTATTTCATTCAGCAAGTGTAAAATTTCAAACCAGTAGACGAGAGGAAACAAAAATTAAAAAAACCTCAACAAAAAATCACATAAACCATAACCCTGCAAAATGGCATTGGAAATCATAATTTTCAAATAGGGAAAATCCCAGACGAGATCGCATTTTTGCCGCCATTTTCTACACTGTCGTTTTGGAAAACACACTGCCTCCTAGAACCCTTACTATTCTAAAATCCTTTAGAAGTAACAACCCAATTGGTTACTCACACCTGACCTCAATTTGGTATGTTTTGTGATTTTCTTGAGAAGCTTTTGTGAATTAGATAGTAAGAATGTAATGAAATTGGAACGTAGTAGGTATAATGAAACCTACAACACACAATGTTATATATTGTTTGCAGTGTTGGAAAACACATTGTCGCATTTCAGTTAGTTTGATATGAAGAGTTTTATTTCATTATGCTCCAAGAATGTTATGAAGTCCACTTTCAAATTTTTGAACAACTCTTTGCTGCAGTCCAAATGTCATTTCAATCTCTTTATTTGATTGGAACAAATAAATTTCTCACATTATTTGCAGAGTTGGAAAACACAATGTGTGCTCTTATTTCTAGAGGGTTTTACAACACTATATGGGTTGCTTGTTTCTTAACAACTTATATGGTAACAGTGTGTTTTCCAACACTGCAAATAATGTGAGCATTTATTTGGTCGAATCAGATGAGGAAAGTGAAATGTTGTTTTGATATCATGTTACATACATAGGTGATTTTTGTCTACGAGTTAGCTTTCTCATGATTGGAATAAATAAATTGCTCACATTATTTGCACAGTTGGAAAACAGACTGTCTCCTCTCAGTTGTAGAGGGTTTTACAACACTATATGGGTTGCTTTTTTCTTAACACCTTATATGGAGAGAGTGTTTTTTCCAAGACTGCAGATAATGTGAGCACTATTTTATTTGGTCGAATTAGATGAGGAAAGTGAAATGCCATTTTTCCTGTACCTATCAAAAGAGAAAAAATAAACAAAAATAAAATGCTCAAATTGTTTGCAGTGGTGGAAAACACACTGTCTCTTCTTAGTTATTCGCTCATGAAAAGTGTTGGTTTTGTACGTTCCAAAAATGTAATGAAGTTAACCTTGATCTTTTAGAACAATTCTTTGGTGACATAAATATGACATTTCCCTTTTTTCATCTAATTGGAACAAATAAAATGCTCGCATTATTTGCAGTGTTGGAAAACACACTCTCTCCTCTTAGTGTAAATGTAAAGGGTTGTCTCATAGTGGGTTTCTTGCTTCTTAACACCTACGGTTTTGCAAAATGGAATGTTACAAAACAATATGAATGTATTCAAAATCATACCTTCCATTTTTTTGTTTGAATTTTGCATGATTGAAAAGAAAAAGTGCACAAAATAATTGCATTTTGGAAAACACAATGTTGGTTTTCAGTTATTTGAATCTCCTTGTTTAAATGTAAAGGGTTATCTCACGGTGGGTTGCTTGATTCTTAAAATGTATGGTTTTGAAATATTAAATGTTACAAAATAGTATGAATGTCTTCAAAATGACACCTTCCATTGTTGTGTTTAAATAAAATGCCCGCATTATTTGCAGTGTTGGAAAACACACTGTCTCAATTTTTAACACTTACGGTTTTGCAACATGGAATGTTACAAAATAGTATGAATGTATTCAAAATCACACCTTCCATTTTTGTGTTTAAATAAAATGCCTACATTATTTGCAGTGTTGGAAAACACACTGTTTCCTATTAGTTGTCCCCTCTAATATATTAGGAGCTGACTAACTCCTAGACAAAAACGTGACCTATGTGCATACAAAAATGCATGAAAATATATATCAAAAAATACATGGTAGCATACATAACTTGAAGAGATGGCATAGTGTGGGGCCCACCAGATGAATGATAATTAAATGAATTATCGACCTTTAATACTGGTATATACTCTCCAGTATGGAAAAAGCTAACTCCAAGACAAAAAGAACGTATGCATGTAACATGATATTGTAGTTCCCATATCCCATGCCACACGGTGGACAAAAGGCACCTTGACGAATGGCTAGCTGTGTGTCATTAGGTGGCGTTGTCGGAAAAGGACGCGCAATCGGCAGGAAACGAGAAAAAGCTAGACAAAACACACCTACCATTGTCATTTTCCACATTTGCATTTTTCCACTTTGCTAGGTGGGGAGGGAGGAGGCGCAGGTGAGGAAAATGGCTGAACCAAAGTAATTTTTTTTCATTTTTCTTTGTACATAGGTGCCTTTTGTGTACATTTTTGTTGCGTGCTAGAGCTAAAAGTCACCATTTGCAACATTTCATTTTGCAGTTTGGTGGGTGGGGAGGGAGGATGCACATGAGGAAAATAGAGTTGCAGGATGCCTATGTATGTAGAATGATATCATACCCCCCATCCCCCATACCCCGCGGTGGACAAAATGGCCCCGACGGAAAAGGTGGCTAGACGGACAAATGACACCGATGAAAAAAATTGATGGTTGGACGTTAACTCCACATGCCATTGCCTGTCCTATTGCTGGGAGAACGTGTCAGTGCTGGAATTTTTTTTAAAACCCAAAAAAATGTGGCATTCAAAACCATTATTTATAAATATCAAAAAGCCCAGATGAGGTCCCATTTTGTACAATGACATTTTTGTGGAGAGAAACATAAAGGATTTGCAGGTGTTCAAAGCTAGCAGGTATGTATATCTACTTGAGTGGATTGCAGGTTTTGTTAAATACAATGATTTTCATCCTAGGATTTTCCAAAATAGTATGTATGTATTGAAAAGATTTGTGTTATTTAGATCGTAGGAGCGTGGTGATAGGCACCATTTTCTAGACAACCAGTAAGGTATTTGGATTTAGTGTGTATAGGGTTTAACAACATTTTGTGTATTGGAGGTTTTGTAAATCATGTTGTCACCTCACCTCCCACTGTGTTTTCCAACCTGCAATCATACTGTGCATGTATATTTGGACATATTAAGAAATAGAAATGCAATTTTTATTCTGCGTAAGTCTTGTTATAAGGTTCCTTTCATTACATTTGTATTGTCTAAATTAAATTGTTACCGTTTTGTTAAATTCCAGGTTTGAAAACATTGGTTTTCTCCTCCAACTCTTACATGTGCACTCCAACCTTCAACTTTCAATGTGCAGACATGAAACGCAAAGTGTTTTCTCCCTTCTTTCTCCAAACTGAAAACACATGTCATTCTACCTCCAATTCCCATGCCAGAAAAAGATATCTGAAAATGACAACTCATACTCACATTGTTTTTCCTGTCTAAATTGCATTCATACTATTTTATAAATTTCTAGGTTGCAAAACATTGGTTTTTCAAAATCTGCAACCCACATAATGATTTAAAACCCTTTACAAGTAACAAACCAATTGGTTACTAACCCCTCACCTCAATTTGGCATGTTTTGTGGTTGTATTGAGATCCTTTTGTGAATTAGATAGTAAGAATTTAATGGGATAGGAAAACACCGAGTTTTCATAAATCTATAACCCATACAGTGTTGTAAAACTGGGAAAACTGAGCTGATTCACCAATGTACATATAGTTGGTTAGAAACCTCTCACCTCAACTCAGTTGGTTGTCTCCCCCACCTTTAATTCCCCCTTGCTATCCAATGATTCGATTTCAACCTATAGAATGAGAAAACCTAGAACATAGAGTGTTTTCCAAGAATAATACTTGTTACAATCTAAAACGCATATCTTAATCACATGAACGCCCTTCTCTCCTGTAGTGAATGAATAGATTCTTGCACAAGGAAAACAATTCCGACGTAATTCAATGCGATGAGGCACCTCCTCGCTTTCCTCATTATGACGTTTCCTTCCATCACTTCTATCATCTGTTTGGTGGGTCCCACACTACGTCTGCTCTTCATGTTATGTATGTTGTTATGTATGTTTTTATGCATTTTTGTATGTACATTGGTGCATTATTTTAGGATATTAGTTGTGTCCGTAGAGGGTTTTACAACATTGTGTGGGTTGGAGGTTTCATAAATCATGCACTCACATCCCATTGTGTTTTCTAACCTGCAATCATTCAGAGTTTTAATGGTTGTTGGGAAATAGTGGGTGTTTATAAAATGTTTCCTTTCATTACATTCCTACTACCTAATTAACAAAAGCTTTTCAAGACATTCCTGCCCATGCTCTCAACCATGTAACTTTGAATGTACAAAATGGAATAAATGGCAAACCACATTCTATTTTCCAACCTGCAAATTATATTGTGCATTTATTTTTAAATGATCTAATGAAATTGAATTTCAATTTTTTTCTATAAGTAAGAGTTGCTATAAATTGTGAAGGTGAATGAAGTTTAGTACATTCTTATTGCCTACAAACTCTAAGGTTTTCATTAGACTCATGCTGTCTATATATACTTGCATGTTGGAAAATAGTATGTGTTATGAAACCTGCAATCCAAATACTGTTCTCAGCTTTGAGAGTGTCTTTCTTATTAGAGAATGCAGATGTTATGTTTTTAAGAAGTTGTTTACAAAATTTGTCTACCTTTTTCACATAGGAGTCTCATGTCTCCATCCAACTGATTCTATTTTCTACACTGACATCCTATTCTGCCTTATTTTCATGTTATGTTTATATGTATGCTTTTATTCATTTCTGTATGTACGTAGGTGTGTTTTGTCGGCATATTAGTTGCTATTTTTTGGTCAATCAAGGTGATCAACAAGGATTTTTTTTACTTGTTAACCCTTGTTATTGCAATGATTTGTATTTTTTCAGTCGTATGTACAAGTAATGGTTCAATTTACAATATCATTGAACAATGGTTACGATACCAATATGTCATTTAGATGTTCATTGAGAGACACATGATATAAAAAAGTCTGATAGTGGTACATGGTATCCTTCTATTTCCATCTTCTATGCGCTTATTGATTATTGTAAGTTATGGCCTCTTTCATATGTTAAGAGTGATGAGTATTTTATATATCCAAATGAACGTTAAGTGCTTCACAGTTCCTGTAGAATGGAAAAATGATAGATATAATTTTTGATACATACTACTAGTGTTAGCGATAGGTTAAATCACCGAGAGACCACATTTCTTGGACCCATTTTTTCAAACAGACCACTACATTGCTAATTTCATTGAATTGCCAAGCTAGTGGGCCCACTAGCTTTTCAATTCAGTGAAATTAGCAATGTAGTGGTCTATTTGAAAAAAAGGGTCCAAGAAATGGGGTCTCTGGTGATTTACATCAACAAATCACTAGAGGCCCCATTTTTTCAAACAGGACAAGTTAGGTTGTCAATTTCACCAAATTGACAAGCTAGTGGGCCCACTAGCTTGCCAATTCAGTGAAATTGGAAATGTAGTGGCCTGTTTGAAAAAATGGGTCTATGAAATTAGGTCTCTCAGTGATGTAAATCACCGGGAGACCCCATTTCTTGGGCCCATTTCTTTAAATAGGCAAGTTAGGTTGTCAATTTCACTGAATTGCCAAGCTAGTGGGCCCACTGGCTTGCCAATTCAGTGAAATTGGCAATGTAGTGGCCTGTTTGAAAGAATGGGTCCAAGAAACGGGGTCTCCCAGTGATGTAGATCATCGAGAGACCCCATTTCTTGGACCCATTTTTTCAAACAAGACAAGTTAGGTTGCCAATTTCACCAAATTTGCAAGCTAGTGGGCCCACTAGCTTGCCAATTTAGTGAAATTGGAAATGTAGTGGCCTGTTTGAAAAAATAAATCACCGAGAGACCCCATTTCTTGGACCCATTTTTTCAAACAAGCAAGTTAGGTTGTCAATTTCACCGAATTGCCAAGCTAGTGTGGGCCCACTAGCTTGCCAATTCAGTGAAATTGGCAATGTAGTGGCCTGATTGAAAAAAATTGGGTCCAAGAAATGGGGTCTTGAGGTGATTTACATCATTGGGAGACCCAATTATTTTGACCCATTTTTTCAAACAGGACAAGTTAGGTTGACAATTTCACCAAATTGGAAAGCTAGTGGGCCCACTAGCTTGCCAATTTAGTGAAATTGGAAATGTAGTGGCTTGTTTGAAAAAATGGGTCCAAGAAATGGGGTCTCTCAGTGATGTAAATCATTGGGAGACCCCATTTCTTCAAATAGGAAAGTTAGGTTACCAATTTCACTGAATTGCCAAGCTAGTGGGCCCACCAGCTTGCTGATTCAGTGAAATTGGCAATGTAGTGGCCTGTTTGAAAAAATGGGTCCAAGAAATGCAGTCTCCTAGTGATGTAAATCACCGAAAGACCCCATTTCTTGGACCCATTTTTTCAAACAAGACAAGTTAGCTTGCCAATTTAGTGAAATTGGAAATGTAGTGGTCTGTTTGAAAAAATGGGTAAAAGAAATGGGGTCTCTCAGTGATGTTGAGAGACCCCATTTCTTGGACCCATTTTTTCAAACAAAAGGGTTAAACACTTTCAATCGGGACTGTTGCTTGCTAGTGGGCCCACTAGCTTTCCAATTCAGTGAAATTGGCAATGTAGTGGTCTATTTGAAAAAAATGGGTCCAAGAAATGGGGCCTCTAGGTGATTTACATCATCGAGAGACCCCATTTCTTGGACCCATTTTTTCAAACAGGACAAGTTAGGTTGCCAATTTAGTAAAATTGGAAATGTAGTGGCTTGTTTGAAAAAATGGGTCCAAGAAATGGGGTCTCTTGATGATGTAAATCACTGAGAGACCCCATTTCTTGGACCCATGTTTTCAAACCAAGGCAAGTTAGGTTGCCAATTTCACCCTCTCTCAGGTCTCTCTCTCTCTCCCCTAAACTCTAATCCCTATACCCTATAAACTTAACCTTAAACCTTCAACCCAATGCCATCAACTCTATAACTAATATCCTAAGCCCTAATCCCTATACCCTATGAACTTAACCTTATACCTTCAACCCTATACCTTAAACCATAAACCCTACACTCTCAATCGTCATCCCTATACCCTATAACCTAAACCCTAAACATTATCCATGAACCCTGAACCCTATAATTAAACACTAAATCCTACATTAAACCTTGTACCCTAAACCTTAAACCCTCAACCCTAAACCCAATACCCTCAACCCTATACCGAATATTCTAATCCCTAATCCCTATACTCTATACAGTTAACCCTACACCCCCAACCTTGAACACTATACCTCAACCCTACATGTTCAACCCTCATCCTTATACCCTATGCGCTTAACCTTATAACCTAAGCCTTGAAAATCATCCCCCAACCATATACTTAAACCTTAAACCCTACATTCAACCTTGTATGCTAAACCCTAAACCCTAAACCTCAATCTGAAACCCAATACCCTCAACCCTATACCCATTATTCTAAACCCTAATCCCTATACCCTATACACTTAGCCCTATACCCTCAACCCTATACCCATTATTCTAAACCCTAATCCCTATACCCTATACACTTAGCCCTATACCCTCAACCTTGAACACTATCCCTCAACCCTCAACCCTCATCTCTTTACCCTACATCCTCAACCTTATACCCTAAACCATAAACATTATCCCTCAACCCTATACTTAAACATAAAACCCTACAATCTCAAGTCTTAACCCTATACCTTATACCCTTAACCCTACAACCTAAACCCTAATCCCTATACCCTATACACTTAACCTCATACCCTTAACCCTGGGCATTATACCTCAACCCTCAACCCTTAAACTTGTACATAAATCCTAAAACGTAAACCATCAACCCTAAACCTAATATCCTCAACCCAATACCCTCAACTATATACCCAATATCCTAAACCATAATCCTTATGCCCTATACACTTAACCTTATACCCTCAACCCTAAACACTATCCCTCAACCCTCAACCCTATACCTTAAACCCTGAACCCTCATCCATGATCCCTATACCATATACCCTCAACTTTATACCTAATATCCTAAACCCTAAACCTTATTCCCTATATAATTAACCCTATAACCTCAACCCTATACCTTAAACACTAAACCTTACACTCTCAACCCTCATAGGGGGATAGAGAAATAGGGGAGAGAAGGATTAGGGAGGGAGGGATTGGGGAGAGAGAGGTTGGGAGGGAAAGAGGAGATAAAGATAAGTAGAGAGGGAAGGAGAGGTAGAGATACATGAGAGATAAAGAGTAGATAAGGAAGTATAGATGGAGGGAGAGAGAGGGAGGTGAGAGAGAGGCGAGATAGAGAGAAATAAAGAGATTTTGGTAGGGAGTGATAGAGGGATATGCAAGTAGAGAGGGATAGGTGAGATAGAGATAAGTAGAGAGAGATAGAGATACATGGAAGGAGGGAGGGTGGGCGAGAGAGGGGAGGAAGGGAGAGGTAAAGAGGGATATGTGAGATAAAGATAAGTAGGGAGAGAATGGTGACATATAGAGAAGGAGAGAGTTATAGAGAGGGAAAGAGAGAATGGTGAGATAGAGAGGAGAGAGTGAGAGAGAAAGAGGGTGAGAGAGGTGTGAGAGAGAGTGAGAGAGAGAGAGGTAGAGGGAGGGAGAGGAGAGATAGAGAGTAGATAGGGGAAAAGGTTGGGAGAGAGATATATAGTGAGAGAGAGAGGGCTAGGGGAGATAAAGATAATTAGAGAAAGACAAATAGGTAGAGAGAAGTAGAGAGAGAATAAGGGAGGGAGATAATCGATATAGAGAGGTATAGAGAGAGTGTTGGGGAGTTATGGATGGAGAGGTAGGTAGAGAGGTATTAGGGAGATAGAGAATAGAGAGGGAAGTAGAGGGAGAGGTATGGATGGGGAGAGAGGGAGGTGAGAGAGAGGTGAGAGAGAGGTGAGATAGAGATAAGTAGAGAGATAGAGATAGAGGGAAGGAGGGAGGGTGGGTGAGAGAGGGGAGTAAGCGAGAGGTAAAGAGGGATAGGTGAGATAAAGATATGTAAAGAGAGAATGGTGACATATAGAGAAGTGGAGAATTACAAAGAGGTAAAGAGAGAATGGTGAGATAAAGAGGAGAGAGTGAGAGAGAAAGAGGGTAAGGGAGGAGTGAGAGAGAGTGAGAGAGAGTGAGAGAGAGAGGTAGAGGGAGGGAGAGGAGAGATAGAAAGTAGATAGGGGAAAAGCTAGGGAGGGAGACATCTAGTGAGAGAGAGAGAGAGGGATAGGGGAGATACAGATAATTAGAGAGGGAAGGAGAGGTAGAGAGAGAGTAGAGAGGGAATGAGGGAGGGAGGGAGAGAAGCAATATAGAGATGTGTAGAGAGAATGTTAGGGAGTGATGGATGGAGAAGTAGATAGAGAAGGATTAGGGAGGTAGAGAGTAGAGAGGGAAGGAGAGGGAGAGGTATGGATGGATGGAGAGAGTGGATGGAAGAGTGGGAGGTTAGATAGAGAGTAATGGAGAGAGAGTGGTAGGTTGTGATGGATGGAGAGCTAGGTAGAGATGGAGGGAGAGAGATGTAGTGAGGGAGAGAGAGGTGAGATAGAGAGAAATAAAGAGTGTTTGAAGGAGAGGTAGGTAGAGAGAGGGAGAGAGGAGATAAAGATAAGTAGAGATGGAAGGAGAGGTAGAGAGAGAGGTGAGATAGAGAGAAGTAGAGAGGGAATGAGGGAGGGAGGGAGAGAGGTGTAGAGAGAGTGGTAAGGTTTGATGGATGTAGAGGTAGGTAAAGAGAGATGGGAGATAAAGAGTAGATAGGGAAGAAGAGAGGGAGAGAGAAGTATGGAGGGAGAGAGAGGGAGGTGAGAGAGAGGTTAGCTAGAGAGAAATAGAGAGAGTGGTAGGGCATGATGGAGGGAGAGGTAGGTAGGTAGAGAGAGAGAGAGAGGGGGGAGGGAGATAGAGAAAAGTAGAGAGGGAAGGTGGGAGAGAGGGAGAGATAAGTGAGGTAGAGAGAATTAGAGGGAAAAGGAGAGAGAGACAGAGAAAGAGATTTCTTGAGATCAAGGGAGAGAGAGAGTCAGAAAAAGGGATAGAGATAGTGAGAGAGAGGTCTAGAGTGTAAGGGATAAAAATGAGTGAGATAGAGAGAGAAATAATACAATTTTCTGATTACTGAAATTTGACCTACTGATTTTTGAAATTTTACTAAGTTTGAAATTTGTGAGATCTTCCAAAAACTAGAAGAGAGAGAGGGGAGAGAGGGAGGAAGGGAGAGAGAGAGGGAGTGGAGAGATAAAGAGTAGAGAGAAGGAGAGAGTGAGAGAGAAAGATGATAGAACTTGTTGACTACTAAAATCTGACCTCCTGATTACTGAAATTTGACATCCTGATTATTGAAATTTGACTAATTCTGAAATTTTAAAGATCTTCCAAAAACTAGAATTTTCATTATAACTCCTAGAGATCTGAAACCACTCTCAAACATCCTGGAAGTATATACATGAAATATAACTTAAAGTATAAGAAGGTAAATGTCCATATATAAATGTCAACTTATACTTAAATGTTTATTTCATGTATATAGTTTCCCTAAAAGATAACAAGAGGAAAGAGATAAGAAAAAGAGAAGAAAAAAATTCAATGTAGACCAAAACGCGAGCGCGTTATAACACAAAAAATGCAAACACGTCAAAACTAAGATATAACGCGAGCGCATTATACCGCGAGCGCGTTACAACGCGAGCACGTTATAACACGCTTGCGTTATATCTTGCTTTGTGAATTCCCGAACCTTGGGCTTGGTATTTGCCTTGGAATACCAACCCAAAGTCTTGGAGGGCATTCCCAATGACCAGAGACGTTTTTAAAAAAAATCTTCCATATTTCACATAATCAAGTTCGTGCTCACCGTCAGGATTGCATGTGGTTCAGTATCAAAAAAATCAAGCACATGGGTAATGTTGGGTTCTCTCTTAGCTATCCAACAATGTAATTTTTTTCACTTTCTAAAAATATTAAGCCTTTCATCCATAATTTATTTTATTTGTATGTCTTTTTTTTGCCAAAAAGGAGTGTTTGGTAATTTTTTCATTATAAATTAACCATTAATTGATTTTTCAAATAATTTTTTATTTTTAGAAACTAGAATCCATTCTACAAATTTTAAAAAATAAATAAAAATAAATTCAATTAGTTTCCAAAATTTGTAGGGGTAGCACGGCCAAAATTCTATTTTTCAGGAAATGTCCACTTTGAAAATTAGTAAAAAATTAAATATTCATTAAAAAATTATTAGAAAAATTGTGCATCAACTACATACTGTTAACTAACTTCTAACCATTGTGATTTTAAAAATACTAAAAAAAAGTTCACCGTACGAGGGTCGTACAAGAGTTGCTATGGTATTTTTTTCTGACAAAAACAACACCAATTTGTGTACGTCCCTCATTTGAACCCCTTAATCTCAACCATTTTCAAAATAAATTAGTAGTTTAAAAAGTAGACTCAGAGAAATTGAATCCTTATTTTTGTTCCATCTCAAAATTTTGAGTGTAAGTATCCTCAATTTCACGTCCAAGGTCATTATTTCCTGATTTCAAAAAAAAGTTGTCCACTTAAGTCCCCTTTTTGGGAACCATCTTGGTGCACTTACCCATGACAACCCTTAATTTCAGCAAACACTCCATTTCAATGTGTTATATGTTTCAAACACAAAATGCACATAATAGTTGTATGATGGAAAACACACTGGGTTGTGAATCACTTCACAATTCTTGTTAAACAATGTATTGAAGTTCATAACAATCCTTACTTTCAGAAAATATTCCATTTCAATATCTGTTCATATGTTTCAAACATAAAATGCACGTAATAGTTTTAGGATGGAAAACACACTGGATTGTGACTAAATTCTGAATTCTCATTCAATGACCGCTTTATTTTATGCACACTGTAACAAAATAATGTTTTCAACTTCACCTCCATAGTTTATGACAACCCTTACTTTCAAAAAACACTCCATTTCATTATGTGTTATATGTTTCGAACATAAAATGCACATAATAGTTGTATGATGGAAAATACACTGGGTTGTGACTCAGTTCACAATTCTTGTTAAACAATGTATTGAAGTTCATAAAAACCCTTACTTTCAGAAAAAAATCCATTTCAATATCTACGTTTTGAACAAAAAATGCACATAATAGTTGTAGGATGGAAAACACACTAGGTTGTGACTCACTTTTGAATTCTCGTTCAATGACCACTTTCTTTTATGCACACTATAACAAAACAATGTTTTCAACTTCACCTCCATAGTTTATGACAACCCTTACTTTCAGCAGACACTCCATTTTAATATGTGTAACACATGTTTCAAACACAAAATGCACATAACAGTTGTATGATGGAAAACACACCGGATTGTGACTCACTTCAAAGTTCTTGTTAAACAATGTATTGAAGTTCATAAAAACCCTTAATTTCAACAAAAATTCCATTTCAATATCTGTTCATACGTTTCAAACAAAAAATGCACATAATATTTGCAGGATGGAAAAAACACTGGGTTGTGACTCACTTCTGAATTCTCATTCAATGACCAGTTTCTTTTATGCACACTATAACAAAATAATGTTTTCAACTTCACCTTCATAGTTTATGACAACCCTTACTTTCAGCAGAACACTCCATTTCAATTTCCTCATACATTTCCAACAAAAGATGCACATAAAAGTTGCATGGAAAACATATATGGTAGCCACTCACGTCTGAATTCTTGTTCAATGACCACTTTTTTTTATGCACACTATAAAAAAACATGCACAATAGTTCAAAATAGTTCAACTTAGCTCTAATGGTCCTGCAAATGCAGAAAATAGCTGCATTGGAGGTTGGTGGAGGGAATTTGTGTAATGTAGTAGTGGATACAGAAAAAACAAGAAAGATCCCACTTGAAATAGGACATCTACATATAGGAGTAATGATAATCCCTTTAAAAAAAATCTAAGCCCATAAAATTCACCTCCTCGCCATTCACTTCGGCCAATATGGAGGCCACTTGGTTGAAAAGCGTCCCCTTTGCAACATCTAAATTGCTGCAAACTCATGCACTAGGAAATAAAAATTGGATAGTTGGTTCAATATCATCTTCATATGCAACAAGAGATAGTGGCAGCCTTGCGTTTCCATTGCTCAACAATTTGGCTGGTGATTATTGAGTTGTGGAGGAAATTCTATGAGCTTGGATTTTGTTTAAAGGGATAATGGTTACTCTTGTATGCAGATGTACTATTCAAAGTGGGAGATTTCCTGTCTGTTCCGTATCCACTATCACATTGCAAAAATTCCCTCCTCCACCAACCTCCAATGTAACTATTGTTGTTGCATCTTAAACTTTTATTAGTTGTGCAAAAACACCTTTGACTTGAGACCTATGAATTATGCAACAACACCTTTGACATTTGACATTTATTAGCTGTGCAACAAGACATTTCACTTTTGACCTATTATTAGTGCAACAACACCTTCCATTGCTATCTTTATTTTATCAAATTCCCGTCTTTTAGATTGCAGCTCTCTCTGAACAACATTAACCTCCTCTTCTTTTCACAATGGAAACCTCTTCTTGTGTTTAAATTCCTTTTCTAACTAGTTAATTATAATGTTCGGTTGTTCTGATCCACTTTGAGCATTTCCACTTATTGTTTTTGCATTGTGTTTACAATTAGAGAATGTAGATGTTTCTTTTCAAAAGCTCATTAGGGAACTTCTCTACCTTTTCAGATAATACTTTCATGCCTCCACCCAACTGATTATGCTTTTTTGCACTTAGATCTAGTATTTCTTTTTCCTTATCATCCATTTGCAATTGTATTTGTTCCATGAAATTGCTAACTGATAGAATGATTGCCTTCATTTGTTCAACTCCACTTAGAGCATCATGTCTCTATTTCTTTTATTTCACAAATTCATACGCAATAGAGAACCTTTTGAGTTAATCCACTTCTACATTGCCATTTTCCCCTTGCACATACTGCACATGCTCCTTCCCTCCACTTCCAATGAGAAGGAACAACATCTTTAGTCAATACATTATCTATCTTGTTTACTTTGGTCTGATTATTTTCAAGTGTTTTTAGAGCAGATTCCTTTTTTCACTACACTTTCCAATATTTCATCGTATTTTATGTATTACTACCATGTCATACAATACTCATAAAAAATATTTTTTCAGATTGTGTCGGATTTCTTTCAGGCAAAGGGATATAGTTTTTAATGTATTGAATACTTTGAAATGATAAAGGGACAATTATGTGATAATTAAGTTTTCATGTTTATGGAAATTTCAGTATGAAGAACATCATACATATGTAATATAAAATATCTTTCACTCAATAGTAGTGTTTCAAAACAGTAAATTTGGCTATACAACTGTGTGTGGGTTGCTATTTTTTACAACATCCTGTGTTTAACAATATGTAGTTTTAGAAAATAGTATTCATGTATTAAACATTAATAAACAATATTAAAGAGGGATAAAAAATAGAGTAATAAACACTAATAAACAACAATACAAAATACCATTCATTCAACTGTAGTGTTTGAAAAGAGTAATGCCTAATAAAATTCAAAGTTTTAGTTTCCATTTTTCATTTAAAAAGAATTTCCACATCCTAATCAGATTCACTCTACATTTTTTGTGTTTGCATTTGTGCCCTCATTGGAACGACAGGGGAATTTTATTCCAAGCCACTCCATAAACCTTTCATCATTTGTAGGAATTGGTTCGGGGTGGTCAAGCAATGTGTAGAGGGTAAGATACATCTCCCGTATGCCCACTTCAATGTGTGGCTCAACAACATGACCATGCAATTTCACATTGCTTGGTCAAAAAAATGATTACCTTGATGCTCTATGCTACTGTTAAATGTTTCTTGAACACACCTGATATCTGAGGATGTTTGAAGCAACAAACATGGGAAGATGCCACCAATGAGGTTGAGACCCTGATCAACATCATATCTTTCCAATGCTTCGTCAAGCTGTTCGTGATTGACCACATGGCACTAAACACATTTTGCACAGAGAATTTGAACTAGAATATAGTTTGTCAATAGGTCCATGGAGTGTGACAGGAACCCGCAAGCTACATTGGCCTCTGAATAGGGGAGTATAGGTTGGGTGGGCTCCAAAAATCTATCGACCTTGCGAATCGCATCCTCCGACATCTGAAAGTTGAATTTGAAAGCAAAACACAACCTCTCCATACTAAAGGGACTTCCATTGTATTCTTGATTGTTGTGGGGAACTTGCCTGATGTGAATTTTGAAGTTCAACATGGGTGAAGCCATAATAGTGGTTTATAATTCAAGTGAGGAAGGAAAAATCACAAAAAATGACCCCAAGGCAAAAAATGTGATTTTGGGGGTTCGTACGAACCTACTGGTTTGACTGAACCCATAGTTCGAGCGAACCTCTTTGAATATTGGCTGCCAAAAAACAAAAAAATGCATTGGAAATGGGTTTGATCGAACCCTAGTTCGAGAGAACCCATAGTGGTTTTCTCGAACCCCTAGGGGTTTGTATGAACCTCCCTTATCCCTCATCCCCCCCTGAGACAAAAAAACCTAAATTTTGGCACTTTGGAGCTTGGGTTGAGGATGAAAATGGAGGAATCTTCACAAAACCAATTGGAATCTGGTAGTCCTCAAAATGAGCTATCCAACGAATATAATTTTAATATGTTTTGGTTTTATTATGTATTTGTTTTTTTAGTTTTATTAAACATAGGTTTTTCATTGAAAATGAAGGTCTTTGTTATGCACATGTGGAAAAATAGCAGATTATCAATTCTTTTTTTTTGAAAAATATGAGTGCACTAGATATTGATATTGAAGTCCTTGATCCAACAAAAAAAATAAAATTGAGTTTTGATGTATACAAAAAAAGTTACGCTTTATAAGGTTGTGCTATGTCTGAATTGTAATTAGTTTAACTTCAAAACTTGATTAAAGAAAAAATATTCAATTAAAAACTATCTAACCAAGTGGAAGCACTAGATATCGGAGTTACAAATCTAAATTCGAAAGAATTTGAATTTTATCCTTCATGGAAAAAAATTTATGCGTTATACGGTGTGCGTCACTTTTTAAAAATGTTGTTTTCTTAAAAAAACCAGTTTTCGTGGGATATGGAAAAAGAAGTACAATCTGATTCCAAAAATTTTGAAAAAAATATTTTTAGAATCTACAGAGAAAATGTGACGAAACTCTAGTTTTCATCATCTTCAAATTCCTCACGGTTTAGCCGCTATAGGTGCTCGAATGTGAATATTTAGTTAAAAATAAGAATTTTAGTGTCCAGTTTGGCCAAAAATTGT
Source organism: Sequoiadendron giganteum (assembly GCA_007115665.2). Lineage (NCBI taxonomy): Eukaryota > Viridiplantae > Streptophyta > Pinopsida > Cupressales > Cupressaceae > Sequoiadendron > Sequoiadendron giganteum. Next base: position 221,452,508 of record CM021109.1, on the reverse strand, counting down.
AAACCACTATTGTGGGATCACCCACATTTTTAGTTGTATTGTCAAAAAGAAAAAAAAAAGGGAAAAAAAGTCAATAACAAATAGCACTACAGGCATCTACAAATAAGCTGTTATTTACTTCCAACAACTGATTCAACCACTTGTTGAGAAAAAACGTAAATATCACAATACATTCATGAAAACAAAAGATCTTAGTTACATGAATCTTGTTTTGAAAAACTAAAGATTGGAAAACACAGGGTGTTATGAAAACTACAACCCACTCACAGTTGTATAACCAGATCAACTGTTTTCAAACACTACTATTGAATGAAAGATATTTTGTACAACATATGTCTGATGTTCTTCATATTGAAATGTCCATATACATGAAAAATTCATTACCACATGTTTGTCCCTTTATCATTTCAAAGTATTCAGTACATTGAAAACTCTATCCCTTTTCCTGAAAGAAATCTGACAGAATCCAAAAAATATTTGTTATGATAATTGTATGACATGGTAGTAATAAAAAAAATACGAGGACATATTGGAAAGTGTATTGAAAAAAATGAATTTTCTCTAAAACACTTGGAAATAACCAAACCAAAGTAAATGAGATAAATAATGTATTGACTGAAGAGGTTGTTCCTTCCCGTGAGAAGTGGAGGAAGGAGCATGTGCAATATGTGCAAGGGGAAAATGGCATTACAGAAGTGGATTAACTCGAAACGTTTTCTATTGCGTATGAATTTGTGCAATCAAAGAAATAGAGAAATGATTCTCTAAGTGGATTTGAACAAATGAAGGCAAACATTATATTAGTTAGCAATTCCATGGAACAAATAGAACTGCAAATGGATGATAAGGAAAAGGAAATACCAGATCTAAGTGTAGAAAAACATAATCAGTTGGGTGGGGGCATGAAAGTCTTATTTGAAAAGGAAGAGAAGTTCCTTAACGAGCTTGCGAAAAGAAACATCTACATACTCTAATTGTAAAAAAACTACAAAAACAATACTTGGAAATGCTCAAAGTGGAGCAGAACAATCGAACACTATAATTAACTAGTTAGAAAAGGAATTAAAACATAAGAAGAAGCTATCACGGTGAAAAGAAGAGGAGCTTAATGCTATACAGAGAGAGCTGCAATCTAAAAGACATGAATTTGATAAAACCAAGACAACAATGGAAGGTTTTGTTGCACAAATGATAGGTCAAAAGTAAAAGGTCTTGTTGCACAACTGATAAACGTAAAATTTCAAAGGTGTTATTGCACAATTCATAGGTCAAAAGTCAAAGGTGTTGTTGCACAACTAATAAAAATTTAAGATGTCACAACAATAGCTGCATTGGAGGTTGGTGAAGGATTTCTAATGTGGTAGTGGATACGAAACAAATAGGAAAGCTCCCACTTTGAATAAGAAATCTACATACAGGAGTAACCATTATCCCTTTAAACAAAATCCAAGCCCATACCATTTCCTCCACAACTCAACAATCACCAATCAAATTACTGAGCAATGGAAATGAAAGGTTACCACTATCTCTTATTGCATATGAAGATGAAATTGAACCAACTATCCAATTTGTATTTACTAGTGCATGAGTTTGCAACAATCCAGATGCTATAAAGGGGACGCTTTTCAGCCAAGTGGTCTTCTTATTGACCGAAGTGAATGGCGAGGAGGTGAATTGTATGGGCTTGGATTTTGTTTAAAGTGATAATAAAATTGTTGCTCATCAAAAGACAATGCAAGTTTTTTAGAAGCATCTACTGACATCCCCCATTGTGTTTTCCAACCTGCAACTATTCAGTGTATTTTGATTTACCATCATATCACGATTTTGAAACCCAAATTTTAGTCTACCAAAGAGTTGTAATAAATGTTTTAGGTGAGTTTCATGAAATTCTTAAGGTCTAAAAAACACAAGAGTTTCATGAGAACCATTTTGTCTACGTATAATTGAAAGTTGGAAAACACTGCATGAAATACAAAATACAACCCACTATGTTTTCCAGCTTGCAATATCAAGGTGGACTTAAATACATTGTTATAGTGCACAAAACAAAAAGTGATCATTGCAGAAAGCCATTTTACTGTCATACATATTATTTGTGTTCGCACATTTATCAAACATCAAATGATAAGTTTGAAGACCATATAAATATATAATGTATATATGCTTAGAGGTGTGTATGATTATCCGTAGTGGGATGGGGTATTCAAGATCTAAATCTTAATCAAGAGAGAAAAACCATAAACCTACCATTCAAACTTATACCCAACTCATGTCATCATTCATTCCATCCTTTTCATCCGTTGATAAGGGAACCCAAAATGTCTTCCATGTTGAACCAATAGCTATCCATCTTATTTCACCAAAGGAACACCAAAAGTCAATTTGTAAGGAATACAATACCTAATGAAAAATTCTATTTCACAAAATGGTAGTCGTAGTCTTCTAGTTCCACCCACTTTCACCTCATCCATCCCATATTTATCCAGCTCATCCATTCCATGGTTTTCCACCTTCATAGTAGTTAGCACCTATAGAAAGTCAACCATGTCACACACTTGTCCTAATTGATCGAAAGCATGGCATCATAGATGCCCCTTTTATGTGAAGATCAAAATACTCCCTCTCATGATCCCAATTCATCTCATCATTCCATTCCATGTCATGATGCCATACCATATCATGATCGAAGTATGTAAACTCCATACCATAATCATCGTGTATAAATTCAATAGAAAAACCTTTCCATCCATTAAATAAGTCAAGACCCCCAAGGTATACGCATTTCCCTCACATCTCATGATAATCCTAAACTTTCACAAGATCCCATTCATGAACCACAAACATATAAGCTTGGTTCATCCACCTTTATAAAAGCTAGTTTTCCCATACAATACCACACACCTTCATGAGTTCCATTTACCTGCACACCCTAATATTAAAACACATGTAATTTATTACGACCTTGGCTGCATACCTCCTTGTTAAGATGTTGGTAGCTCTGTCAAACACAAGAGGCCTACCTTTACATTAATACATCCACCTCCTCCATCATATTCACCATCTATTGTTGGATTGTATCCAGGAACCCTTCCACCCATCATGGGCTTATATGTTACTAATGCATATCCATAGGTGCCCTTTCAAGAAAAAAAATGCACATACCCTTGAATTCATTCCAACAACTTCCACTTGAAAATCCTCTCATTTAATAAAATCCCTCTATGGTCTATCCAAGAAATTGGGATACCAAACAAGAAATGCATAAATTGAAGAATCCACTAAAACCTAAATATCATCATGTCTCAATAAAAAACATGCCCAAAAAAAGAAAAATATGCTCCAAAATCAAAAGAAAAACACTTCCAAAAAAATGGAAGGTGCCTATTAAGAAAAAATGAAAGGGCTATAAAGAAAAATAAGAAGTGGAAACAACTTGGGTTCCAAAGCAAGCAAAAAAATGCATGCATTCAAAATAAAAATAAAAAAACAATTTTGGTATCCCTAATTGCTAATCCAAAAGACTCCATTATTCCACCATCATCCATCCCTCCATTATTCATCCTCCAAATCCATTTTCCATCCTTATATGCACAACTTTATTATCCCAACCCACTCTCAATCCTTCAACTTTCACCACCCTTCAAGGTGTGTGCCAATGTTTTTGATAAAGTAAGTAGAATTTATAGGTGCTGTACCCTTTACACGACTAGCCTCATGCGCCAAAAAGGATTAAGTCCAAGTTTTACCAGAAAAACTAGCCAAAAAGAACATAAACAACAAAAAAATAGTACATCGACCATAGACTAACAACAAAAACACTAAAACATAGACCAAAAAAAACTAACTAGCATTATCCTAATTTTTAGACAAGAGGTTCACGACATCATCCTTGAACCACTCTTGATTCCCCTCAACATTCTTACCCTCCAGCTCATCCTTAATCACCATGGACAAAGTGCCGGTGACAAAATGAACCAGCTTAATAGTGAAGCGGGTCAGGCCTTTAAATCTCTTATCCAACTTGTCTGTTTTATCTTTTAGCGCATGAAGCTTCTCTCCCTCATTAGTGACCTTCAGGTTCTCACCATGCTCAACATCCAATGTGTGTGAATACCAAGAGACCGAGTTCTCTTTCGACACATTGCTGTTGTCAGGGATGGTGTGGGGACCTTCAAAATTTTCCTCCTCTTCCTCCTCATACATCTCCTCCTCCTTATACTCTTTACTGTCTATTTGCTCCTCCTTTGAGTCCACAACAATCTACCTTTTTTTGTTATTTTTTCCAATCTCCCAAAACTTCGAATAGTTGTCTCCCTGCTCATCATAACCATTACCTCCACAACCGTATCACCTTTGGAATCCTTCCCCATCAAATTATTCCCTCTGCCCTCTTTCGCCAGACTCCATTAAACCTTTCTTGTCACCTTTGTCCTTTTTATTTGGAGTGGATTTGTAATTAGTTTTGGTTGGAGTGGCCTTGAGCTCACACAGATTGACTACGATGCTTGTCTGCGCATTTCCCATGCTACCTTTGATTTTTTTAGCAGAATGTTTGGGTTTGGGATTTTTTGATAGTACCCAAATGGAGTTTTTGGGTAGGGCTTTTAGATTCAACATGGGAGATGTTAGCAACAACGAGGGGTTCAAAATACTCCACATGAACAACATAAATAGCCCTAGGAGGACATAAATCTAGGTGGAAATGATGGAGCCTCATAATAAGCCCTTGGTGGAGAGGCACAGGAAGGATGTTGTTCTGGTTAAGGCTAGCAGTTTCTTTACACTTTTCCACCGAATTTTCCAAGTCCATAAGAAAAAAATTTGGAAAACTTAATAGAACTGTTTGCCTAAGATGATTCAATAGAGGGAAGTGGTAGAAAAATTAGGTTTTAAATCTACCTTCGAGTGTCACATATTTCATGAGGGATAAATAGAACTAGTCTTAGGGCTATGGTAGGGCCTCCTGATCGAAGCCTGATTGGTTGCGGATTGATGCCTCACTCCCCACAAAAAAATCATTCATTTTGTCATTATCCTGAGTTTGAGTGTGCTTCAAATAATTTTTCCCAGTGCACTACATCCCAATAGCTTGCACAATAACCTCTTTGCTAACTTTAAAAGATATACCACCAAGCATCACTCTTCGGTCCTTCCAAGAATTGGCAAATTGATCAGACAGGTTAGGGTCATGCCCCATGAGATTCTCCTTGAGGGGAGCTAAGCCACCCTCGACACAAATGTGCCAAACCAGTAGATATTTGTGGAATTCTCTGCAATTATTAGGCTCGGTCTGAACACGATGACCACCCATGATATTAACCTGCACAAGAAACCAAATAACTTGTAAAAGTAATATGTTATTAATATCGACTAAGCAATAGGATTTCTTCGCATAATATATGTTTGGGAAAATAAAGCTTCATTGGTTAATCAGGACAGTGTGCATATCACACACATGAAAAGGAACATCGCCTATCATAAATGTGGATCTTAAGGTGATTGCGGCTAGGTAAGCAAGATATGATGGAAGAGAAAGGTTCATTAGCCATGTTGTCTTTGCACAAAAAACTAGGCATAATGGCCACTTGGCCAAATTTAGTAATAACAAGGTAAGCGGGATTAGGATGTAGAGTTAAAATAGTGGGAGTGGAAGAGCCAAAAGGGAGCTTTCCCTCAAAATGAGTAGTCACATCAATTTTTATATTCACGGGCTTAAGAATGAGATGATAACTTAACACAATCCCCCATGAGGAGATATTGTTATATACGACCCTTTAGATTCATAATTACAGAGTACACATCAAATTCCTTAGTTAATTCACCTTCATTTAGCATGAGACTATCCCAAAAATTTGAATTTTTCCACTTATAGGTCACCTTAGCTTTAGTACCCATCCACGAAGCCCAAAGAACAACCACGTGGAACCCCCAAACAACCCCCATAATTCAAAACTTTGAAGTCATCATAGTAAATGAGGTTTTTTTTCTTTCAAGATTAGATCTTGAATTCTCGATGGTAAGTTCCCCATTTTCATCTAACATTTAGAGAAACTCCAAAAGGTGCCACAATTAGCTCAAGCATCCACCACTTGGTTACCCTTTATAAAAATGTGCATCACCTTCTCTAACCCTAGCTTAGATAAAAGGAGCCTTATATCCTACATAATATCCTTTGTACTCCATCCAATCAGTTTTCCAAAGTTCACAACATCGGTAATGTAATTAGTGTCTCTTTCAATGTGAAGGTTCTCTATCCCCAGAGAAACAAAAATTTGGAGGCCCTTGAGCAGCGCACGTGCTTCCACAACCATAGAATATCGAAAGCCAATTCCTCCCACAAAACTAGAAACAAGTTCCCCCCTGGAGCTCTAATCACCCCTCCTAGACTAGCTTTTCTCGGGTTTCCTTTTTTAGACCCATATCAAAATTAAGTTTAAACCAACCCCCATCTAGAGGATCCCATTTGGTGTTCCTCCTAGCCAAGGATTTGGAGTTTTCAAAATAGTTTTCATCCAAATTTTGATGCCAGGCCTCTTCCATTTTAATTTGACATTCAATAAGTCCCTTCTCTAGAAGTTTCCCATTGAAGAGGGAGATGTTTTCCTCAATAAGGTAGACACCAAAACCAAAGACCTCCCTACGACTCCTCATAGTATTATTGGAAATCTTGTTGTTACTTTCCTTCCACAGACACCAACCGATAATAGGGGGACCTGGTTCCAAATTTCACTAGGCAAGGGGTGAACATAAGGACCACACCAACCCAAAATAAAGGATTTGATATCCTTATAGATGGTCCAAAGAATACCCAATCTTTCAAAAGCCATACCCCAAAATTTAGTAGCAAATGAGCAGTGTAACAGTAGATGGTCAACAGTTTCCTCACATCATTTACATAACAAACATCCATTGGGGATATAAAATCCTCTTTTCCTCAAATTATCCTGAGTAAGGATCCTGTTGTGACAAGCAGTCCACCTGAAGAAATTGACTTTTGGGATCATATGGCGGTTCCATATCTTCTTCCAAGGATCAACCACAACACCCTTGTTTATTAGCAGATTTTATGCCGACTTAATAGATAGATCACCCTATTTTTCATAGGTCCAAAAAAATTCATCTCGCAAGCCGGATGAGGGAAACCTAGTATGAGAGAGTAACTCCTGAAGAGAACTAGCTAGGGAAAAAAGGTCCTAGGAAAAGGGTAGCAAAGAGATAAATCCTTCCACACTCTAGCCCCAAGAGGCCCAAAAACATAGTCCTTAATATGGGTACCGAAAAACCTCTGGGCCAACCTCTTAAGGTTCCTAAAAAACAAAAATTTCCAGAGGGGTATCAATTAGCTACAAATCTTCCTAGAACTTGATCCTATTACCATTGCCAATCTTCCACTTTATCCCACTCCTAAGAAGACTCTGAGTGTTGCAAATACTTCTCCAGGCTAAATATCCCTAAGGATGAACTTGAGAGAGGCAGTTGACCGAATACCTGTTATGAAGATATTTATAATTCATGATTTTGTACCAATCGTTAGTATTCCTTATGTGGTCCCAACCCACCTTGGCCATAAAGGAATTGTTAGTGCTGACCATATCCCTAATCCCAATACTACCACAATTTTTGGGCTAATAGAGCTTTTCCCATTTAACCAGAGAAAATTTCTTTTTTTCCTCAGTCCCAGACCAGAGGAAATTCCTTTGATTTTTTTCAAATTTCTCAGCTATATACCTGGGTATCTTGAAGATAGAGAGGAAGTAAATTGGTATCCCTTGAAGAGAAGCGGAAAGAAGTTGAAGCTTACCCATGTGGCTTAGAATGGAGCCTTTCCATCCAATAAGTTTCCTCTAAATTCTTTCAAGTACTGAGTTCCAAAATTTGGGGGTGACCTCCTTGATAGTAAGAGGGAGCCCAAGATAAACAGATGGAAGATTCCCACTCAAACAACCCAACACTGTAGTCACCCTAGCCTGCAAGTTAGGAGTGTTGTTAAAGAAATAAATAATAGTTTAATTATAGTTAATGCATTGGCCAGAGAAGACAACATAATTGTTAAGACAATTTTTCCATTTCCTAGCTTCAACTACTCAGGTTTTCCCAAAGATGAAAGTATCATCCACAAATTGTTGTATCACAATTGGGTCCAAAGAAGAGGTAGCTTTGATTCCATTTATTGAACCCTCCAATAGAAGGCCAAAACTTTTTATGCTCAACACATCAACTATCATGATAATTAAATAAGGTGAGAGGGGGTCACCTTGTATGATCCCTCTGCTAGCAGAGAAGAACCCAAAGGGGTCCCCATTGACCAGGACAAAGAACTTAACAATATTAACACATTCCATTATGAGTTTGACCATAGACTGGTTGAATCCAAAATTTGTCAAAACCTTAGGGATGAAGTCCCATATAACTTTGTCATAAGATTTTGAAATATCCAATTTGAGATCCATCCCTGCATAGTTACATCTGCCCATAGAATGGAGAAGCTCATGAGTGGTCAAATTAGCATCAAGAATATGATGACCAGGGAAAAATCCTTTTTGGGTTGGGATAGTGAATTTATCAAAAAGGGGTTTGATTCGGTTCACCAATATATTGGAGAGGATTTTGTAAAAGGTATTGCACAAGCTAATAGGTCAAAAATCAACCATAGATTGAGGGTCATCGATCTTAAGAATTAAAGCATAAAGGTGTGGTTCAGTTGTTTGAAATTTTTTCTAGTTTTGAAAAAATCACGAGAAACCAAATTAAGGTCTTCACCCACAATCTCCCAAAATATCTAAAAGAAAGCAGGGGGAAAACCATCGGGGCACAGAGATTTCAATGCCACCATACTGAACATTGCCAACTAAACCTCCTCCGTAGTGACAACACTAAGAATACCAAGATTATTGTTCTAAGAGATGATGGTCAAAATGTGGTTTAACATTAGATTATCCATGGATGGGTTGGGTGCCTTAGCAAGAGCCGAGTAGGCCTCCTAAAAATAATCACCATCCAGAAGGCCAATCTGGGCAGGTGTAGATATCACCTCACCCATCATATTAGTTATTTTAGTAATTTGATTCCTTTTCTTGTGTTTGATGGCTAACACATGAAAGAAAGAGGTGTTCTTGTCGCTCTCTTTCAACCATTGGACCATAGATTTATGCTTCCAAAATATTTCCTCTTGTCTGAGGATTTGTTCCCATTCCTTCCTACTCTCCATTTCCTGATTGTGAGTTTTCTGACTATCATCCCCTTCTTCCATTTTCCTTTGTAAGATTTTCAAAATTTCCTCTATAATATTTTTCTTTTAAAAAACATCACCAAAAACACTCTTGTTCCATCCTTTCACCATGCATTTAATATGTTTGAGTTGGAAGAAGATCCTAACCATGGGTAAGCCAAAAACAAGGATGTTCCATGATTCAATAATTTTATTCTTGAAATCAGGATGGGAATTTCAAATTATCTCGAAACAGAACGGGACAAGACCCACAACAAAACTATCATTAGAGGTCAGCAACAGAGGATTATGGTCTGACACCATTCTGGGCAGATCTCTTAGATTAGCACTTAGGATTTTAGTCCAGTGATAGGAACAAAGGAACCAATCCAAACAAACTTGTATAAAGTTTTCACCTAAACGTCTGTTAAACCAAGTAAAAAATTGGCTAGAAGAGCTCAGAAATTTGGCCAGGTTAGACATGCTATCAGAGTAATCTACTAGACCACCACTTTTCTCCAAAGGGTAGAGAGGAGAGTTGAAATCTCCAACCACCATCCAACGGGTGCCAACATTATTTTTCATCTTATTGGCAAGGTCCTGCCACAAAGTACTCCTAGCATTCCTTTGATTAGGAGCATAAACATTGATTATGAACCAAGTTCCACCTAGATAGGAGAAGGAGGCTCTCACACTATTCTTGCAATGGAATAATTTAGAGCCCATAGATCTAGAGGGGTTCCAAAGCACTGCCAGACCACTCGATGCACCATCAACATCACTATAGAAGTAGGATGCACCAAGCCAAATAAACTTAGCAATCTTGTCAAAATTTGTCTTCTTCATTTTGGTTTCATGTAGTAGGCACACATCTATCTTATGTTCAAGAACATAGTTCTTCAGAGCAAGCTACTTGTGGGAGCTGTTGAGCCCATGAAAATTCCATGACATGAGTTTCATTTATGACCTTTCTTAGAGGACACATCTAATGTCCTTTGTTTACCTAGAGCAATCTCATTTGTAGTCTCTCTCAGCCTTGTATGTCTCTGGCTGGGTTTTCCCAGTTTAGAGTCTCCTCCTACATCAACCTTCTTTTTCCTCCCTCTTTTCTTTGGGGTTGTCTAGTTCTCATCTTCTACAACTTTCTCCAGCAACAATCCCTCCAAATTATCTATAGATTCATCAACAACTCCATTGCTCTCGTCTTCCCAAATATCACCTTCCTCACCCATTGTTTCACTTGTCCCAACAAAACCCACCTCTAGTAGAGGGCCAACAACAACCTCATCCAAACCTGAAATGAGGCTAGGGGCCAAAAAAAAATCCAGGGGTTTAACAACAGTCTCATTCAGAGTTAGAGTGACAAGAATCACTCTGGGGTCCACTCGACCAATAGGGGGATCACTAGAAGAAGGTGAAACACCCAAAAAATTGATTAGAGGGACACTATCCACTGGTAAATTATTCTCCATAGGAGGCCGAGGATTCACCATAGTACTACTCACATTAGGCTCCCGATTAAAAGAAGATTTACAGTCAAAAATTATGTGCCCATCCTTAGTACACTTCTGATAGTAAACAACGACATTTTCATAGCATACTAGTTGGGTCCAGTTTCCAAACTTAGAACAAAACTTAACCGTGTTAGGAAGAGTCTTATCCACACAAATATTTACATAAAATCGAGCAAAGAATAACTTGGATTTTGATTTGGTGATGGAATATGTAGTAATAAATTATTCCATAGAGTCCCCAATGCTTTTGAAGATGGCTTCATCCCAATACTCGAGAGTACGTAATCCAGGTAGATGAACCTAGATTGGTGCCAATTTTTTTAGATCCATAATAGGATTGAAGCCTGGTTTACAGTGACATAAAGCCGGACTATGCTTCCCAGACACCCAGGGCCCAAAGGATAGGATCATCACAATATCCTTCAAAGCCATAAACTTGAAGAGGAAGAGACCACTTGCCATAGCAAAAATCTCCAAACTCCCCTTGAAACACCATTTAGCAGTGTCCCACTTCTGAACCATATCCACAGACGGACAAAAAAGATGGGAAACGGCCCACAACCATTCTCCATGGAGGAGAGAGTCCTATCATAGATGAAATCCATAATAGAAAAATCCATCCTAGAAGTAGTGAATTCCTCAAAAGGAGGAATAGGAGAAGAGTTTTGTTTTCCATTGGTCAACACATCCTTCCAACCTAAAGTTTCTGGAAGAATCTCCACCGTCGACACAATTTCAGCAGATACGATCAGAATCATGAGTGTCTCTGAAAGTCTCGAAGACAAAGGCATTGACCTAAAAGGAGTGGTCCCCGAGGGACACGAGTTTGCATACAAAAAGGAGAGGCTCGAGTCAGGAGGGGACAAAGGGGGGGTCAACACATCCTTCCAACCTAAATTTTCTGGAAGAATATCCACCATTGACACAAAGTCCATAGATGGGATAAGAACCATGAGTTTCTCTTAAAGTCTCAAAGACAAAGGCGCTAACCCAAAAGGAGTGGTCCCTGAGGGACACGAGTCTACATGAAAAAAGGAGAGGATCGGGTGAGGAGGGGAAAAAAGGGGACCATGGGGTACCCCCAGGGTAGAGTCCACCATGCACGCAAGAAGTTCAAAATGCAGGAAGAGGAGAGGGAAGTGAGAAATTTATTATATGCCACAGATTAAGTGTTAATAATCCTAGGTGTGTGCCAATGTTGTTATTGTCCACATTCCCTCATAACGAATCCATTCCATAGTTCCATCCAAGCTTCATCCCCCATTCCATAGCTTTAACCCAATCCTTTTCATGAATCCTTAACCCACTTTTTCCTACCCTTATCCATTCCATTATCTTTACCAATTTTCCTACCAATGTCTTTAACTGGGAACATGTTAGCCATGGTCTATAAGAAACATTTAGTTAGTGGGGTACTATATTTCACAAAGAGACAATTGAGTCCTCCATTCATATCCATACACCTTCATCAACTTCCATTTCCATGGAAATTCATATCCATTCATATCCTTTAGATTTCACATCCATACACATACCCTTGCTTGTACACTTGGGGGAAATAATTTTCCATTCGTACGATAAATTATTGATTATCCTATTTCCACTTAGCCATCATATTCCTTCATTTATATTCCATGCTATCCACCTTATCCATCCATACACCTTTCTTTGATCTTGCATAAAGTATTGGGGCAAAATAGAAAGAAATAGAATCTAATGCATGCTTTATACCATGTGTGTCTTCCATCATCCATATCACTTGTCATCCATGTCATGTTTCCTTTCATGTGCATTTATCTTCCATATCCATGTCATGTCGTCATTCATATTTCTAAATCTTGCATATCATTTTCTATCTACAACTCAAAAATGATGAATTGATAGCATTTCCATTCCATTCATTTGCATATCCAACCTTTCATATCCTTTCCTCCCATACCGAATACTTTTCATAAGCCATTTATATGCTTTGCCTACATCTAATAAATGTGTCATAATCCTTTCTTCATTGCACCCACCCAAGTAATTCATATTTCTAAATCTCACATATTATTATCTATCTACAACTCAAACATACCTTCATCTATCATAAAAATATTCATACCATACCATACAAAGAAAAATACAAAGGAAATAACATGATTATGCAATCAAAGACTTAGGGAAACAACCATATCAAGAGTCCATGTTGAATGTGAGTTTGTTTCATCTAATGCATGCATTATCTTCTAGCTCTTAGACACAATTGAAGTTTACAATTTGTGTTTACAAATCTCAAGTGTTCACATGTTCATATAGAAGTCTGAAATATGTATCTTCTTTCTTGAGAAGTGTTACTAAAGTGTTCTTAGTTATTGTGACTGAAAAAAAAATGAGTTACAATGTTGTGTTCTACTTGTATACTTGAAACATACCACATGCCTTATGTATACTTCAAATTTTTTTAGACATGTCTACGCTGGTGTTGTTTGTAATTGATGTCAAAAGGTGTCTGATGCGAACTACATGTAGACTTAGTTGCTTCATTATGTTCCCATAGATTGGTTTTAAAGATATTATTCATTCATTTGGTGATCTAAAACCAAAGTGGTTGTTGATATTCATGTAAAAGTACTTGTTCACTCATTACTTGTTCACATGGTGTTGGTGCAAAAGGTATTGATAGTTGTTGTAAAAGTTTGACAGAGTTATTTCATGAAAAAGCCAAAGGTATTGAGCAAGTAGTCATTGCACATTCATCATTCACATTTTATTCCCGATGGCTAATGCATTTTGATGTTGTGACTCTAAGGTATTCGGTGGATCGGTTTTTGGCATAAAGACATGATTGGTGTTTGTTGACGAGATCTTCATGCTTCTACAAGGATCTAAACCAATGTTGAAAGAAATTATGCATCAAAGGTATATGGTCAAAATGAAAGGTTACATGTATCAATTACATGTTTTGAAGCCCATTAAGTTTGTTTGAATTTGTTTTGTGTTCTTTCATTTCTTTCAAGTTTTTTTACTAAACCATATATGAGGTTCATTATGAAAATTTTATAACAGGTTTACTCCCATCTACAAATTTTCCATATGCTTGAGTGTAATTAAACTACCTTTTAAGGGGTACCTAATTGATTTCATGTGATTATATTTTTTCAGGCTGTCATAAATAGGTTTACTATGTTCAATGATTTACTATTATTCTTTGATAGAGTTTTTGAAAGCATGCGTACCTTGTTCAAAAGCACTTGTTATAGGGTTTTAGCCATAGCAACAAGGCACTCAACTATTTGATTGAATTCTTTGGTAAACATGTATGAAGAATGTGGTAGCGTAGACAAGGTTGTGAACTGTTTCATAAAATTCCTCAAAGAAATCTGGTATCATGCTGATGGAATGCCATGAAAATCCATATAGCAACAAGTCATCAATATGGATTGTTATGGCATTCCATCACTAGGTGACTATATTTCTTTCAGGCATTTTATTGAACACTTCACTACCTTCTCTATGGTGTTGCTTACCATTATTATTTGGTATATTTTTTAGAAGCATGTGTAGCTTGTTCAAAAGATCCTATTTTAGGATTTTAGCCATAGCATCAAGGTAGTTAATAATTTTATAGAATGATTTGGTAGACATGTATGAAAAATATGGTAGCATAGTGAACTGTTTCATATAATGCCTCAAATAAATGTGGTCCCCTGGTGAAGGACTACCATAGCAATATGGATTTTCATGACAGTCCTTCACTAGGGGACCACATTTCTTTGGGGCATTATATGAAAAAATTCACTATGCTACCACATTTTTCATACATTTATTCCAAATCATTCTATCAAACTGTTCATTGCCTTATTGCTACATGGATAAAAGCCTAAAATAGGTTATTTTGAACAAGCTATGCATGCTTCCAAAAAATCTATCAGAGCATAATAGTCAATATAGATTCTCATCGCTTCAAACACCATGGCTAAATAGTAAATATGGATTATTGAAAAAATGTATCAAAGAATAATTGTAAATATGGATTATCATTGCATTCCAACACCATCATCTTGGAATTCCATGACAAGTCATAGAAAAATAATAGAAATAATTCATTTCCAAGACTATGGCTTGTCATGAAATCCAATCACCATGGTGTTGCAATGCCATGAGAATCTATATTTACTATTATGCTTTGATAGTAAACACTCGATGTTTTCCAACAAACATATACATGCAAAATATGATTGGAAGTTGGAAAACACAGTGTGAGATGAGTATATGTCTACGATAACACACTGGTAACCCATAGATAAGAAATCATATATATAAACAGTTCATTTCCTTGTCTATGGCTTGTCATGGAATTCAAATCACCATGGTGTTGCAATGCCATGACAATCCATATTTACTATTATGCTTTGATAGTAAACACCTGATGTTTTCCAACAAGTCTACACATGCACAATATGATTGCAAGTTGCAAAACACAGTGTGAGCTAAGTATATGTCTACCAAAACATAGTGGCAACCCATAGATAAGCAATAATACACAAAAATAGTTCATTTCCTTCTCTCATAAATCAAAATTTATATAGTATTGTCCAACTTATGTTGAATAATATGCAATCAACCAATCAAGTTGAATAAGACCCATTCATGGCATCTATGATTATCCTAATGCAATGCATATCCATCATAAGTTCAAAAAGTTATAGTGTACAAAGTAGAAAATTCAACCTCCTAGGACCTGAAATAATACCTTATGATACTAGTCTTAAAAAAACCATTAACTTTGTGCTATGCCTTAGGTTGAAGATGTCAAACACTAAGCTTCCATGATTCTTGTTCAGAACTGCAAGTTACCTTAGACTGAATTTTCTTGGATAATTCTTCGTTGTATTCAATGATGTTTGAAAAAATACAATTATCAATGCTCCAAGGACATACATCATACTATCAACCATGTGGCTAATCAATTGGATATCAAAGCCGATACCAGAACCTACACAACTGAACGCTTTGGTTGGGTATTGTTCAATCGAGAATCTTTCAGTTTACAATTTTCTCTTGCTTTAGTTCCATTTGGTATGTGACAGATTTATTGTCATTTTTCCCTTCTTTGGAGGGCTAATATGTATCTTAATTAGATGGATACTATGTAGCTATACTAGTTATGGCTATTGTTTACTCATAGCCCCCAAAAAAGAATAAAAATGCAATAGAACAAAAACATTGAAGTACACAACAAAGAATACACTTCTAACAATAATTATGGTATGATGCATGGAAGCTTACACAACACAATTTGCAATGGATTCTCGTTGTTAGCTTTAATGAAACCATAGACCATAAATATCTACAACACTCTAAAGTAAATGGTAAAATACATGCAAACAATTCTTTGCCTTGTTTATGGCTTGTCATGTCATTCCAATAACCATGGTCTTGGAATTCCATGACAATCCAGATCTACTATTATGCTTTGATAGTAAACAATTTTTTCCAACAACCATATACATGTATAATGATTGGATATTGGAAAACACAGTGTGAGGTGAAGATATGTCTCCCAAAACATAATGGCATGCCATATATAAGCAATCATACATAGAAATAACTCATTGAATTATCTATGGCTTGTCATGTCATCCCAATTACCATGGTGTTGGAATGCCATGACAATCCAAATATACTATTATGCTTTCATAGTAAACATGTGATGTTTTCCAACAACCATATACATGCATAATGTGATTACAAGTTGGAAAATATAGTGTATAATGAGTAGGTGTCTGCCAAAACACAATGGCATGCCATAGATAAGAAATAATACATACAAACAATTCATTTCCTTGTCTATGGCTTGTCATGTCATTCCAATCACCATAGTGTTGAAATTCCATGACAATCCAGATCTACTATTATCCTTCTATAGCAAACACACAATATTTTCCAACAACCATATACATGCATTCTATAATTTCAAGTTGGAAAACACAATGTGAGGTGAGTATATGTCCACCAAAACACAATGGAAAGCCATAGATAAACAATCATACTTATAGAAAGTTTATTGCCTTGTCTATGGCTTATCATTAGATTCCAATCACCATGAAACAACATTTCTTTGAGGCATTTTTCAAATTGTTCACTACCTTGTATCTGTTGTTTATTACTAATATGATTTCATAGACAAGGCCATGAACTATTTAAAAAAATACCTCAAACAAATGTGGTCTCTTGGAATGCCATGACAAACAAATACAATTTGTAGCTGCAATTATCACTCTAATATGAATAAATTAATATCTTTGACAATAGTATTTGGTTTCATAGGTGGAGTTACCTATAGTTGTGGGTATATTTTCACAATATATTGTTGATACCTTTACTGAATATGACAATATATATCTGCAAGACAAACTACATTTCTTGTTAACTAAGGTTTTTCCCACTTTCTAATTTTTTTTGGCTAAGGGATCTCCATCTGCAAATATCACTCTAACTATCTACAAGCCTTTAGGGAGGAAGCAAAAGGAGAGAAAAAGAACAATCCTAACAAGGGAAAAAGAAAAGAGAGTGTAATTATACTACTGGAAGGGCAGAGTAGTAGGGATCTTGGGCTTTCAGTGGATGAGATGGCTGTAATAGAGACACTGGTGACACTTGGAGACTTAGACAATATAATACAGTCCATCTAGGAATCAACCTTGGAAATTTTTTTCATCTCTTTCTGGTTATAAATAGTAATAGGTCTGGTACATATGTTACATAGATGTACAACCTTATATAATTATACATATGTAACTACATGCTACATGTATATATGTAAATCTTTTGTAGATGGTACTTTGAACAGTGTTAATATGAGATGACAAATTTGTTGTATTAGGGGCAGCGTGGGGATATGTATATTTTGTAACTAGGGAAATAAGATGTTAGAGAATATGAAGGGCTTCCTAGAGGCTTGATACTGATGCAATTACTCAGATGCACTATGTAATGATCTCTCTATACTTAATACAAAAAACTATTTACAATTATTTTGTAAAAACAATGCCAAATGAGAATGTCTGCCAAAACATAGTGGAAAGCCATAGATAACCAATCCCACATAGAAACGGTTCATTTCCTTGTATATGGCTTGGCATGGAATTCCATTGGCCATCACACAACATTTCTTTCAGCCATTTTTCCAAACAGTTCACTACCTTGTCTCCGCTGTTGCTTACTATTATGCTTTCATACACAAGGCAGTGAACTATTTCAAACAATACCTTAAACAAATGTTCTCTCATGGAATTCCATTAAAAAAAAATACAATTTGCAGCTGCAATTATCACTCTACAATACATAATTTAATATATTTCAGAATAGTACTTGGTTGTGTAGGTGGAGTTCCCTATAGTTGTGGATATAAATTTTACCTATGCATTGTGAACTAAATGCATAATTGATTTTAGTTTGAATATGTAAAAAACTTATATTGTAATTTAGATTTTGTCATCTATCTATGAGCATCTACTTATTAGTTATGCAATGTGAAGTAATGCTTTCGGTCTGAAAGATGTGCAATGGATGAAATGGAAAAAATAGGGTGTTTATAAAATCGTAAGCCACATCACAACATATCCAAACCATCATGGTTTTCAAGCCTCTATATGTACGTGTGCATAAAAAATAGAAATAATACCAATTTCTTGACATTATCATCATGAGTAAACTTGTTCAAAGTGGTGAAACACAGTGTTAATGCTTCTTGGGAAACAATGGGTGTTTATAATTTAACAGTGCCTTTCATTACATTCCTAGGGTCTAAATAAAAAAATCTTGTAAAGGCATTCATTTTATTTTCTAAAATTCTAAAATACAAAACATTGGGTTTTACAAAACCCTAAACCCACTTAAAGTTTAAAAACAATTTACAATTAAAAACCCTCACAACATTTTAAAACCCTTTACAACTAACAACCCAAATGATTAGAAACCCTTCAACTCACTTTTTGTAGTCTCCCCTTGCTCTACAACCTTTCACTTGCAACTCCACTCTCCAACATTTCACTTTCAACCTGTAGAATGAAAGAGAAGAATACAGAGTGTGAGGTTGTTGGAAACAATGGGTGTTTCTAAATCTGAATTTCATTACATTCCTACGGTTTTAATAACAACATCTTTTGAAGACATTCATATGTTTTCTAAGATTCCTATAGTTTAACAACACAACTATAAATTCACATTTGATTACATTCCTATGGTTTTAACAACACATAAAATGATACAAAAATGCATGAAACAATACATAAAAACTTTCAACATTCAATACCGTTGGTTAGAAACACCTCACCTCAAGTGCGGTGTTCCCTTGCTCTCCAACGTTTCAATTTCAACCCGCAAAATGAGAAAAACTAAAGCACAATGTGTTTCTCAACTGTCTTCCAAGAACAATACCCGTTACAATTTAAACCACGTGTCTTAATCACATCTTCCCACACTTGACTAGCTTCTCCCACAAGGAAAAAAAACATCAACATGATTCGGTGACGAGACACCTCCTCACTTCGCATGCCTCCCCATTTCCTTCCATTGCTAGTTCCGTCACTTCTATCATCCGTTTGGCAGGCCCCACACTATGACGTCTCTTCATGTTATGTATGTTATCATGTATGTCATTATGTATGTTTTCATGCATTTCTATATGCACATAGGTCACTTTTGTCTAGGAGCTAGCTGACTCCATATGGAACTTGCTTAATTTATGTTCATTTAATAATTTCACGCACATGAATGCATCACTAGTTGCAAGATGTTATAGAGAAATAGATCATGACTAGAATCACTGCAAGAGGTGTACTGCGAGGTGAAGCAACCACACCAACAACCAAGACCTCTCACGCATGAAGGAATTATCATGAGTGGATAGACCTATGATAGTATTAATTGCATGAAAAATAACTTGATTGATATACCTTAATTGCAAATATTCTAATTTGAACTTCAAGCAGGATACAACCTTGAGCAATTAGCATTGGGTGATCTGGAGCCATAGGGAGTTAATACGATCTAAGGGGAAAACAATACACTATTGTTGTTTAATTTTTATTTATTTATCTTCAATTTGAATCTGCTTGTTCCAAGATCAAAGGTGTGGACCTAAGCATTTTTGTTTAAACTACAACAATATCTGTAACTATTCATACAAAGATTTGACGGCCAACAAGTATAGCTTTATTTTTATTTTAAGAAAGTATTTACTTATGCATATAAGTAAATCATAGGTCAACAATTTACAACTAGAAATCACATTGTAGTGTGCAATAGGTACACTGTAAATGAGTGGAAGGCCAATTAGGATAAAATTTGGTCTATTTTTAAGACCTTGGCTGAAATCACCTTTTAAATTAACATACTCTAAAACCTGGTCGCACCTTATATTTGAGACTACAACTCACCCAATGGAGAAGTGAGAGGTCAATGTTGATGCAAGATTTTGCAGGTAGCAACAGTCTTATGGGAAACTTAGCTATTGGGGGACATAATGCGCTAGCTAAGTGAACTCTGAGATTTTATCGAAGCCGAATCTTCGTTTAGTGGGGGAGGTAAAGGGTTAGAAGGACAATAAAACATGAAAACTAAGCTATAGGTGATGCACCAAAATAATAAATGAATTTACTAGAGCACAATGCTGGATGCAAAGGCCCTAACCAACAAATGCTGTTTATTAAATAAATTTTCTCAAAAGAACTTTAAAGCATAAAAAAACCCTCTAATTGCATAGAATAATCTGACATAACTTTAGCTAACACAAAGGAGTCAAAGAACACAATCTGTATTTATTTAGCTATGAAAGATCACAAAAGATGAAGAACAGGCATTCATACACTATAGGAAAATAACACAAACTAACAGTCTTATCAAATACATAAAAAACAGAAACGCTGAATGCTTGGCACAGTCTACAAACTTCAAGTTTAATAAAAATATTACAGAGGCTTTTCCCAGTGCTTGGGAGATTTTAATCAACTTAACAACAACCTAAAAAAGAAGAAAAGGGCCGCTTATAAAGGCCAGTCCACCACCTGAAATCCATAGAGAAAGATGCCGCGAGAAAACATCGACGCCTCAAATCATCTCGAGCCACCACCAAAGAGAACGATCGCCCAAAATTGTGCCAATAAAGACATTGCAGAGAACAAAAGACCATGCATTATTAAGAAATAAACATGTGGCACCAAAGAAGAAAATGCGGCGGCAAGCGAGGAAAAATAGCGAAGGCAACAACTCCAAGAAGATCAACGCACGAAAATACACCACGCGTCGAGCAGACGGAGCCTAGCAAAGGAGTGAGGGATGCCCCAATGAAAATATTTGAGAGGGAGCCATGTGGATGACACCAAGCAAAGATAACCGCATAGTGGGCCCATCTCGGAGAAAGGCTAGAGGAAGCCATGCGTCGAGTAGACGGAGATAAAAAAAAGTATAGTGATACAAAAAAGAAAGAACCTCTGGTTGGAGGACACGTGGAAAGCACCAAAAAGTTAAGAGCGATAAAGGACAAGGAAAAGCCATGAAGGAAAGATAACCGCTTCAGCCTGTGGTTCATGAAATAATATTCACAGTTTGGTGACTCACAAGGACATTTCGCTTGTAGAATGAAGAACCCCAGAAACCTTGGTTTAACATCCCATTATTGCTCATAACTTAGAGAGGGCACCTTGCAGACTGGTCCAAACTTCATTTGATGGTGTGGAGAGAGCTCCCAGATTTTTGTGTGCCAACTTGAGATCGATAATTGCCTTGAAAGGCAATTCCAACTAGAAGAAGAGCTACACCAACTGATGCATGATACCTTCAATTTTATCGACGATAGGAGACGAATCAAAATATTGGAAAATAAAAAGGTCCTGCTTCTTCTCTTTGATCCTTGCAAAAATGTGTTCAACACCCGCTACCGCTTGATCTGCGATGAAGGGCGAAGGAAGGCCTCTCTGAGTTAAGTGGGAGAATTTTGCCTGCATGTCACTGGTAATCTGGTTGAAGTTGGCCCTGTACTCTGCGACATGTTGGATGGCCTCATGCATAGAAAGTAGGATGTTCATGCCCATGGCCGTTGTTGTTCGGTCTGCTATACCCACACCGCTTAGAGCCTTGTCAGAAGTAGTATACAATTTTACCAACAAAATCCTAGCCTCCGAAACCTTATCAGAAGTTACCTCCTGCACCTGCTGAATTGTTTCACTGACTGTTCCACATAGGTTGGTTGCCTACGCCATAAATTTTAGGGTGGGTTGCAGAGTAAGGCATAACACCTTGAATTTATCCCATTATGATGTGTATAAATCCTTGGAAATTTCCAATGAGCTCATCTATAGTGCAAGAGGTTGGTCCTTCAAAATATCCAACTCCGCTACTCTGCTGCTCAAGTCCGGCTTTAGCTCTGATAGGCTTCTGCTCAGTGCAGACACCTATTCCATTAGAGTGGAAATATCCCTTTATTTCTCTTCTAGGGCCAATTTGGCCTCCTTCTTAATTTGGATTTCTGACTCTAAAGTGACATTCATTTCATCACTTGTGCTTTGTCGAAGTTGTTTCATACCTTCATTCAGCTGAAGTATGTTAGCATGGAGCTTTTCTTCATTTTCTCGGCTCAGCTCGACCTCATTTTGGAGGGTCGGGATAATTTTCATGCTCATAATCTGAAGCTCTTTGATCTTGACTTCAAAAACACTCCTCTACTTTTGCAGGCGACTTATCTCATTCTCTTGGGCTTTAAGCTTGTTCACCTAGATATCAACCTTTCCCTTTAGCTTCGATATCTGCTCCTCCTTTTTCCTTGCTTGGTGATTGAGCTTGAGGTAATCAGTGGTTACAATTTTCCGAGTCTCCTCCATCAGCTGGACCTTATCCCATGGATGAGCTTGCTACAAGTGCAGCTCAATGGCATTGACAGAGTAATCACTTGACAACATTTATCCTATTGATTTAATCACATTGGGAGTGATCTTCGCAAACATCAACAAATTTTGGCTCTCATTGAACACAATTTGCAAGAGAGGTTCTGTCGGCCTGTTCACATCCTTTTGTCTCCTATTTTGAATTCAGCTAGTTCGAGCACTCTTATTTGCCTCCACCTATGAGAAATATTCCTGGGAAGGGATACCCAACCCACTAGCAAAAGGAAACTCCCGAGGGATTGCTAATGGGAAAGAGAGCATGCTGGATGCATCAGTGGATTTTCTAGACCTGGTAATAATGATCGGGGAAAAAGGGATATTCTGGACACTCATAGATGATGACAACATAATAGGGGAAAAGGCAGGGGAAGCACCAATTGCTAGGCAAGGCCGTGGGGATGAAAATTGTTGGCTTATAAGCCCAAAACTGATGCCAAATTGTGTTCTGGGTAAGGGATGAAAAGCAGAGGTTGAAAGTGGAAAACTAGGAGGGGAAAGACTCAACTGCCTAGGATATCCAATGATAGGGAAAGCTGGTGCAGATGAAAAAGCTAAGGAAAATGAAGAAGAGACTAGAGACATAGTGGAGAGAGAAGAGGGAGGAAATAATACCCGAGGCTTGTGAGGAGCTGCAGATGATATGACCGCTTCGTGCTGCTGCTGCTCTTCCTCCCCGTCAGATTGTCTCATTTGTGGCTGCTTCACCTCCGGAGAGTCTTCAAGGTCCACAATGACCTGCCGACTATGACTGGTAGTCCTTGGCCCCTTCCTGGTTGATTTAGAGTAGTTGGATAACTCTGACATTTGTGTGCTTGGTGAATCCTCCCATTGTGTAGTTGTTCATTGACATCTTCTTCATGTGTTGGATCTTTTCTTGCAATAGGGGCATTCTAGGTTACCTCTTCTCTAGGCTCTGTGGTGGTCCTTCCCTTTCTATAGTGTTGCTCTCATGTTGAAGGGTTCAGAGACTTCTTTGTGTCTAGATGCTCGTTCTCCTAGATGTCATCAAATTTTTCATCTAGAGCAATCTCTTCATAAAGCTTGGTGGTTGCCTTAATCTCCTGCCGATATATCCAGAAGTCTAAATTTTTTTTGGGCTTCCATTTGAGCCTATTCAATTGGCTACAGAGGGACTAGTTGATCTTCTGATTTGGGTTGGAATTCCCTGATATATAGTAAAAGTTCAGCCATGGTGCTCGTTTATCCTCAGTAGGCAGATATTCAAAACCTACATCTAATTTCAAATTTCCCTCTTCAACATTTCTCCAAGGGTCCTAGAATAACTGAGGCTGATGTGGAATTCTTATGCCAACCTCCGATAAATTATTTTTGGGGTTGTATTTCTAAGCGTCTTTGATAACCACCAACCCAAGATTTCCCAACTTTGAATACAAAATTTCTGAAGTATTAATCTTCAAAGTTCTTTTCTTGACCAGTGATACCTAACCAAACATGACTGACAACATCACATGGGAAGTCAAATTATTTCCTCCCCAATAATCATTATCAATATTACATAGCTGTCTCAATGCCTCCAAGTCCAACACTCTATCAGAGAGAAAGCGTGGGAGACAAAAGGGTTCTCGAGTGAAACCTTGCATACAAAGCATAGTGAAGTCTATTCCAAAGAACCAATCATAGGGTGACATGAGGTTTCCCAACCATGATTTCTGTCTTGCCGATAGGCATGCAGACATGTTGCCCCTAGATCCATCCAAACCCTATAGAGTCAGAGCTAAGAACGAATCTGTAAACGCATAGTAGTCAAAAGTTTTCATAGGATGAGAGTCCATGTTGAAACTGGCTTCCTTGCACTAGTCTCATCAAAAATAGCCAGAGACAAATTGATGGAAATAGTTCAGATTCTGATGCAATATTAAGTGGACTAGAAAAAAGGAATACCTGAATTTAGAACCGGCCTAAAAATCATGTAGTTGTTGTTTCATCTGATCAATGATAACCCTCGCAAAGTCCAAAAGTAGAGGCACATTGTTCTTTCTCAGCATAAAGCTAAGACACATCTGAAACTCAAAGACTTGCTTATCTGTATCTAGTTTGCAAACCAATGCCAACATGAAACAAACAACAAAAGACCTAGTTTTTAAAGCACCCAAAGTATTTGGAAATTTGGGTGGTGTTGAGACATTTGTCAGCTGAGCAGTCTTCGTATGGTAAAAATGCGGAGCCATTCTGAGCATTCCCTACTTATCATGCATCTTTTTTATGTCAAAAATTTCAACATTCTGGGTCAAGGGAAGCAGGATGAATAGCATATCCTGAAGAGATTTGGGGCTAATGACTACCCTAATATCTTGGTCACTTATTATTTTGGTCTGAGGGTTAAAGTTTACCACGCACGCTGACACAATTTTTGGGAAATGATGTACTAGGGGAACCATATACAGGGGAAGCCCATAGTCCCATAGACGTTTGCAAAAAGGGTTCGATATTTTCTTCATTCTCTCACATGCATTTTCCCTAAGGCTCTTGGGATTTTGAGATAACGCAGGATCTGAAACATTATCCCAATCCTCTAATACTAAAGCCTGGTTCCTAGGGGGAACCATGCTTAGTGTCCTATGGTCTGCTTGGCTCATGAAGGGCCAACATGGCTTTATTGGGATACCTAGAGTAGCATAAGACTCTTGGCTGTAGATATCCACACAGGGTGCCTTCAATCTTTGCTCATTTATACTCTTTGGAGCTAGGGCTGGTGTTGAACTCTCTAGAATCTCAACCATTTTCTCTATATTCACAAGAACTTTCACAGACTTTCACAAATGACTTAGCTTCTGAAAGACTCTTTCTCTCTTATAAATGACTTAGCCATTTTTATCTTTTGTTGAGCTTCACAATAAATGCACTTTGCATGTCCAACCTGCTTTTTGATTTTCATGAAAAATGGCTGAGTGAGTGTACATACCAGCCTTTCACATTCAGTTAATATATGCATCACTAGCTTTACATGTGTGCGAAGAGATTTCCAACCTACCAAATTACTCTCCATATAAAAGAGACATGACCTCGCGTGAGGTGGCGCCTAATTTTTCTTAGACAGCAGATCAAGATAACCTTGCCATATCTTTCACAAGCTCCTTCATATTTACTACCTCTCCTGATTGTACCTGGGTTCATCATTTAACGGCTTGCTCAAGAGATTTTACTTAATTTAGATGGGACAATTGCTCCTCATGTCGACACCTCGATAATCTTTATTTAATTCGGCAACTCAAACAAGGCAAGTTGCAACTATACTTGATCATTCCCATCATCTCACACGCCATGACACTAATTATCAAGGCTTGGTAGCACCATTTGCCTCTGATGAAACATAGCTTGCCTCATTTAGCGAACCCCGACTAGTCTATAAATAGGGCTATTAGCAACATTGCTAATCACAATTATTCCTAGTATTTCTGCTTAGTAAGCTTTAGTTATCTTAGCATTTTCAATTTCTAGCTAGAGTAGAAAGTAGCATGGAAACACCAATTAGAGTAGTCTGCAAGAAGAATCAAGCCACTTTCCTAGGAAAAATTAGGTGCAGGCGCTTAAAGCACATGTCGGGCATCAAAAACTTTCTGTATGTGAAAACAATCAAATGGGTCCTTAGAAAGATTACATGGAATATGAGGAACAATATTGGGTCAACACTAGCATCTGCTCTCATTTTTCACCTCGTTGCTGGATATCAGTGTATCTAAATGTAAATTCCTAAAGTTGATGAAGCGAGTGTTCCCGTGACATTACCTTGGAGGATTGGAGCAAATAGTGCGGGTTGTCGAATTTGATCGTGGGGTCCCTTCAGTTTGCAACCTGTGTCACCTGCTGCTTCATGGAGGACCCATGCCAACCAATCCTTTCTTATTTGGCTTTGAGATCGAGACCCATGAATAACATCACTCCAGGGTTTGTGTCGGCTACTATTTTCTCATGCGGATTCATCACATCGAACCGTTCCAGAACATGCAGTGGTACGAGGACTTTGAGAGGATGGTCTTTCCTCACCCTATGCCATTGGATGCTGCTGCTGCTGAACCCTCTTCTGCCACATGACTGAGATGAAAAATAACCCCAAGCTACTTTTTCTCTTTCTTTTTGCTAGCTTTCCACCCTCTAGTGGATATATGTATATATTTGATACAAGGCCACTGGCCTCTATCGTATGCAATGTAAATGTTTCAGAAAAATATAATACTTATGTTTTTTCAAATCTTGGCTCTTTGAAAATATTTTTCAATTTCATACACTACTGTTATTGTTTTCTAAGAGCACTGAGAAGACCCAAAAATTAAATTAGGAAAGATAATTACATATTTACAATTTAAAAAGTCATCACAAAGGCAGAACTAATTAATTTTTTTGATATGTATTCCATTAACTGGAATACTTAAGGCATTACCTTCTATATCTTCCAACTCAAAAGAGTTGAACTGTTTATAGTGGACAATTTTGGAAGACCCTTCCCAGAGACTGTCAAATTTTTCGTGCTATCCGGGCTTTGCCCCGCGTTCATTGAACTTGAGCACCAATTCCCTGCATTATAGCTCTTGATCTGACACCTTTTTATCAAAACACTTATTTACCGCCTGCTGGTGGCTGCTCATCACGTCAAGGGCATGCTCTCTCTTCTCCTAAACCTTGAGTAGCTCAGAAAACCATACCTCCATTTTTCCATTTTGTTCAACTTCTAAAAATTTAAAAAAACTGGAGGGCAGGGATTTCCATGGCAACAGGCAACAATTCATCCTTCCCATACACCATCTCATATAGAGATATCTTTAGTATGCTTGGGCATGATTCAGTTTGCCCACAATGATGTCTGAAGGTTCTTATGCCATTATTTTTGGTGTTTCGAGCCTATCCTCTTCATTAACCTGATTAGGTTTTTATTTGTGGATTCTGCAAGATCATTCCTCTGAGGGTAATAGTTGGAAGAGGTTTTCAAGAAAAATCCACACTTCAAAGAAAACTGGCTCATCTTCGAGCCAAGAAAAGCCTTAGCGTTATGAGAGATAATCGTTTTAGGTGGGCCAAATTTGGCTACAAGCTCCACAAGGAAATTTACAATTTCTATTTCTATAGCATTTTTTAATGGCACCGCCTCCGCCCATTTGGCAAAATAATCAGTAGCAGTTAGTATCCACTTATGTCCAACTGATGAAAATGGATTAATCATCCCAATGAAGTCCAAGCCTGATTGAGCAAAAGGTTCCTCTACTACTATAGGCCTCAGCGACATAGCAAGATTCTTCCTTTTCCCACGTAAAATTGACACTCATTCCAATATTTTACTAGTGAAAAAGAATCATTGAATAGTGTTGGCTAGAAATAACCAACACATATAATATTTATTGCAATAGTCCTTGCAGAAAAGTACCCTCCAGCTGGGCCGCTGTGATACTGATCCGATATTCTCTTAGCTTGTTCCTTGTTTACACATCTCACCAAGACGCCATTAAAATTTCTCTAGAAAAGGAATCCTTCTAAAAGAACATAACTGCCATTCTGCAACCGATAGAACCATCTCTTGAAGGAAGGGAGGTTGGTTGGATACCTGCCGGTTTGCATGAAGTTCATCCTATCTTTTAACCAATCTTCTCCAGAGCTTTCCTCATTTAGTAACACAACTTTTGAAAACTCGGGTTCTGCCACTAGTCCATTATTCTTGGCGAGGTACTCACACAGTCCTTTTCCCTTAACAATATTAATTGGCTTGATCTCAATATCATGTTCTAGGATCTTGGTGATCCAGTTAGCTCTCTTCTCAGTGATTTCTCCCTCCATGATATATTCTTGCACACTAGGATGTGGTACAAAAACAACCACCTTATTGTATGATATCAGGTGACAGAATTTCTTGAGCCCTTTCACAATAGAAAAGGATTTATTTCAAAAAAATTATACTTCACCTCATACTCCTTTAAGGTGCATGAATAGAAAGAAACATGAGACTCCCTTTTATCTTCATCATCTTTTTGCATGAGCATTGTGGCAATACTATTGCCACCACCGAAAACATACATGATAAAATATTTAGATAGGTTTGGGTTAATTAGCACAGGGGCTGAAGAAATGACCTCCTTTATAAGCTCGAAAGATTTTCTGGCCTCTATCGTCCACTTGAAAATTTGGTCCTTCTTCAACATTAAGGTAGTTAATCGAACGATCCATGCAAAGTCTACAATGAATCGACTGATGAAATTGACCTTACCTAGAAAAGATTGCACTCCATTTTTTCTCATGGGTAGGGGAAGCTCCCTAATTGCATCAAATCTTTCTGGATCTATAGCCATGCTTTCCTTTGAGACAACGTATCCCAATAAATTTCCCTTGGGAACTCCAAACACACATTTCTTCAAGTTTAGAGAAATCCTGAATTCCTGACACTTTTGGAAGACAAGCTCTAAATGATCAAAGTGATCATCAACTAATTTTGAAAACACTGTCAAATCATCCAAATAGATAAGTATAATCTTATGAATTAAATCCTTAAAGGCAATGTCCATAGCTGTCTGAAAAGTGGCTCCAACATTTGAGAGGCCAAAAGGAATCTTAGCATATGCATATGTTCCCCACTTCATGGTGAATGTCGTTTTGTATTGGTCTTCCTCTTTTACATGGATTTGATTGTAGCCCGAAAAGCCATCCAGCATAGAAAACATTTCAGAACGAGCTACAGTTTGTAGGATTTCCTCCATAGAAGGCAAGGGGTAATGATCCTTCAAAGACACCCTATTCAGGTCTCAAAAGTCTACACATAATTGTATGTCACCATTCTTCTTACAGACTGGCACCAGGTTAGACACCCAAGTGCTATGTTTGATTGGAAACACTATCTAGGATGCAATCAACTTGTTCAACTCTTGTGACATAAGCATCCCAATTTTTGGGTTCATAGGCCTTTATTTTTGTCGAGTCAACTTCGATCCTTCCAGTAGCTCAAATTTATGCTAAATGATCCCGGGATCATATCCCTTATGATCATTGTATGACCAGGCTACCACACTTGGGTACTCCTCACATAAGTTCTTGATCCTGTCTTTATTCTTCTGAGACACTTCCTTACCAACTTTGAGATTTCTATCCTCTCCGACATGCAAGTCGATATAATCACCTTTGTTAGCTACCAGTTTCATTTTACCCCTCCACGCATCATTGGAGTCAAAGATACTCTCCAGAGTAAGTAGGCCTCTAGGAAGCTTGTTGGATTTCAGCTGGATTACTTGATCTCCGTAGGCTTCGATGATCTTCAGTTGCAATTGATCAACAAATTCCCTATATTACTAGAGAAATGATGGGATTTGAGAATCACTATTGAACACTTACCAGTCTTGAACATTGTTCAGAACAACAGGTCATACAATTACTCTCACAAAATTCTTATTTTTCAACATTCTTATTTTTCAACAACTGGGAGGCTGGCTCAAATTGAGCTCCAAAAGTTGCCATTCGATTAGCTCCGGATTTATTCTCTTAGTATAGCCTGAATATTAAATGCCTCAAAGCTTTCAATAAGATCCCAAACTCTCTATTGGTATGATCACATCTAGATATTCTATGTAGCAGAGATCTCTCAGATTTGGTTGACCACCAATTTTGAATCTCCGAACACTCTTATTTGCTTGGCACCCATTTTCTCCACAAGGCTTAAACCATGGACCAGACCTTCATATTCGACTTCATTATTTGAGCAGACAAACTAGAAGCGATATAACCTCAAGGTATTTTCCTTGGATGGGGATGTCGAAAAAATTCCCGCTCCAACCCCTACTCTGCATCTTGCTCCATCGAAGTACAAAGTCCATAGCTCTGAGTAATTTTTACCTCCAAGCTCTTTAGTGACTCTGGGCATAATCTGCCCTTCATCATGTATAACATAGGTTCTAAGGCTAGTTGCATTGTAATTCCTGAAAGGGTCTGTGTCAATAAAATCATTCAATAGAGCTTCTTCATTTTCCATCTAGGAGCTAGTTGCCTCTTCTTCCTTCATAAATTCAACATTGAACCTTTCCTTCGGGGTAATGGAAGTATGCGCCACTTCAAAGTTAAGCAGGTCCTCATCAGCAAAATGTTCAAAATGAAAAGTTTTCGACAATAGCTTCATCTTGGCTCCATTTTTGGTTCTCAAAATCATATGTGACCAGTCTAATTCTAGATATCCCCCAACATTTGCTGTGATCTCTTGAGATAAACATATCCCGAATAGAGGAGGGACATCAATGCGTATGATATCTTGATTCATAGTGATACTGGGGCATGCGAATAATGTCATAGGTAATCCCTTGATTAACCGGACAGTATCAACCTTATTTCCATCTAACTGCATGACTCCCTTATCCAGAGGCTCATATTTTAACCCTAAAGCATCGACTACTTTCTTAGGCATGACTGTGGTGCTAGCACCAAAGTCGATCATACAATTATGCAAAATATTGTCGCCAATAATAAGCGTTAGAAAGAAAGGCTTAGGTTTAGGGTTAATCTCCTTTTTGACATCAAACTTTTCCTCTGGTTGATTTAAGAGCACTTTATCCAGGTCTAGACTAGATGTCTTTTCTTTGTTGGGCTACCCTGATGTTTTCTCATCCTCCTCTTGCAACAATGCTTTCTACAGTAGCACCTTCTGCTTCAGAATCACCAAGATATCCAACAAAGAAACATTGGCAAAAGGATTCTTTAATTATTCCACCACATTGAACTGTGTCCGCGACTGATGGGTCATGATCATTTGTTCCTTAGGTCTCGAAGCTGGCGCATGCCTCACGACTTGTATATCCAGCTATTTGAAAACAAGATGGGTGATTGTAGGAGCCTTTGCCTTTAGAGGAAGTGGATTCAGAGAGATAGGAATAGCCACCTTAGACTGTTGTGGGACTGACAATGAGGCTATCAACAGGCTGGGTGTTGACTGAGGTGGAGCATTAGTTGGCGGAGATGTGAACTCTCTGGTAAATCTACGGTTTGAACGCATGTTATAGTCAAATTGCACTTAGGGCACTTTATCCATGCGAATGTCATTTGAAAAAGTAGACTCCTCTCCTTCCATCCAAGAAAAGAGTGCTTGGTCTTGAACTATTTCTAGCTCCTGCTCTATGGACATTCCTTGCATTTGAGAAGCAAGGAAAACATTATCCATTTGTTGAGAAGCATAAGACTAATTGGCGGGGTCCAGTACGTTACCTTAGCTATGCTGTTCCACAATATTTTGTTGCAAGTTTCCTGCAGAAAATTTCAGGGCAAGTGTGCATCATTGCAAGGAAAACACCATGAATTAACATCCTTGGCTAAGTTATTTTTCCCGCAACTAACTCTTTATTCGAGCTAGGGTGAATAGTTTGTATCAGCAGGGCCACTGGAATGACTTGATTATTCGGCTGAGCCTGAGCATTACTGCCCGATCTATCTTGCCACTAATTTGACTGATAGGGAGATTTTTTGCTTTGATATTTTTGATAGGCCAACTTATGATAGTTATATTGCTTCCGCTTCATGTTAGTTAACTCATTTTTCATCGCTCGCATTTGTTCTCTCATTTCGTTCATCTCGGCCATTAGGGGGTTAGGCCCTAGAGCTACACTCGGAGCCATTCTCGGGTACACGTACATGGACTGGGGAAGAGTTGTAGGCACACTAGTTGAAGTTGCTTCAACCTCGGTGGTGTTGAATTTCGGGAACAATGGTAGGATCGGTCTTGACGATAGCTTTCAAACAACAATCAAATTATTCTCCACAGTGACAACCAAATCATATGCATCGGGTAGAGTATTTCCACCCAAAGCTTGAAGCATCATGGATATATCTACATTGATCAAATTTAAGTAGAACATGAACGCCAGATCAGGAGGTGACCGACTACCAACAGGAACCCTCTGCCAAGTTGAATGGAATCGAGCGTTGAAATCAACTAGAGCCTCGTGAGGAGCTCGCTTTATGCTGGCTAGTTGATGATATAGCGGTGATTTATCTCCAATGTTTGAAAAAAATTCATAGAACGGGGTTTCGAGATGGTCCCAAGTAGCAATTGATTTTTCTAGAAGAGTTCTATACCAGTTCAAAGCCTTTCCTCAAAATGAGGTGGTGAGTAGTCTTAGAGATACATTTTTGTTAGTAACACCATGCACTAGAAAAATGTCTGCTACATCTTGCAAATGCTCCGTTGGGGTCTTCGATTCATCTCTAGAAAACTTGGGTGTAGATTTTAAAGCAGAAGACGAAATGGGAGCCCATGCTGCAGAAGATACCGGTGCTACCAAAGGACTACCAACGTCCCAAGCTACATAATTTATCACTGCCATAGGTGCTGAAGATGGAGGAGAAGGAGGAGGTGAGGGACTACCTTTCCAACCTCTCGGGTGAACATAAACTAACAGTGGTACAAGTAAGCCTAGGAATTTTGTAGTTTGCATCCTAATTATAGGCCTATGGATCATACACACATATATTTCAAGTGAACATGCTAGTTCGCATCCCACCAGGCATGCCAGAAAAATAACTGTTGACGCAAGATTTTATAGGTAGCAACAATCTTAAGGGAAACTTAGTTATTGGGGGACATAGTGCGCTAGCTAAGTGACCTCCGAGATTTTATTGAAGCCGACTCTTCATTTAGTGGGGGAGGTAAGGGGTTAGAAGAAAAAGAAAAACATGAAAACTAAGCTACAGGCGATGCGCCAAAATCATAAATGAATTTACCAGAGCACAATGCTAGATGCAAAGGCTTGAACCACCAAATGCTGTTTATTAAGTAAATTTTCTCAAAAGCACTTTAAAGCATAAAAAACACCCTCTAATTGCATTGCCTAATCTGACATAACTTTAGCCAATGCAGAGGAGTCAAAGAACATGATCTATATTTATTTAGCTATGAAAGATCACAAAAGCTGAAGAACAGTCATTCATACACTATAGGAAAATAACAACACAAACTAACAGTCTTATCAAATACATGAAAAAAATAAAGGCCGAATGCTTGACATAGTCTGCAAACTTCAAGTTTAATAAAAATATTACAAAGGATTTTCCCAGTGCTTGAGAGCTTTTAATCAACTTAACAACAACCTAAAAAAGAGGAAAAGGGCCACTTATAGAGGCCAGTCCACCACTTGAAAGCCACATAGAAAGATGCCATGAGAAAACATCGACGCCTCGGATCATCTCGAGTCGCCACTAAAGAGAATGATCACCCAATAGTACACCAACAAAGCCATTGCAAGGAACATAAGACCACACAACATAAAAAATGAACACACAACACTAAAGAAGAAAACACGGTGACAAAGTGAGGAAAAATGGCGAAGGCAACAACTCCAAGAATATCAATGCACAAAAATATGCCACGTGTTGAGCATACAGAGCTTGCCAAAGGAGTGAGAGATGCCCCAACAAAAATATCTGAGAGGGAGCCATGTGGATGACACCGAACGAAGATAACCGTGTAGTGGGCTCGACTCGGAGAAAGGCTAGAGGAAGCCACACGTTGAGCAGACAGATATCAGAAAAAGCATAGTGATATGGAAAAGAAAGAACCTCTGGTTTGAGGCCATGTGGCAAGCACCGAAAAGTTAAGAGTGATAAAGGACAAGGAAAATCCATGAAGGAAAGATAATCGCTTAATCCTGTGGTTCATGAAATAATATTCACAGTCAACATTAGTGAGGATGATTTTTGAAGGAGTAGAAACCAACAACAACGAGGAAATCAACATAAAGCGACATAGAGCAGTCAAGAAACTAGCGCAAAATGGTGAACAACAAAGAGTCTCTCTTTTTATACTATGAGAAAATACTAACCTGTAAACAATGATTGAAACACAAATAAATCAGGCTTTCTCTCCACCCTACCATAATGACGTTATGGAGCCTCGCGGGCTCTAGCCATACCCACAAGAAAGAAAGTATCTTAGCTCCAAGATGATGAATGGAGTCTCTTTCATATTTTTACAAAGGATTAAGAATGACATAACACCTAATCTCTTGCATCTATGTTTTCTACTCTATGTTTTAGCCATAATCCATGCAACACACCACTTTCTTACAACAAATAAACAAAAGACAATTGGAAATAAGGAAGAACTTATCTCTTCTCTTTCAATGATGGAATTCAAATCTTTTATCCTTATTTTCTCTCCAAGACAAGCCATATTGATCTCTATCTCCCCAATAGACTTCTTCTCCCCTCTCCTCATTCTTTCTACCATCTTCATTAAAGTTCTCCAAAAGGAGAAGTCGGTAACACCTCACTCATTCCTCCTCTCCCAATATATATAAGTTTCCAAAAATTACAACTCTTGGATGGGGAGGTGTGGTGTGTACCTCCCTCCATCAATGGAGGTCCTTTCCCCATTAATGAGAACATAGATTTGGACAACCACTCAATCTTTCCACCCCATTCTCTTCTCAAAATTCATCACTCTCCATTATGAGATCTTTTCAAGGGTCAAATCATGTTGTGGGGGCACTATTTTATGTCCACTTGATCCCTATAACTACATGGTATAGACCCTAGGGGGTTTATTTATGCATCCCAACCCAAGAAATTGATCAAAAACCCTCCTATAAGACCCACTCAAGGTTCCATCCGAGTTTCACACTTGGATAAAAGGGTTTCTAAAACTTAACCCCAACTTACATCTCACATGACACACACAACTAATACCCTGTCAACCCAAAAAGATAAACACAATAACTCTATTTCCCTCCAAGTTCCAAAATAAGGAAATCAAATACATAACCACAAGAGGATGTCTTTCAATTTGTTCTCACTATTTTTCCATTCTCGTGTTGGCACTCTTTCTTACCTACACATTACCAATGAAATAATAAACAATTATATATCGCATTAATTTGGTATCTGAAATAAGATTTAATTGTACAACAATTTTATTAAAGCTCCAATTCATATTCAAAGTTTACAAGTGCCTAATACCTTCATAGCAATAATAATAATAAAACATGTCAAAATGAAATACAACCACATTGTCACAAAATTACGTTATGCATTGTATGAGATACATCTAAGCATCTATTTAGGATAAAAATATAATAAATTTAAGCTTGTATTATTCACATGCAAAGAAGGGTCATACATAATATATTTATGTGATGGATGGTGTACTTGGGGGTATCATGGAGTCCTCCATCCTTCCTCACTTGATTATTTCTTTTCTCTCTTTTGGAGAGGAATTTTGTCCCATTAGGTTTTCTCCTTTTCTCCATTTGTGAGAGATTTCATTTGCATCTATACATGGGTACCTAAAATGGCCTGGTAGTTCGGACCCATCTTTGCATCTTTTTGTATCATTTGCATAATAATTTTCTTCCTAAGTTGTAGTTAAGGGGGGGGGGGGAGGGGTTGGTGTGAATTAAAGTCTTGTACCTAGTATTTATCTCACTAGGGACTTAGGGGACTTATTCAAATGTTAATTTTACTTAGGACATAAGATTATTTCTAGAAATCTTAGTTGGATTTTCAAGAACTTATCTTATCTAGCTTTATTGCATGATTCCCAGGTAGTTAGTTTGTTAGTCATCTCATGTAATAAGATTATTACACATGTCACAATCATGTTCAATCCTATTCCTCACCTTGCCTATATAAGGAAGATCATTGTACTCATATGTAACATACTTCATAACTCATCATCATTTTGATAAGTCTTTTAATATCAAGCACTTGCTCATATTATTGTATACTCTCTTGTAGAAGGTTTTTTTCTTTTTCTTTTTCAGGAGGTCTTAGGTATCGAGCTAATCTTCAGCTCTTACATGGTATCGAATAATTATATACCATCTCTTACATCCTTAAGATGTATGTGTATATTGGCCAAATAAACACTCCTTGTCTTTGTGATCTTCTTCCATTTGTATTCATAATGGTGCTAATAGAAGAGCTCATGCAACTCCCGCAGTGGATGAAATTCCATGTTTTTAGGTTTAACCAAGGAAGACAAAACAGGTTCTATTTTTTTTCCAAAAAATATTTAGTTCAAGCTGAGTATCCACTAATATTGCACCTGAAATGATTTATGTTAAATCTCCTAGTACTTGCATTCAAGAAAAATAGTAAGTTGTAATAGAAGAGAACACTTACATTAATGTACAAATAAAGTACAATGATAATCACATGTCTATGATCATACTAAATAACTCATAGAAAATCACTTCATCTAAGAAAAAGATACAAGTAGGCTAACTACACTAAATGAAGAATTATCACAATGTAAAACTAAATAACTTACCTTAAGAGCATGTGTTCCTCCTCCAAATGATATAAATTATCAATCACCACCTTTAATGTTGTTCAAAATCCTCAACAAACTTTTCTATTTGATTTCCTAATTTATTTGAATGACGACTAAGATGGTTGTGGATATTATGTTTCATTGTTACTTGAGCAAAGTTCTCATTGTTAATGACTACTTGCCATAAATATAATAGAGTTCCATGGGACAGTTCTTGGTATATTGAATAATAATTCCAAGTAATAAGAAGATCCAACACAGTCACCTAGGAATTCCAATCGCTATCAAATATAGACATAATATTAACATTTAGTCCTAAGGAATTTCATATTACAAGCACTATCAAAGTTTGTGCAATGTAAGGTGAAATACAAATTACTCGGTAGGATCATCCTCCAAGTTCATTATTTGAAGCATGTGTAATTGCTTCCACTAAGAGGGATGGGTTCTCAAAGTGGTAATTTATAAGTGATTACAATTCATTCAAACTTGTATCCAAGGCACTCGGATAAGAAAAATTATGATTGAGTGCATTCTATATTGACTTGTCTTCAATGTCAACCTCCATGTTCATCCACTTCATGAACTCAAAGGATGCAATTGTACCACCTCCAACTAAATGTGCTCCAACTAAGCCTCCACAAAATTTGATATTGTTTTTTGAGTAAATCCATCAATGTCCCTTGTTACAAAATTCCCCATTTAGAAACTATTACGATCTCATAGGTTGCAAGAGTAGGGAACAATACTTGTAAAAAATAGCCCAGGAGAAACCCATTTGCGCATATAAAATAGTTAATCTATAATGTATCCCTTTTCACAAAAAAAAGTAAAATTCAACATCTCAATACAATATTTTCAAATGAAAAATTAAAGAAAAAAGACGAAAAAAATTATTACATTAAACCTAAAATAGACAAAAACTCAACTTATACATGGGCTGATGCAAGAAGTTGAGTCCACAAAAAGCTCAAAAAGTGGAAGTGTTTTTGCTGTTTTTCAGAATTTGTCTTATGTGGACTGAAAATTTGAGGCACTTACACAAAGAATTTTTAAAAAATTCAGTAATATGAAATTTGAATTTTGAATCTAGTTTCTAAATATGTAAATTATTCAAATACCCAGATCGTAGAAATTAAATTTTGATAAGGATCTATAAAAACCACTTTTTAAAAGTCCCTTTTTTTTACCATACCATGCACGTGTATGAACAACAATTTTTGACCCAAATAAAAGTATTTTGCTAATTAATTTTGGGGAAAGAGAGCTAACAACATGAAGATTTATGAGGAATTTTATTTGTAATTTTTTGTTGAATATTTTTCTTTTTATTAAATTTTTATTGGCCTTAATTGTTGTTTTTAAAAATCAATGTGTACAAACAACATAATTTGACCTAAACTAAACATTTTTGAAACTTTTTTTTTTCATTGTGTAGAGAATTGTCTGAAGATTGATATCATATAATTTTGTTTACAAATAACTTAACCAAAAAAAAGTTATTAAAAAACAAAGAAAGCCTGATATTTCAAGTTTAAGGACTAGTTTTCTTTGAAATTAATTAAAAAATAGAAAATATAATCCAATCTTAATAAAAATTATATATTTGAAAACTAGACATTGTGTTCTATAATGGGTTTTAATTTTATAGCTTGATT
Source organism: Sequoiadendron giganteum (assembly GCA_007115665.2). NCBI lineage: Eukaryota > Viridiplantae > Streptophyta > Pinopsida > Cupressales > Cupressaceae > Sequoiadendron > Sequoiadendron giganteum. The sequence goes on along the minus strand of CM021109.1, from coordinate 221,413,959 downwards.
CAGGAAAAAACTTCATCAGCCATATTGTCAAAGTTGAGCATTCTTCTTCAATTTGCCTTAGTTTTTTAGTTGCAGGTCAAAGGCTAAGGTTCAGATTGCCAAACCTTTCTCGAGCCTCAAACCAAGGCTGTAGGTGGGTTGGGATACCAGTTTTTAAATAACGCGTACACGTTATGTTTTTACCTATTGGGTAAAGGTAACGCGTATGCGTTATGAAACACATACGTGTTCTATTTTCAGAATGCGTATGCGTTTCTGATATAACCATTTTTTCCTGATTTGAATTTTTTTGATACAACACATTTTTCCTGCAACATTCTTTTTCTGTAGTTGCTCTGAAAGCTCCATTTTTTGGATTTTTTTTATTGCAAATTGGTTGAAAAGTCAAGTGTAGGTTGGATTTTCTGAAGTGGAATCAAGTACAAGAATAATTTACAAGAAGATTCAAAAAAGAGAGTTTTTGGATGTATTCATGATGTTTTTGTACTTCAAAGTTCAAAGAAGAAAGGATCTTCATAGTACATAGTGTTATTTGAATATTTGAAGGAGATGAAATTTGAAAATTGGTTACAAGTAAATCATTTGTTTTTTCATCAAAGAGGGTTTGGTAACCATGGGATCAAAGCAAAGACAAAGAAAAAAGTGTAGAAAGTCTATGACACCCGAATAAATTCAAGCAATAAAGATATGGAGGCAAAAAGACAAAAGGATAGAAGAGAAAGAATTCGTCAAATTAAAATTTTGGAAGCATCTAGTTCAATGAATGTTGAAGAGGAAGCCATGAATGATGAACTGAATGTAGATGATGCAAATGTGGAGATGGTGAATATAGAAGAAAATGCAATTATGGAGAGAAACTCAACTATGTCTTCAACTTCAACTTTGAATGATATGGAAATAGTACCTATGCAAACAACTTCGGGTATGTCTTCAAATCCACCTCCCAATGATATGGAAAATGCACCTATTCAAACAATCTCTCCAGGTATTTTTTCAAACCCAAGTCTTGATAATATTGATTTTGCTTGTTTAGATGAAGCTGGATACACCATTGATGATATCAATAATTCTAGGGTTGAAAGAATGCAAAAACAAAAAAAATGATGAAAATATATCTTATGAGAATGCAAATGTTAATCAAATCCCTCATATTGATATAAATGAGAATGAAATCATTTTTACATTTGGAAATGAAAATGAAAACCCTTGTGTGAATGAAAATGAAACCCCTTGTATGGATGAAGGTGAAAATGTTTTTTTTACAATTGAAAAAGATGTGTTAGATAACCTTCGTGGTAAAGTTTCTTGGGGACAAATTAGAACTTATGGAAATAAAATATATAAAATGTTTTTTTATAGAAAGAAATTAGGATTCCAATGTCAACTCATGGTGCAATTGATGAGAATGTGGGAAATGAGAAAAGTGATGAAAAAATTAGGTATTTTTGTAAAACCAAAAAAAAAAGATGATTCAGTAGAACAAGTCATTTCTAGTGTTGCTAATGTTATTGATTTTATAGGTAAGAAAAGTTGATCTAAAGATAAAAATGCGGCTCATCGTGCAATAACAACTGCTTTAGTTGATAAAGCAACTTCAAATAAAAGAATGTTAAGTAAGATTAGTATATGTATAAAAGTAAATCCTAAAACTTTGATTAGAGCTGCTAAAATAAGATAAAATATTGAAAATGATCCAATTAATCAATGTTGGAGTTTTAGTGGTAGAATCCCAAGATCAGACATGAAATTAAATCTTTAATCGATAAATTTTGGCATGTAATACAAGAGTATCACCTAACATTAGAGATGTCTTAAAATTAAGGGTGGGTTCCAAAATTCATGTACCTCATCCAAAGCATCTCTTAGATATGACTCAAACTGAATCATATAATTTTTTTTAGATGCTTCAATCTTACCATTGAATATTAAAATAAGTCAAAGATCATTCAAAAAGTGTAAACCTTGGTATGTTAGAATTAATAAGAAACAAATCTCTTGTTGTTGTAAGACTCATGTACAATTTCATTATTATTATGATAGTTTTTGATATATACGATGTACTTTGCATGTTAACCAAATTATGCAGGACATTTGTGGTATTAATATGCCACCTAAAAGAATCAAAGATTTTATATCAAGTTTGTTTTGTGAACCCTCTAATGAAAACTTATTTTATTTGAAATCATGTATTTTTGGAGAATGTGATAGATGTGCTAACTTTTCATTATTAGGAGAATGTATGCATGAAATTAGTTTAAATGAGTTTGGACAACAATTAGTATATGTAAAAAAAATTAAAAATGTTGAGTATTCTTTAAAAGATGGAAAAACTGGAAAAAATTGTGAGCTAATTATGGAAAAATTTAGTGTGCATGAATTTATTAAAGAATTTAAAGATAATATTGTACCTAAATATGTTCAACACTCTCAATATTCTTATTGGCTTGATAATCAATTTCGTTTAAGTAAAAACACATTCCCAATTGGAACTATATTGTTAGTTGATTTTTTTGAAAATTATACTCTTGCTCCACAAGAAGAAATTCAATCACAGTATTATAATTCAATGCAAGTAGCTATTTTTGTTCATATTGTTTATATACATACAAATGATAATAGAGAAGATAATAGATTTTTTTGAGAGAGTACCATTTTTATGTAAGTAATAATTGATTACATTCATCTAATTTTTTCAATATTGTTTTGATATATTTTACAAAAAATTAAAAGAAAGAGGAATTCAATTGCTAGAACATCTCATATGGTCAGATAATTGCACGGGTCAATTCAAAAATGCTAGGATGTTTTATTATTTATGTAGAGTTCATAAGGAAAATAATATCCAATACATATGAAGTTTTTTTGAAGCTGGTCATGGTAAGGGAGAACACGATGGAGCAGGTGCATGTGTGAAAAGAGTTCTTGCTAGAGAGCAACTAAAATTTGAGGATGCTGCAAAATTTAGAGATGCACGTGCAATTGTAGATTGGTGCAATACCAAATTATCTACAAGAATAAGTGAGAGCTCAATAATTCACCGCTTCTTTTGGTTAGTTGAAGAAAATGATATTTGTTCTCGACAAGATTGTGAAACAATTAATGGATCTGAAAAATGGCATTCATTTAAGAGTTCGAATGCGAATGCATGGACAATATGGACAAGGGAGTTGGCATTATTTTGTCAATTTTGTATTGTAGGTGATTGAGAGGCTTGTGAAAATATGGAATGGGTCAAATAATGGCAACAAATAGCCTTAACACCTACATCGACACATGTTCAACATGGAACAATAAATGAAGATAGTCAAGCTTTCACATCAGATGATTATGATCATTTTTATGATCTTGTACAAGAAGGTACATTATTTATTGAGATGAATTTTATATGTATGCATGTTTATATACATGAATTAAATATAAGTCGTGCTCTTTATTGAATTTTTTAATCTATTTTTGTAGGACATGTGTATGTTGTTGTTGCACTCGAGGGGAATGAAGAGGAGACAGAGTAATGGTTGGCTAGATGTGTTGAGAGAAAACATAGGTTGGTACATCCTAGAGTGGATGATGATAAATTTGAGTATCCAACTGGTTCAATCATTGTTGTTGGCACCTAGCTTCAAAAATATTTGATAAGAAAGAATGGCTTGCCCGCATTTGAAGATTATGAAAGACACAAGAAGATTATACATTATTCACATTTTATTTTGGAAACCAATATAAAACTAGTTAGATATCAAGGGAGGCATGCTAATAAAGTTTTATGGAAAATTTCAATGGATGATCATGAGACAATCATAGATGCATTACAAAAAAGAGAGGATGCAAATGGTATAACAAAGTAAATAAATATTGGTAAGTATATTTAGTTGTATGTATATATTCTCTTTGATATATATATTTGTCTTTAAATTCATTTCCTAATTAAAGTTTTATATCATTTTTCGTTTCAGGTCTCCCTTGAAACTAGATTCTTTATAAAAAGGAGAGGAGATGCACTCTTATTACAATGGAATTAAAATCTAGAGACAAATAACTATATATAGTTGTAGATACATTTAGTTGAGAGTATAAATATAAAACTAAATTTAATTCATTGTCGTTTTATAAAAAGTTTATAATTGATTTCATATCCCCTTAAGCCATTCTCTTAAAACCCCTTAAGCCATCCTCTTATGTACCATTAATCCATCCTCTTGCATCCCCTTTATGTCTCTCTATTAATTCCCCTTAATCCATCCTCTTGCATCCCCTTAAGTCACTCTCTCAACACCCCTTAAGCCATCCCCTTAAGTCACTCTCTCAATACCCCTTAAGCCATCCCCTTAAGCCACTCCCTTAAGCCATCCCCTATGATTTAGGTCACATGGCTTAGGTTTTAGGGTTTCTAGGGTTCATGAGATGCTTAGAATAAAAAATATACACCCTTTAAGTCATTATATCAACTCCCCTTAATCCACCCTCTTGCATCCCCTTAAGACATACCTTTAAAGGACCCTTAATTCATATCCTCTTACATACGTTTAATCCAAAATCTTGCATCCCTTAAGTCACTCGCATAATTCCCCTTAAACCATCCTCTTAGGAACCATTAAGCCATATCCTAGGGTTCATGACATGCATCCCCTTAATCCACCCTCTTACACCCTTTAAGACATTCTATCAACTCCCCTTAATCCACCCTCTTGCATCCCCTTAAGTCATATCCTCTTACATGGACCCTTAATCCATAATATTGCATCCCTTAAGTCACTCGCATAATTCCCCTTAATCCATCCTATTAAGACCCATTAAGCCATACCCTAGGGTTCATGACATGCATCCCCTTCATCCATCCTCTAACAAACATAATTTGAATTTGTATGGAATTTATAAGATCCAATTTTGTATTTTTACTATATATTTTCTTAAATGACTCAAAAAAATTATAGAACTACTTACAATTATTTTTGTAGGTTCTCATGAAGTTGATCTACCATGAGATTTTCACTAAAAATTATTTTATCAAGACACTGTAAATATCAATTTTTGGTCTTCACGTAAAAGTTGATAAGCTAAATAAATGGATATATACATGTGCACACATATATGTTTCATCATGTTGTATCGTTGTATGATATTCAATGAACTTATTAGTAACTTTTTAAATATATTGTTCCAATTTTATAGATTATACATTTGATGTCTTGTATTTACCACATTTTATATAATTGTTGAAATATTTTCTAGAATTGGACAATAGTTAAAATTATGTGCCCTTAATTTATTATGAATATAATCTAAACTATTTAAGGAATATTTTAATTTGTCACCTAACCATGTGATAAATTATATATTTATGAAATTTGATTGTAGAGATAAGAATTTATATAGTGCATGTACATATTACTTGAAAATTAGATAAAATATCCAGATCTACATATGTATGAGTGCATATAATCATCAAAATGAACATAACACGATCACAATTGACTACATATATATAATCATCATATTAAAGTCATCTGATATAAATAAATGCAAATATGTATATGCCAAGTTTAACACATAAAAGTTTAAATAAAACTAGAGATGTCTGGTCTATTTAAAATTTAAAACCATTTAACTATCAGACTGACCAGTCAAATCAAGTCTCCTCTCTATTCCAGGTTGATTAGATGTACCTGCATCATGCTGTAAAAGAGTACAAGAAAATTGAAATTAGATTAAAAGTTATTTGTAAATTCTGATATAATTAAAAATATTTAAACTTGAAAATATAAACTTTTGGATAAAAAATAAAAATTTAATTAAATATCTAGTAAATACAATAAAAATGATTTTTAGTACATGCATAAATTACCATATGATCATGTGAATCTACTGGCACATTTTGTTCAATGGGTAGCATAACTGTCACTTGAGAAGATCCAAATGCCCGAGCTACTATATCCAACATATTTATATATAAAGCAATCAATATGTTAAAACCTTGAATATATATATATATATATATATATATATATATATATATTTAAAAGATCCATAAAAATTGTTTAGGATATTTAGTAAAGTTTACAACCTTGAATGATATGACCTCAAGATCACGCACTTGAGATTTCCCATGCATAAATGCTGATGATGTCTCAGGTGCACCTGTGATGGGTATCTCATGAAATCCCTACATATAGATTTACAGTTCAATTTGTATAGATCATTCACGCATGTGTATGCAAATGTAAAAATTAAATTAGATCTATGATGTGTATTTAATTCTTGAACTTAACAAATTTTTTGAAAGAATGCACCTGAGCTGATGATGACTTAAGAGTGCTCACCACAACTTGTGGTTGGTCAGCACTAGGCATGCTCATCTAACCTCCCTGCATATAGATATAATATATATCAATCACACATCATGTGTACACATTCAAAATAAATTAGATATATATCCACACAAAATAAATTTAATATATATTGGTTTAACTACTTGACCAAAAGGTGAGCCCATATCTACAACACTCGACATATAGACATGATCATTTTGAGTTTCAAGCATTGTCTGATCATGCATCTACACCAAACACTTATTGAATTATTATTGTATTATATATATAGTTTGATGTTATTATTTACATGAATTTTACACATTCCCCAAAAAAAAATTAAGATCAAAAGATGAACATACCTATGTACGATGATGCTCAAAATATAGTAAATCCATAAATGACTATCTCAGATGCATGTGGGTCACCTGAAGTGGATGCCTGATTATTCCTATTGCTCGAGCATCCATGCTCTCTATTGGTCACTTCAGCCATTGCGTGTGAAGTCTGATGAGTGAGATGTCCTGAAAGTGAACTCAATGCTCCTAATGTCGATAGCATGGTTTGCTGCTGAAATGTAGTGGGAACACCAGGAGAAGGAGGAGGAACAATAGGAGAAATTGGAGCATGTTGCTGAGGATCAACACGTGATCCTAATCTATGTTGGGGCATGCCACACCCAACTCCCTGAAATGACCTCGTATCAAAATAGTTGGGTTTTAAACCCAACTCAAACTCTGCCCATAAATTTCTCAAAAATTATAAGGGCACCTCAAAATTTCCATGTGGTGGAGTATCAAACACCATCCACCATCTATCCCAAAAATATGTAGCTATCTTGGGGTGCCTACACCATAAAATTGAAATTCATTTTTTGGTGGGTGGAATTGGTTGGCTAGTTTGGGGGTTAAAAAAATATTGGCACATGGCTTGTTTGGTAATTTTAAGGTCATTAATTTATTTATAAGACAATCCATTTGCATAGAATTGTCTCCTCTCTTCTCTCCATTGATGGAACCTATCTAGGTCCGCATCAATAGACTGAGAAAAATTGATAATAGTTTGCATCATAGATGCAAATCGTGCAAGATGGGGGGATTCTAGGCTCATTTTTTTATCAGATCTATATTTTCTTGAATCACCATAAGATTTTCCCTAATTCTCTCTCTCAACTAATCCTGGTCTACTATAGGGGGTGGGGGGCTAGGAGGTGGAGGGTTTGGAGGCTTGGGGTTTTCTTGTGGTGGTGGGTTTGGATCTATGGGATCTACAAGAATTTTTGGTTCAGGCATAAAATCCTCTATGCTAAATAGTGGATCCATGTGAATGTACAACCAAATGGAAATTGCACATGTTAAACAATTAAAAAATATATATCAACAAACTAATTAAATAATGCACACAATTTGAAAGAACTATTTAAAAATCACATTGAACGTGCACAAATTCAAAATACAATTCATTTAAGACCATTCGATTTATAACATTAAAAAATCCATAATGTTCATTAAAAATCCATAGCATGTACACATTAAAGTTTATAATTTAAGTTTGTAAGTTTTGAAAATTTCAAGTTTGTGGTTTACAATTTGAGTTTTGGGTAAAGGTTTGTGTTCATATTTTAGAATGTAGGGTTTAGTGTCTAGGGTATTCTTGATTAATGATATGTGATTATGTATGGTTTGGAGTTTACATATAGTCAAGACATATAGGTTTTATGGTTTAGGGTTGATAGATATGATTAAATGGCTCAAGATGTATACATAAAAGGTTGTAGACATCTATTTCAAGGTTTGGGGATTTTGAACAATATATGTATTTTAGAATAACAATAACCATTAAGATCTAGAAATTAAAAAAAATGGTTATATAAGGATACATTTAAACATATTGAGGATACATTTAAACATATAATAATAGAAACATAGGAATCATGGTATTTGAAAAGGGGAAATGATAATAGGAGTTAGCATAGAACACAAAATATTGTTCATATGAGAGACATAAAAGGTATGAGAATTATATTATTTTAAAAATAAAATTATTAAACAATAGTATAGTATGAAACTAAAGGATGCAAACAAATTAAAATTATAGTGATTAAAAGTAATAATTATGCAAGAAATTTAAGGAAGCCAAACTACCAATTCGGTAGGGTCAAATCCAAGAACTTGCAACCCAATCCTTCACCAATTATAGAATTTAGATTTATATATATTTTAATTTCAGATTTTTTAATTTTTTTGAGTCATATAATAATGAAGAAAAATCTACAAGTTGATGTTCTAGGACCCTCTTTGACAAAATGGTAACAATCAACCTAGATTATGTTGAATCAAGAGTGAAGGAAATGAAAATTCAATAGGTTATGACTTTTAGTCTATGGTTTTTATAAAAAAATTGAGCGAAATGAATTGTCTTGTGATACCTCACAATTATCACTACTAAAATAAACTTTGTTGATCACACCTAAAGACCCCATTGTTATATAAGTTTGTAAATAAACTCTTTGAAAACTAAGATTGTGAGAAACATAAATTGAAGAAATAAGAGTAAAACCCTATGTGTTTTAACAAGTTCCACTAGTATTCATGATTTTTAAATCCTTATGAAACCATCAAAAACCATCCTTATTGGCTCAAATACATAGTTTCAAAACTAAAAAAATACTAGAGTATGGATTTTAATGACAACAAAACCCTATAATAGAACAATCTCTACAAACATCATAAAAAAGTTGAGGGAAATTCTCTATGATTTAGGGTGTAATGGGCCCAATATATATGCGCATGATATATTTTTTTCAAGGATTTTTTAATATATACTGATTTAAATTGTATTCATGTGTGCATATGTATTTGTAATTGAATTTACAACATCCTCTTAAGTTGTGTTCTAGTTTAAGAACAAGTTGAAAATATTGAATATGTTCATCTCAACAAATTGAATATGTTTAAGAAAAAAATAAAGAACACGTAGAAGAACAAGTTGAAAAAGAACATGTTAAATACTAGATTAGAAAAAAATTGTTAGAGATGCAAAATCAGAGAATTCAGTTCAAGAAGACAATGCTAATAGATTTATTTTTCAAGTTTAAGATAAAAAATTTAATGGATATAGACATGAGGAATTTTTTTAAATATGATTTCATCTAGGGATATGTTGCCTTATATTAGAATTTCTATCACACTAATTCTAACTTGAACCATATACGAGCTAATTATAACTTGAACCATAGACCCTAGAATTATAACTTGAACCCTAATTTATTCTAACTTGAACTCTAACCCTAATTGTACAATCAAATCGAGTATCATAACCTTAGTTGAACACTAACCCTAAATGAATATAAACCTTTTAATCATAACCCTAATTAAATATTGATTAAATGTTTAAATCTCACCAAAATTACAACCATAACCCTAGACTCTTAATTTAATTTTGACCCCAACCCTAGAACCCTACACCAATTGAATCCTAATTCTAACTCCAACCCTAACCTTGATCTTAAATTTTAATTCATAATTTCATAATCCTAACTAGTTAACCCTAATAGAAATATAACCCTAACTCTAAACCTAGTTCAATACAAACCCTAACCTCAACCCTTACCCAAATATTTATCTTAGAACCCTAACCCTAGAATGGATTTTAACCCTAATTGAATTCCAACTTTAATTAACCCTAGAAGCAGGTAATTGAATTCTTTAATATTAAACAGGTAAACCTAATCATAACCCTAATTGTAATTTTGAAATATAACTAGATAATATATATTAAAGTTTGACCCAAACCCTAATTGTACCCTAGCTTTAACCTAATTTAAACCTACAAATAGGGTTTTAATTTACGATTTATAGGGTTTAGGTCCAAGAATTAACGGTCTGGGTAAATTAGTTTTTTTAGGACCAATGTTTTTTAGAACCTAGGGTTTAGGGTTTTGAAATTTAAAAATTAAATGTGTCGAATTTAGGTTTTTTTTTTCGGTTTTTGATATAGAATTTTATGTTGTTTGTTTCATTGATGTTTTCAGTTAATTAAATGCAGTTTAAAAACTATTAAATATTAAATTAAAACAAACTAAACAAAAATAACTAAATAGAAATTATAAAACAAAAAAGCAAAAATATTGTAGAATTCAACAAACTTGGAGGTCGCTGAGGTTGGGGGGTCGACGAGAGGAGGTGGTAATGAAAATTTGGCAAAATCCAGCCCTCCAAAATGCATATGTGATCTGCTTCTCCCTCTGGCCCACCAAACTCGACTATGAAAATGATTTTTACAGTCACTTATTTAAAAAATTAAATAGTTTTTAGAAGCGTGTACGCATTTCAGGTTCGTGTACCCGAATCGTAACACGTACGGGTTATGGATTTAGGATCAGGTACTTGATCCATAATGCGTATGCATTTTTTGAAAAAGCATACACGTTTTGTGCGGGAATATTTTTTTCGCCCGAAACTTCCCCTCTTTGTGGACCCAACTTCTTGCACTTACCCACATAGAAAATTTCAAAATCAAAATTCTTCCAAATAGGAAAGTAATGTTTTTCTATCAACGATAGTATCAACTGTTATTGAAAGTAAAAAGACAAGATGGAAAATAAAAGAAAATTATATAAAGAATCAAATACGTATTTCCCTCTAAGAAGGAAAATATCAATACATTCTTCTTATACTAAGGTTCATGTTATGCTTGCCATTAATTATCAAACCTTAAGAGATTTCAAACGAAGGAGCATAAGAGTTCTGAATACAACACTAGCTATCCCTATTTGCAAAAGTTTTATACTATTACTAGTTATGTTTCAACATTGGATATTATTGTTTCAAAATATAATTCACAACTATTTTCCTTCAAATATATCTATCCTATCCCCTTCCAAATGAAATTTAAACTAAAAAATAAGTAAAGATACAAAATTATCTAATGGAGAAAACCATTCTTATGAAACCTTGGAAAATTACCATGATGAAAACCTAGAAAACAAGCACACTCCATAATCCATTATCTAAGGGCACCCTAAACTTAGGGGCAATATTATCCCATACTATCTACCTTAACCTATCTAATCCACCCTATCTTCCTATCCGTTATATTTGCATATTGATTCCCATTGTGCTCAATCCATTCCCCCTTAATTGATTCAACCTCGTTAAGGATAGGGGCACAATGTCAAAGCATGTTTTTGACAATATAAGCCTTAATTTCTCTTTTAAACCTCCATTAAATGGTTGTTAATACCTTGATCCATCAAGTTATCCTCTCTAGTCTCTACCTCCTCCCATTGTTCCAATCATATTTAGTCATATATAATATTTGGAAAAATAAAAAATTATAACACCAAATGATGAGAAACATATCCAATATGGTCCATGTTATTCCTCTATAAAATAGTCCTTAGAGATCACTTCCTAAAACCATCTCCAAATACCATTAATACCTCCCATCCTAAAACCTAATATTTATACTCTCACTTCCTTCAATCACCCATCCTCAACCCATCCTCCCATTAGCTATATAAAAACCCCTCCACCCTTTCACTCTTTTCTCTATAATTGGCTCTCCTTGGCATCCACTCCAACCCTCCACCTCCCAAAAACTCAGACAATAATTCATCATAATGAACAAAATCCTAATCTATAAAATTTAGTGCATCCTCCAAATAATCTATTAATTTTTTCCAACCTTTTTGATAACCTTGATTTATTTTTTACTCAATTATTTTTTATCAAAATATATCATTCCCAATCCTTAAATTTTTCTCATCGTAAATAATGCTATTAGCACCATCATCATACTCAATCAATCAATCAATTTTTGGCTTGACAAGGATGTAAATATTTGTTTGTCTTTGTATCATTATGCATGGTTTCTTATATATTATTTTTTATTTATATTTGTAATGATCCTAGAATCATACCACCACAACAACATCATAGTCTTCCATATCATGGTTCCATACAACATATATAATTTTTTTTAATCTTTTCTTTTGGGTTAGTCCTTTCCACATTTGGCACATCATCACCCTTTTATTTATACCTTGGAGTATAATGCTAGAAGTAAAACTTAAAATAAAGTTTTCTCAACTGAATCAATTTGGCTATCATCCTCCCCCGTTTATTCACATATCCCTTCCCTATATCCCTAATCTATCCATAATTTTATCTCCTATCTATTATCCTCCAATCTATTCATATATTTTTAAATTCTTACACGTGTTCTTCAAAACCTCCTACCCTCTCAAAGGGGAATACCTACCTCATTCTTCTTTTTCACTCTCATCCTCCTAATTATTAAGGAATCCTTCCACCAGTCCCATAAATTCCAAAGACACTATGTTCTATTATTATTTAAAATTGAATTGTTGAATCAAGTCACAATATTGTCTCAAAGCAAGGAAAAATGTAGATAACTAAATTATCCACATCCTGACCTAACCCAACTTTACTCCCCTTTAAATGTTAATTAAATAAAATGAAGTATTAATTAACCTTCCCAATAGTTCTCCAAATATTAAAACTAAAAAATTAATTAATTATTTAATCTATTTATTATTTGAGCCATTTCCTCTATAGTCCACCTAAATTAATTAAATTTTATATTTATTTAATGAATTTAATCCTCTAAAAATTTAATAAATACAAACTACATATTTAATTCCTCGTTTTCCATCTCAAGCCATTAATTGACTAAAACTAATTAGTTAACTAATAAATCCACTTGCATATATCTATTCAAGCTTAAGACATGGTTAAAATTGCACATGAAATGCATGTACATGGCCCATGCTTCCCACTTCCTCACAAAATCTTCTCATTCAATTTCATCCATCCATTTCTCCAAGTAAATCCTAACCCTTTAAATGTCTCTAAAAAAGGAAATTTTTGATTTCTAAAGAGGTACGTTTTATCCTCACCCTTCATATGCACCAATATAAGGTACCACTTGGAGGATCATTTGTCCAATACTCTCAATCATCCTCAACCAAATTTATCTTGGATTATTCCCAACCCTTGATCAATAATCCCTCCAATAACTAAATAGACCCTCTTGTTGGCTATTATCATAAGTATTCTTGGATGCAAAATCACACTAGCCAAGTAAGGAACCACATATCATCTCAATGGTTAGGTGGATGAGGAAATATGTGAAAAGGAAAGATACCTCAGATCTCAATGGTTTAAGATAAACAAGGAGGAAATTTTCAGGAAACAAAAGTCACATGTCCAATGGCTAACTAAAGGGGATAGGAACACAAAATTCTTCCACCAATCCACTTTGAATCATAGAAGCAAAAACAATATCAGATCACTTGTCAAAGCGGATTGTTCCATGGTTACCACAAAAAAAGAAATTGCTCAGGAAGCTATTAACTTCTTCTCCTCTCACCACATGGCTCTTGGCAATGTAAATAAGGTACATGATGACTTTCTTGAGGTGATCCCTAAAGTTATTTCTGATCTTGATTTAAAGATGATGACTAATGTTGTTTCTATTGAAGAAGTTAAAAATATTGTGTTCTCCTTCAAATATTTTAAAGCTCCTAGCTCAGATGAGTTTCTCCTGCCTTTTTCTAGACCTACTGGGAAATTGTTAAAAATTACTTTTTCAATGCTGCTAGATATTTCTGTAGGTCAGGTAGGCTGCTTGACCAATTGAATTCAAGAAATTTAGCCCTTATTCCCAAAAATGTTGAAGCCTCTTTTATGAAGGATTATAGACCTATAATCCTTTGCAATACAATCTATAAAATCTTCTTTAAATTCTGGTGTTAAGGCTCAAACTGGTGCTTGGTAAAATGATTGCCCCAAACCAAAAAAAATTTGTCTAGGGAAGAAATATTTTTAATGCTGTCATCTCTATCCACGGAATTATCCACTCAATGGACAACTCTAAGAATCTTGGGATGGTCTTTAAAATTTATATTTCTAAAGCCTATGATAGAGTCTCTTGGTCGTTTCTTTTTTCTGTTCTAAGGAATTTTGGGATAGATGGTAGGTTCCTCAAGATGATCATTGCTTGTGTTACCTCACCTATGTGCTCTATTTTGGTTAATGGTGTCCCCCAAGGATTTTTCTCTTACAAAAGTGGTCTTAGATAAAGTGATCCCCTCTCTCCTTATATTTTTTATAATTTTTGATGAAGTCCTTGGGAGGAACATCCAAAAATTGGACTCTAAAGCTCTTAAAGGTGTTAAATTTGCCTCATCTCTCATCTTGGATTCCCATCAACAATTTGTTGATGATACTCTTATGTTTGGGAATCCTCAGTGGGGGAATTTGTTCTTTGAAAATAGTTTCTCAATGACTATGTTGTTATTTCTAGCCAATGTATAAACTATGAAAAAAGAAAGATATATTTCTTCAACACTGACCAATAGATTAAGGACAGAGTGGTGAAAATTATGGGATGTAAAGAAGCTGACTTACATGATGCCTATCTTGGCCTAACTTTGATCTCCAATAAATTGGAAAATAACTACCGGAATCAGCTGAATGAGAGAGTGCAAAACAAGCTGGCTAGATAGAAGGGGAAGCTTCTTAGCTTAGCTGGCAAGGCCCAAATTTTGAAAGCCTCCCTTCAGATTATTCTAATTTATTACCTATCTCTCTTCAAAATTCTTTCTTTTATAGGGGAAAAGATAAAAAAAATTTAGAGAAATTTTTTATGGTCAAGAATAGAAGAAAAAAATAGACTATCCTTGGTTAGTTGAGAAACAGTGTGCACTCCCAAAAGGAGAGGGGGTTTGGGAATAAGAAGAATATGTTTGATAAAAAATTCCCTAAAATTGGATGGAATCTTCTTGAAGGATCTAAAGATTGGGTAAAACTTTTCCAAGCCAAGTACTTGAGGAATAGGAATCTTGACTATTTTCTCTCTATGTCCGACTTGCCTAGTGGTTTTGCCTTATGGAATCATCTTGTTAAACTAAAATATGTGTTGATGTTGGGGGATAGAAAGAGAATTGGAAATGGAATGAATACTAATTTTTGGAAGGACCCATGGATTGAGACTTCTACTTTTTCTTCAATTGATGAACTGAATCCTCTCAAACAAATCTTAACTAGGATTTGTGGCAAAAAGGTTTTTGAATATATTAACTAGGAGATGGAGGAACCTAATTGGGAGGAGTTCAAATTACTATTAAGGAGGGATAATTTGAAAGGCCATAGATAGGTCAACTGGGACAAGGTTGCACAACCTTATTGGGGAGGATAAGTGGTTTGATAGAGAAAGGGAAGATGAATGACTTTGGAAAGGTAGCTCTTTAGGCTGTTTCTCAGTTAAAAAGGCTTATGAGGAATTGGAGAAGCCTATGGATATCACCAATGACCATTTTTGGGATAAGGTGTGGCTAGAGAACTTGGTCCCAGAATCAACTATTTCTGGTGTCTGCAACTCATAAAAAAATTCTTACTATTGATAGCCTAGTTAGGAGGGGATTCCAACTGGTTAATAGATGCTCCCTTTGTAAGAAGGAAGATGAGTCAATTATTCATCTCTTCTTTCACTACCAATTTTATAGGGAGGTGTGGTCCTTGTTGTTGTTGTTGTTGTCCTTAGACTTGGTGTTTTCTCACTCAATGAATTTATTTTTAGAAATATGGTCGAATTGTCCTTTTTCCCACAATGTTATTGTGACCTCTAAAACTAGGTCCCCCCTTTTCTTACTAGGGGAATATGGAAAGAAAGGAATATTAGGATGTTCAGGGAAGTAGAGAGAAGCATATGGGAGGTAAGATTGATTATAAAACTCAAATTAAGGAAAATATTGAGGCATGAAGATAAAATTTCTCTAAAGCTTGGCCTAGCTACAAAGAGATGAGGATTAAGTAGAATTGGGGTATAAGGAAGGATATCAGCAAGCTCAATCGGTCTATGTTGATAACTAGAATGGCTACGGTGTGGAGTCCTCCTTAGATAGATTGGATAAAGTGTAATTTTGATGGGTGCTCAAAAGGAAACCTGAGATTAGCAGGGTTAGGGGGTCTTTTAAGAAACCACAAAGGAGATTTCATAGCAAGCTTTGGCATGAATATGGGTGTTTGTTCTAATAATAAAGCTGAAGCTATGGCTATTTTAGGAGGCTTCAAAACTCTAAAGGAGCTCAAATTTGAAAATTTAATAATAGAGGGAGATTCCAAGCTCATTATGGATATTTTGAATGGTGTTGCTATGACACCTTGAGCGCTAAAAAATATAACTGATAAGTTCCTAGCCTTGAAGAGTTACTTCACCAACTGCAGGGTGCAACACGTCTATAGAGAGGGAAAAAAAGCTACTGATTGTGCCACCAACGTGGCTTTGAGTTGTATGGGGTGGACCCACTGGTCAAATAATAATATGTTGAGGTCTTTAAGATACATGATATTAAATGATAAATTTTAAAATGATTACAATATACATAAAAGATATGCCAAAGTTACGTGGGCAACATGGGAATATTGAGGTGTTTAAAAGGTTTATAGAGTAATGATGATTTTGGGGGTATGGTACGATATCAAATGATATCATTAGAAACTAAAATAAATCATTCTTCCCTTCCTGAGGTGCTCGATGATCACATGGATATTTTCAAATTACTAAGGGTTGTCAACTCGAATCGTGCTGATTTGCCTATTGTTAACCTCCCCCAAATTTGAAAATTGTGGAAAGGAATGAAATTAAATGAGGATTTTAAAACTCATAATAATAATGATGAGCTATTGGTTCTAAGAATTGTGGCATTGGCCCTTCCTAAAAGAAACTTCTTGATCCCACATTTTTTATGGACTCATTTTGTTATTTGGAGAAATTGTGTCTTCTGCAACAAGGAAATAAAGCCGAAGAAGTGGGTGATTATGAAGTATAGCCTACAATAGCCTAATAATGTGCAGTGAATTAAAATGGGAGGCCTAAGGAAGTGAATCAAGACTCCTAAGTGTCAAGCCCTTAAGTAGAATAAGGATTTATGGAGGCTTTTTGAAAATGATGGCATGGTTCCATTTTTGAATCTCTGAAGGCTTACAATGATAATTTAACTACTAAATTTACCAACTCTTGGAGGAAAGGTAGTGTGGATATTGGAGTGGTGAATTTTGAGGTAATGATGCAACTCATTGTAGAAGAAATTGGTCTACAAAATCAAGGGATTAAAGTTTCCAAGAAGAGTGGGGCTGATTATCAGAAGTTCATGGACAAATTCCTGCTTGAAGGGGAGAACCTTAAACGATTTCAAAATGGGTATGCCAAGTTAGAATTTCCTCCTCCCTTTGCTTTGGTTAGCCTATTTGTTATATGGTATTTTAATTTAGAGGGAAGATATATGTCAGTGTAGACTTACCATTTCTCTCTACTCAATCATATTAGGCATGGTGAGATTATCAATTTACCTTTTACCTTTTGTCTTCCCTACAACTCAATATTGAGAAGGGTGCTAGTCCTCCCTTGCACCAAGGTCTGATGTTTACCTTGTATAAGTATTCTCTAGCTCATAATCCTCATGGAAACCCTTTGTTCACTAGAATTAATAATCCTAACCGTCCAGATAGGGATAACGAGGAACCTCCCATTAAATAAATTCTTGTTGTGGCTCCTAACCCCCACCCGCCTCCCTCTGTTATTTTCAGGAGGGGGTGCTAATTCTTGCCAAGAGATCATCTCCTATGGTCAATGTCTCAAACCCCTCTACTCTTGTGGTGCAAAAAATTGAGGAAAAAGGTGTTTACGAGATGTAGATCTTCAAGGCTATGCTAGAGAAGATAAAAAACTCACCTTTATTAGTGGACCTTCTCAAGGAAAATTAGAAGAGATACTAACCCAAGTGATATAATTTATTTTTGAGGAAGGTTTTCATAATGAGGAGTTGAAGGTGACCTCACAGGGGTAGGGGAGTGGTGGAAGCGGTGGTAGAAGGTCTGCTTGCCTATCAAAAGAATCCTCTAAGGACAAGAAATGCAAACAAAAAAAATTGGTTGTGATGAGGAAGACCTGGAATTCAAAGAGTTTAAAGCTTAGGAGGAAAAATATTTATAGGATATGGATTTGAGGACTCTACATATGATATGGGGGAAGACGATATAGATGTTGAAAAGCAAGAGGATGAGGAGGAGAAAATTGAGAAAGTTGAGGAATAAAAGAATGATAGTGAAAATGTGCAGGATACATTGGAAATATGGGAATGGAGACTAATGTTGAGGACTCTAGCACTTAATTTTTGAAGATTAGACTAAAATTTTTATAGGTTAAAGTGGATGAAATGGACAAATAATTAGTTATGCTAATGAAGACCTAACTAATAGACTGATGAGGAGGGCGATGCTGGGAGCTGTTTCTAGAGAAACCAAACTTTCTAGGAATTTAAAAAAATAGGGGAAGTTGGGTGTGTTAAAGATGTTGGATGAGTATGAGGAACCTGAATGTAGGGAATACATCTCTCTTATTGACGAATATGGGGAATCATTGAAGAAAGCCAAGTAATGGCTTCTTGCTGTTGGTTTTTATGGCTGCTTTCTATTTTTTGTCTTTTTGGTTTGAAATCTTAGATTGCTATTTTATTATAGCCCTATTATGGTCTAATATTACTTGGGACACTGTTGATCCAATTAATGGTTTACGTAGTTTTAATTTTTCTAGCAAAAACTTCTTGTTTTTGATTAATATTAGCTGGACTTTGGTTACTATATTGAATGATGGCCTGCACGGTCACTCTGCTTGTTGTTTTTTGGTTCTTTATAGTGGTGTTGTTTCCCACCTTCGTCTGGCTCCTTTTCATCTTTTGGCTGTAACCATGGGATCAGGGACCTTCCCTGCTTAACTAATCAAAAACTACATATCATCTCTTAAGAAAAATTCCATCAAAACACAATCACACATGTTTTTTGTGCAACAAGGAGTTATGGGAGCGTGAACACTTATTTTATTTATTATTTTAAATGAAATTATTTACCTGAATATGAGGTTTCAATTAAGCATGGAAAAAAATTTGAATTTATTATTTGAGTATTTATTTCACCTTCTACATTATTCTTGATCACAAGTACCTTATCTATGTTTGAAGTCTACTTGTAGATACGAGTGAAACCATCTGCATAACTTGGTGAACTAAAATTAGGGCTAGTGATCCCTTCTATGTTAAAAATAATAGCAAAGCGAAGAATTGAAGGCCTAACATTTAGTTTTTATATATGTAAAATTAGATAATTTTATATGTATGCATCAACCAAAGTGTGGGTTGATAATGTAAAATCCAATGTTTTATAGTTTACTTTTCTCTAGTTGGGTTGATGCGTCTTGTACAAATCATATATATTTTTATTCTAAAAATGTATTTTCTAGATCTAGATGTAGGCTCTAATTAGATCTAATATATATTTAAACTAATAAAATTTCATATAATTAACAAATTTATTGTATTATTCATTAAAAATGACCATATTAACATGTGAAAAATTGGACACTGATTTTTAAAAATACATAATTTTGAATGGTTGAGAAGTATCATTGTTGATTACTAATAAAATCCCATTAGTAGGTAAAAATAAGGCCAAAACTATTGCGATTAAAATTTTAGTCATTCTATAATAATATAAAATATAGTAATTTAGTTATGTCACATCTCCTTGTTACATTATTTTTTAATCATGAATTGTCCTACCTTCTAAGAAATAAAAAAAAAGAAATGGATTTCTAAGAAACCATTTTATATTAAATACTCTTTACAAAGAAATTCATAGTGAAATGAAATGAGATCAAAATATTTTGACATTAACAAAGATTATGTTTTGTACAAATAGTATTTATAGAAGTAGATAATAGAAAAAATAATGTATCATTACTTCTTTACAAGTTTTTTATTTCCCTCTCACAAGGCAACATACATATCCTAGTATCCTCGACTACACACCTACACACTAGTATCATGTTTTTGTAATGCATGCACAGTAATATTATCATGGTGAGTTATCATAATGACACATTTGTATCCTTGAAATAAAAGTGAAGCATTACTAACAAAAATATTTTTTGTAAGGAAACATGCCCACAAAACCCTTTACAATACTCAAGATTAAACTTAAATAATTAACATGAAGTATTTCCATATTAGTCTTACAAAGAAAATATCAAAATCAACATAGAACTTTCAGCAACACTTAAAAACAATAAAAATAAAAAATAAGAAAAGAAGATCAGGAGCAACTGTAGACATCCAAATTTGATCACTTCCATATGATCAAAATTGTCTACTTTATTCATCTATTTCATTAATAGTGATTAAATAATTTATTTAATCATTATTTCATTTTCTGCCTAAGGTTCCTAAAGTATCTAATTAAATAAATTAAATACTTTACCTTACCCCCTTGTCTTCTCTAAATTAAATAAACATGAAAAATTATTTAATTTAGTCATTTAACCCATTTGAATTAAAATCAATTTTTAATTCTCCTTTTTCTCTCTCCTTGTCACATTCTCCATAACCCTCTTCTAATCCGGATTAAATTAATTAATCTATGATTAGAATGTGCACCACTTAATCAAGATTAAGTGTCACATCCTCCATAATCTCCCACTTGCCTCTAATCTCTCATTAATTACCTTAATCATGTGTTTGCACAACCTTAATCAGAATCATTAGCCACATTTGGCTTACCTTTTCTAGTCAACCTTCCCACTTACCATTTTTGGTATAGACTCCCTTCCCCATGTGAATTTTTAATTCACATTTATTCAACCAAGGTTCCCCTCTTCCCCATGTGAATTTTTAATTCACTTTTATCTTTCCAAGGTCTTCCCCATCCCCCATGCAAGATTCTAGAAGCCTTGACTTGTCACTTCACATGTGCCAAGGGCTTCTAGAACCTTGGACTTGTCACATCACCCACATGTGACAAATCTCCAGCTTTTTGGAGACACTCTCTTATCCACTAGATTCTTCCAATCATTATGAATTTTAAATTCACTTTTATTCCTCTAAGGAATCTTCTCATCCCCCAAGATCCACCTCATTTCCACATCACTCCACTCTAGGACATCTCACCTTCCACATGTCAAGATGTGAGGGCTTGTGAGTCCTCAACTCACCATAGCCCTTCATCTTGATCTTTGTTGGATCAATCCCAATCGTTGAATTCTCTAGAGAATTCAATTTGGCCTATAAATACCCCTTCAATTCCTTCATTTTAAGAGGATCAAGTCTTTTGCAAACAAACTCTTGCAAAATTTCCATTCAATCTCTCATCTATTTTAGCATCCATATTGCATCAATTCATCTTGCACCCACTTCATTTTCATTGCCATCCAAGGAGCACACAAGACTTCAACATCAAGGGCCAACCAAGGAAGCAACAACATGAAGGTATAACAACAATTTACTTGTTTATCTTGCTTTCATATTGTTCATCTTCTTAGGCTAATCATTGAGGTGCCCTATTATCTTGTTGTTTCTCTTTATTTCACTATTAGTTTTATCTAACATCTCTCACATTTAGGAAGCAGCATTTTATTAGGATCACAACAACCACAAACAAAAAAAGTGACATAGATACCCTCAAAAAGATTTTTTTAAAATAGTATTGAAAGGACACTCAATATATTATTCAATAACAATTAATGGTCACAATAAATTCTTAGAGTCCAATAACCTATCAAGACAAAATATAGATTAACACTCTGCAATCCACAAGGAATGTTGTAAACATAATGTTCTAAAGAGTGCAAAATACTTTCATTTTAATCCCTCAATATATAGACTTAAAGAAGCTCAAAAAACTACCAAAAGGAAAACCCATGAGAAAACCAAGGTCCAAAAGTATCATGGCAAGCATTCTCATGTAACCCACTTTAAGAGAGTGACCTCCAAAATTAGAATATAATTTTTTCATGAACATATTTGACTTCCACCACTCAAGTTGGCATATGAAACTCCTTAGTAGTCTCCATATGAAACACACACTCACTAATTAATATAATATTTTCTTACCATTTTACTATGTATTTTGTTCATTAATGTCTCATTACAACAATATTTTCAAGCCTTCATAGAATAATAAAATAATTACACGTCCCCATGCTCACATAAGTGTGCCATTTGCCCACTCAAAAATTACTATTTAGATACATAAATTATATGTACCCATTTATGAATAATTGAGTAGTAATACTTTAAGAGATGCAAAGTAAATAAAAGGTTTAATCATAAAAAAAAAATTAGTAAATTTTATTTGGATAGAGAGCACATAAATATAAGATTATTTTTCGAAGAATATAAAGAGAAAAAAAATAAATATAATTTTGAAGAATAGTCATCTCACTTATGTACAATATTACTATTGGTTCAATAAATATGACAAGATATATTTCTTGATTCATTTAAAGGCTCTAAAAATAACTCTAAATATTTAGCATGTAAAAATATAAAGAATTCAATTACAATATATGTAGGTTCACATTAAAAAAATAAATATTAGTATTGTTAGGAGACTTTGATTGATTAAAAAGTATAATGAATAGTAATAACTACCACTTACCCATCATAATGGTTACCTGCTAGGGAAAATACTAGTAAATATATTCACATTTAAAATTCAATTTAAATCTTATATATAAATTACATACATAAAATCAACTTGCACCAAAGAACTTGGAAAAAATCACATTCAAAGAATAAATATTAGTATTTTTAGAAAAAAATTGATTGATTATAAAGTACAATGAATAATAAAAATTATCACTTATCCTTCATAATAGTTACTTGCTAGGACAAGGACTAATACAACTTGATCCAAAGAATTTGGAAAAGTTCACATTCCAAGAATAAATATGTATTGTTAAATATGTTTGAATCAAGGAACACTAAGAGGGGGGATGAATCAATATTCTGCAATTTTTAACTTTACTGGTCTGATCCTTCAAGCATTTAAAACATTCAATCAAAATAAATATGCATGAACATAAAGTAAACAACAACACCATAACACATGAATTTTTATGTGGAAACCCTGTTAGGGGGAAAACCACGGTGGATGGCCAATCCACAATATGATCTGAGTATAATAAAAAAAGAGTTTACAATAAAGAGTTTACAATAGGGGAATGCACTTGCATTTAGGCACACTACCTAGAGCTCACTGCTCAAAGAAGACTCACTATCTTACAAAAATAATCAAATTAAATCCATTTGAGAAAATGAACTAAGATAATAGCATCTACCAATGCTTGATTACAGTTCCGATTAGGCTTAATAATCAATATTTTGTCCTTCTATCTAATTATGCACTTCTACTCTATTCTGCTCCAATTCACATCTCAAAATATTTAATGCACAAGTGAAAATGTGAATAATAACTCTTCTGCACTTTTGATATTCGTAAATCGCACATACACACTTCCCATTTATCAGAAAATGATATATTTGAACTCATATATATTCAATTTGTCGGCTCAATCCATCTTTAATTCTTGATGCACATCGCCCAAAGTCAGCTCCAACATAGTAAGGATCTAAATGAACATTGTTGAACACAAAAATACTTAAACAAATACTTCCCAAATATCCACAACATGTTATATCAATCGGGTCAACCTTCATGCACTGATAAAAAATAAATAAATTAACCAGATCTTCAAACTCGCACACAGATCAATACGATCCACTAAGATTCAATAGCAGTAGATATCATCTACCAAACAACATTCTCTGAGATATGCAACTCAAAATGATAACATAAAATCTTCATAAGAATCGATGAAAACAAGAGTGCCAAATGCTCT
The DNA here is from genome assembly GCA_007115665.2 of Sequoiadendron giganteum. Classification (NCBI taxonomy): domain Eukaryota; kingdom Viridiplantae; phylum Streptophyta; class Pinopsida; order Cupressales; family Cupressaceae; genus Sequoiadendron; species Sequoiadendron giganteum. The sequence continues at coordinate 221,389,897 of CM021109.1, read as the reverse complement.
ATTCTTCCTTGAATATCTTCAATCTATCTACCAATATGATCAAATGATGATGATGTGTGTATCTTTTCACAGACTAGAGTTACCATCAATGACAACACCAAATGATATTAGCAGTGTCTCTTACCAACAATCTCTCCCTTTGGCATTCATGACAACACTTAGTGAAAAATAACTAAGTGTCAGATCAGTACCAAGATGAATTACACTGCCATCTTCAAAATTCAAAAAGACAACTCTCCCCCTGAGAATTTTATACATTTTTCACTCTAATACTCTCCCCCTTTGACATCAATGGAAAAGGTTGGAATCTGCAAAACCAAAAAAAAAGATCAAACAAAACTGTTATGAGCAGACTGCATATATACAAAGATGCTTCTTTAACTTACATAAAATTGAAAACATTTGCAAAATATTTCTTCAACAAGATCAAATTTGTGTCCCAAACCCTTTTGAGACTCTCCAAAATTGTTATGTGACCATAATATAAGTAGGATTGTGTATCTGTAGACTCCAAGTTCATTGGATCACTAACTGACGTAGAATCTTCACCTTCCTTTAATGCACTTGACATTATCTCAATCTTCAAACCAATTAGGCCTCTAAGTTCACATGATTTTTCCATAATTATATATTTTCATGCTCCAAGATCCTTATCTTGTAAAGTAGAGATATTGCTTGACCTTCTTTCTTTGCAACATCACTAGCTAAAGGATCAAGCGCTTCAGAAATAGTAGTTAACTATTTTTCAAGATCCTTAACCTTCTTCTCATTAACCTCAGTAAATTTTGACAAAGACAAACATGATTTATAGATCTTTCCACTTTCGGATAGGGAAATTTGAATATTCTTCACATAGGTGTCTAACAAAGTTTTATCTTTAGCTATCATTTCTTTCAACCTACTAAACCTTTTGGCATCAAATTACTTGTGAACTTTAACCATTGTTGACTTCTCAAGTGACTTGAAATGAGTACTTATAGAGTTAATGAGTTTCTTTAGTTCACCGGAGGAGGAACCAGATGGATCTTTGACATAAGTAGGCATTATTTTCTACAGAACTCCATATGCAAGGTTTAAAAGTTCATTGTCCTCAATGTGAGACCTCAAAAATTCTTCTCTAGCCTTTTCTTAGGAAAATGATGCTACCTTCATTTTCTGAATTGGAGACAAAGTGGATAAGTCAATAGGACCTTCAATAAATTTAGGATCAAATTATTCTTGTTGTTCTACCAAAAATTTATTCACTGCCTCTGCAGTGTCTCTTGCTTCCATTGGAACTTCCTTTATATCAACTTTCTTTTACTCAACCATTGTTTCCTCAGCTGCAGATTCTTTCTTCTCTTTAGGAGTCTCAATTTTCTCATCCTTCTCAACCAATACAATTTTAGGAGCCTCAATCTCCATAGGTATTTTTGTATTGTCCATATTAAGAGGAATCTGAGTATCCTCAGTTGTATCTAGTTTTTTCTTCTTCTTCTTCTTCTTCTTCCATACTAGATGAGACATCTTTATCATGTGTTTCTTCAGTGACAACATCAATTCTATCACTTAACAAAATATTTCTCAATATTTGTTCAGTTTCCTTTGCAACTTCATCAGTCAAACCAATCATGAGCTTGTTCACCCTTGACTTGATCTTGAATTCCTTTTTGGATTTATTCAAGATTACCTTCATTTCTTCCATAGATATCACTGAACATAATTTTGCAAGAATTATTTATCTCATGTGTTCTTCTGTTCTCGCATTTACTCTCCTCATTTCCAAAATATCATTCAAGATTTTAGTTAAGCTAGGCATTATTTCAATAGGAAATTTATTGAAAATATTCAAATGCTTTATTGTTGCCTCCTCAAGAGTTCTTTGAACAGATTTATCAAAGGTTCCATACCATTTACAAAGTGGTTTAAGATTGCCATCCTTGACCAAATATTTTTCAACTTCTTCTACTAACACACCTGGCTTGTCAAATTTTTCCTTCTTCTTTGCTTTGACTTCTTCACTAGAGGATTTGTCTTTGGAAAAATTTTCTACCTTAGCACCTTGATGCTTGATTTCTCTAACTCCTTCATCTAATTTTATTTCTTCATCTTCAGAGACTGCCACATAAACTCTTTTGATTTTATCCTTCTTTCATTTTACTTCCTTATCGGATGTCTTCACTTGAGTTTGCACAAGAATTGTCTTTTCTATAGGGGTAGATAGGAGTGCATAGCTCCTTGTTGACCTAGTTCTAGCAGAGGGTGCTGCCAGACTAGCAGATTCAATTTTTGCTACCTCTTTTGTTGCTTGAGCTTCTTCTCTTTTCCTTCTAGCTTCTCTTACTTTTTCTGTGGATATGCCCATACTTTCTGCAAATATTTCTACTAATTTTCTAACTCTTCTGACTAACACATGTATCTTGATTCCATTGTGTACCTGTATATCCTTTTTTGAAAAGGCGCCAAATATTTCTTTAGATGAGTCTTAAGGTTTGCTCAAGAAGTGTTCAACATACATTTCTAAAATGTTTGCCTCAAACTCATATCCCATTGGCATGATCCAAACTGTTATGGAATCATCTGCTTCCATTAGGCATTGATCAATATCAACCATAAAGCATATATTATCTTTATAATTATCCACAATAGATGTGCGAATCCTCTCTCTAGCACACATCATACTCTGAAAACTTTTGAAATATCCCCAAATAGTGGCATTCTTTGTCTTAATGTCTGAAAATATGTGAAAGAGATCTCTGATTTGATCGGATACCGGTTTATCTTTTTGCCAATGTACCTTTCTAAATCTTAGAACCTCATTCTTGAAGTAAAAGAATAAGCATAATAAAAAATTACCATACTTAAAGGAATTTTTCTTATCCTTCTTGATTTTCCCAAGATTTTCCATTAGCTAACTTATTAGCAACTCACATAGATCATAGTTTTCATTTTACTTTACCATCTGATAGGCTACATAAATGGTTGTACCAGACACAAAATTGTCTCAGTTGGAATGATAGATTTTATAGCCAATAACCATAGATGCAAATTTTGTTGATCTTACCCCTTAGTTGTTTGTCCTTGATGACAAAGTCACAAATGATGCAATGGTATCGTAGATTGTTTGACATGTACTCATATACTTGTATTGATTATTGTTGCCTATTATTCTTCAAAAAATATAAGGTTGGTTTGGTATTCATGTTTATGGTGATTCAAGTTTTCCATGATGATTTAAGTTGTTCATGTTGATATTCAGTGTGAAATTTCTCATGATAATCTTTCAGAGGCTTTTGGTTCAGATTTATGAATGATATTCATTTATAGATCGTTATGACTATAGTGGACTGACAGTGTGATAAAGCATTATTATAGGTTCGGGATGTTCATGTTATCAGGATGGTTCTTCATTAGTGCATGACAGGTTTAGGAGCATAATCACTTCACATTGTTTGGTCTTGACTATCACATTTTAATGTGATCAAGCATGTTGATTATGCTCTCCTTGGCTTATTGGTTTGGTATGATATTGATGTTTTTTCTTGGCATATAAAATGACATTATACTTGTGTCATTGGATTTTAAACATTACTATGTGGGCATAGGTTGATCAGTTGAGGTGGTTCTATATGCTCTCTTTGTGATAAAAATACAAAAGGTTTAAAGACCTTGACATCTCCATCACATATGCCTTTGAGCCTTTGGAGATTCTATCTCTTTTATCACATTTATACTTAAATTTTTACTAAAGATTTTACTTTGAAAGGCTTGGGCAGATTCATTGGTGTATATTGGTCTTATTGTTTCTCATAAAAGGATGGCTTATTAAGGGTCACATGGCTGTGACTAAGGTATCGACCTCAATGATGTCTTGAACATATTCTTGGGTTCATTGCCAGTTTCAGGTTTCCTTATGCTTATGCTTGTGGTGATATTTTTCCTATCGGTCACTTTGATTTTCTTTTGACTTTGAGTAAAGTCATTTTGAAATTATCTTTGGCAGCATTTTTTCCTTTTTATTTCGCTGGCTGAGTGATGTGGATCAAAATTCTTTTGCAATCATCAAATTAATTAAAATTTTGGTCTCCATGGTAAAGCCTTTGACAATGAAATTCATCATGATGTTTTATTTTTTAATGATATAAGTCATTTCAGACTCCAAAGTTTATTATGTTTTAAAAAAGGGGTCGAATGTCTTCATTTGATTGAAGTTAGGGAAAACATTGATTATTATTATGCTTTTCCATTTCAGACTTCAAACTTTATTCTACTTTGGTTAAGGCATTAAATGTTTTGAAGAAAGTTTAGGGCAAGTTCTCTTTGATTTCTCATTTGCTTGGGTATGGAACCCTATCCACTGCCTTGGTAAGAATGTAACAAATATTTCTTTGAGGTTTACAACTGCAACTCAAATGACAACAAATGGACTCATAGTAAGAACCACACTGTGGTTGGTGTCTTGGTCTACCATTATTCATTGGGTGAGGACTCAAGCTGGAATGAGATTCACTAGGTTGGTAAATACTTTATGATAGATTATTCGTACATTTTTTTTGATTCATGCATGCTCAGGTATCATTTCCATCAGTTGGTTTTATATTTGAAAATGTCAGTTACTTCTTTTGGCTTGATTTTGGAAAGGCAATTATTGGTTTCTTGTTCGATTCTGAAAAAATGCATTTCAGTTACTAAAGATAAAAATGATACCCTAATAGAATATCATTTTTATTTATTCTTTCTATGAGGGGTTGTTCCACTAATTTTCTCTTGATTTGCATTGGTTATCAATATGCCCAAATCTATTGCATGTATAACATCTGTCAGCTCTATGAAAATTGTTCATTGTGTTTCTACACTCATTTGACTTATGACCATACTTGTTATAGTTAAAGAACTGACTGAAGAATGATTGACCATTTGATATCATTCTACTTCTACACTGAGAATCCATATGACCAAATTTATTGCAACTAAAATAGTAACCATTAAATCTCTGAGCATTAGGTTGTCTTATCGAATACCTTCTAGATTTGTTCATCTAATTTCCTTGCCTGAATCTCCTTTGTCCAAATCCGAAACTTTCTCCTTCCTCATATCCAAGGCCTCGCTTGTCACCTTGTATACTCTGACCTTTAATCAGTTCATCAAGCTGGGCTGAACTAGTCTTGAACTTTTCTTTGAATTCATTTACAATAGCAAGTTCATCTCTGAGATCATCAATCTATTTTTTAAGCGCTTCCTCATTGTTTTTAGATTGTTCTAGTTCATTGTCCAAACGACTGCATTCTTCAAATTTTTCTTTCAAGGACTGTACAAGCTTCTCTTCATTTTTATTTTTGTCTTCAACCTCCTTGGTCATTCTCATCATAATAGATTCCATCTCATGCTTTAAAACTATATTATCTCTAGTAATATTTTCACATTCTTCTATTTTTTTCTTTCATGCCTTGATTGAGTTGTTCATCTTCAATGCTCTTACTATCATTTTGTGTAATCTGATCATATAGTTCTTTTCTCTTCTCCTTGGACTTGTTGATTTTATCTTTTAAAGACTCAATGAATTTCTTAGCATCCATGAGGTTTTCTTGCAATTTTTAAACTTCAGATTTTGACTGATCAAGATCATCTAAGGCCACCAAAAGTTGTTGCTAAAGACTAATTGAATCCATTGAATTTATTTCCTCGATCTTCCCCAAGCTATTAAAATTCTTCCAAGGAACTAGGCTTTGATACCAATTATTGGAATCAAGGAACTCTCAGAGGGGTGGAGAATCAGTGTTCTACAATTTTTAACTTTACTGATTTGATCCTTCAAGCATTTAAAACATTCAATCAAAATAAATATGCATGAGCATAAATTAAACAACCACACCAGCATAAAACATGAATTTTTATGTGGAAACCCTGTTAGGGGAAAAACCACGGTGAATGGCCAATCCACAATATGATCTGAGTATACTCAAAAGAAATTTTACAATAGGGGAATGCACTTGCATCCAGGCACATTGCCTAGAGCTCACTGCTCAAAGAAGACTCACGATCTTACAAAGATAATCAGATTAAATCCATATGAGAAAATGAAATGAGATAATAGCATCTACCAATGCTTGATTACAGTTCTGGTTAGGCTCAATAATCAATCTTCTATCTTTTTGACTGATTTTGCACTTCTACTCTATTCTGCTCCAATTCACATCTCAAAATATTTAATGCACAAGTAAAACTGTGCATAATCACTCTTCTGCACTTCTCATATTCACAAATTGCACATACACACTTCCCATATATCAAAAAATGATATATTTGAACTCTTATATATATTCGCGACTAAGAAATTAATCACTAGCTATCGACTTAAACAAAAGTAAAAATATATTCAAGTTGTTAGCTCAATCCATATTTAATTCTTGATGCGCATCACCCAAAGTCAGCTCCAACATAGTGAGGATCTAAATGAACATTGTCAAACACAAAATACTTAAACAAATACTTCCCAAACATCTGTGACATGTTATATCAATTGGGTCAGCCTTCATGCACTGATAAACAAGAAATTAATTAATCAGATCTTTGAACTTGCACATGGATTGATACGAGCCATAAATATTTAATAGAAAAAAAGATCATATACCAAGCAACATTCTATAAGATACGTAACTCAAAATGATAACATAAAATATTCATAAGAATCGATGAACAAAAGAGTGTTGGGTGCTCTATTCTTCCTTAACTATCTTCAATCTGTCTGTCGGTATGATCAAATGATGATGTGCATATCTAATCAGGGACTAAAATTTCCATCAATTACAACACTAAATGATATTAGTAGTGTCTCTTTCCAACAAAATACATATATATATCGATTGATTCTAAAGCAAAATTTGAATAGTAATAATGACCACTTATCCATCATGATAGTTACTTGCTAGGGCAAGGACTAATAAGGAAATTTTCATTTATAATTTAATTTAAATTTAATTTATAAACTACATACATAGACAACACACTCCTAAAAACTTAGAACCACATAAATACATTATCACTTAAGAAAATGTGTCATAAAAGATAACCAAGATAACATCAGAAAGGTCCCCAAGTCATAGTCTCATAGTCAAATCTCTTTACATACAACCATAGCCTCATCACCACACAAGGTGGAGAAAGATAATCTTCCAAAAAATGTGTGATACTTTCATTTGAATCCCCCAATATATAGTGATAGTCAACCCTTTTTATGTTTTAGGCTGGCTTGTCCATGTGTATGTTGTATTCTCAATGCACATATTAAATTTGTTATATAATAATGGTTGAAGCATAAGGCACATCACATCTCTATTGATCTAAAAAGATGTGTGGAATTTATCTCAATGAAACACATCATACAAATCACACCCTTTAATGGATTCTCAAATCAATGTGCTAATCAAGGCATATAAACAAATACAATAATCATGCATCTCAATACCATGTTCACCAAATAAATTCATAGTGAATCACATAATGATAACAAAAGACTAAGCCATGAATAGATCAAATACTTGTTAAGGACATCACATGATACATAAATCATGAATTATTTCACCAATCTATATTACTCAAGTAGATTGATGCTACAAAAGGAAATAACAATTATCAACACATGACCTAATATCATAGATATTTATCTACATTTTAAAGAAAAACATTGATCATCTATAACCATTTTCAACTATCATCTAAATATCAAAAGTTGTATCATCATACACATATAAAATTGTCACAAAAGAAGGTATAATGGGTATAGAAAGGGTCTCAAAACAAATGGGCTTTACAAATTGCAAAATATTGATCTTTATGGAGGTTTCACATCTGTGTTTATGTCAAATGTTTTTACTCTCATTATTGAAAGTTTTTATAGAACATAATCCATTTTCTTGAAGTTCCACCAACATCTTATGTGTAGTTGAATCTTTTGCAATTGCATGATTTCATTTTTCTTCGCCTTGGATTAAGAATATTTCTCTATCATAAATTTTTACCATAAATTTGAATATAAATCTAAAAACCAACCATATAAGTTACTATTAGTTAAAGGCATACCAAAAAAACCAATGTGAATATAGAATCCAAAAAATACCTTGCATTATTGGGCATGCCGATTTGTTCTCTCAATACAAATTGAGGTTCTTTGCAATGCATTATTTGACACAATTCATATAACTTGCATATATAGCTACCTGGTTTTGAATCGAGAAAAATACTTAATGTGAAACAAATCCATAATAAAATTAGTACTTGTCTATAAAATCTTGTCAATTTAAAAAGTAAATATTATTCATGACATCATATAACAAACCCATTTCTAATTAGATTGATTTTGACTAGAGGTAAATAATGGATTTTGAAGGGGCATGTAACCCATTTCTAATTAGGTTGTTCGTTATATTGGACATAACATTATATGTTAGACTTTTATTTCTATAATCTAAAGAATAGAACATATAAGTCTTATTGAAAATGTGATCGGATTACACTTTATGAATGTTATACCTGGTAGGGAACACACATTCTTTGCCCTCTTCTTTGGATGATTACTTTCTACATCCTCATTTGGGATAGTTATGAAACCACCTGAATTGTTCATAGTAAAATAATTATTTCTAGTTATCAAATCACAAAAATATAAATATCCAATTTATATCTTCATTTCTCCATATTCTTGCATTAGTGAAAATTTTAATAATTTTACAAATTTTGTGCATACTTTTAATTTGTCAACTAGTTCTAAGGCTTGTAGAAGGATAAAATTTCTAAAAGGACAACCATTTTAGATATCTACATTTTTAGTCCATTACTATAATTTGTAAAATAAAATATGAAGTGTTAGCTCGGATTACATGGTGATCATTTTTTTACTGCGGCCAAACTATTTTCTCCTAAATTGGAGTTTTGAACAATCAAATCATATTTTAATATATTATTATATAGTATTATATATATTTTTTTAAATTTTTATAGGTAAGTACTACCAAGGGGATAACTCCCATAGTATAATTTCTTAAAAATAAAAGCATGCCCTTGCCATGAGGGGTGCAATACAACATACCAAAAGAATCTGTTGCTCATTCCTACAGAACACAAGATGCCTCATTTACTTCCAAGTTTTTTTGATCTTAACGCCATTTAGTGTTTTAGAATAGAATAAGATGATTTTTTCTTTGTGACCTCAATCCAATCCTATTTAGCCATATGAGGAGAATCCAGATCACCGTTGTTTCCATTTTTAGTTCTATGGGAAGCAACATTCAAAGACATTGGTGGAGTTGGAGACTATGACTTAGATAACACTAACTGTGATGAGACTGAATCCTTAGTGGGAGGAGGAGAGGTATCCACCACATTTGAGCTAGCACCAATCAAACTCTCCTCAACTCGAACTTGCGGGGCTGATGGGGAAGGGGAGCATGAAGTAGTAGTCTCCACCGTCATATCCAGTGTAGCGAAACCATCCTCCTTCGCAACTGGCGCGATGGCATAGTGGTTGGACTCTGCACCAATCCATGAAGTAGGCTGGTTTAAACCACCTTTACTTTCTGTAAACCCTTTCTTCTTAATGCACCGAGTTGTAACATGGGAGGTAGAGAAGCATTTCCTGCATCTGAAAGCAATATTTTTGTAGTCTACAGGTTGTCTCCAGTGTCTGTTTCCTACCTTCAAGGAGATTTCTGCTGGAAGGCCTTTGGATAAATCAAACTCCACATATAATCGAGCATAGGTAGAATTCTCATAACTGATGGTTTCCTTTGAAATACTATGATACTTCCCAAGCCCATTGACAATGGATTTCAAACACTCAATCTCGCAAAATTATAGTGGGAGGTAAGGAAGTCTTACCCAAAGGCACGTTGAGGAGAATATATCTATTTGAGGGTCAAAGGATGGGAACCAAGGCTTGATGCATAGGAAATCCCCTTGAAAGAACCATGGGCCAGAGTTGAGAATTACTTCCTTATCTTCCAAAGATTCAAATTCCAGAATGAAGAAACCCCTGGCGTAGGGATAAATATTGATTTTGGTCTCCATATATTCCTTCCAATTGGTGCATATCCTGTTGTGAAGATTGCACAGTTTCAACCATAACCTAAAAAATCTACAAATTAAAGCATGATCCGATAAAATCTTCCCTGTCATGCACGACACCATCCAATCAAGAATTGTATTAGAGTGGCAAACAACAAGCGGGGGACTAAGCACAAAGGGGCGAGTAGCAATAGGGTGGGTACCGCCAGAGATAGGTCGCTCACCAACCACACAACCGTTCCGCCCAAGTGCGGCCTTAAAATCCAACTTAGGGCTTTTGCTTATTTGTGAAGGAGAGGGGGGCAAAGACTTGACATTCATCGCGACCTCCTTTGTGTGACACTCTCTACCCTCCTCGACTAGACTTGAGGCATTCACAACCGATTCGCCACAGGAAGAAGACCTATCACCATCGCTGTAAGGCACGCGGGAGGAGGCAAAGAGTTTCGGCGCAGAGCAGTCCATTTATATGTTTTTATTTTTATTTTAGATTATATTTATGCATTTATTATATAAATAATATTATATTTATATATTTATATTTATTACATAAATGTTTATATAAAATTTATATAACATAAATATAGAAATATAATATAAATGTTTATATAACATAAATATATAAAAATAATATAAATATATATAATATTATAATATAAATATATAAATAATAATTTATAATATATGTACAATATAATTTAAAATATAATATTATAATATAACTATATAAATATTAGATTATAATATTCATATAATAAATATAAATATTATATTTATAAAATGAATATTTGCAATATATAATACAATTATATAGCTATTTTATATTTATCTTATCTTATATATTTTATAATTTTTATATAATTTATACTATATTTATATAAATATAATATTATAACTACTAGCATATATAACTTAAAAAATAATTAAATTCCCATTAAGGTATTAATATTTTAAAATTAAAATTAAGTAAAATAGGATAAATATACATTAGTAATAATAATGTTATTTTTTTTTTTTGAAATTATATAATAAGGTTAAGTTTAAACTTAACTTTAATTACATTTATTTTTAAAATAAATGATATAATTAATTTTGAATAAATTCAATTTAAATAATATAAATTTATAATAATATTATTAATTAATAATTATGTTTAATATTAATTATATTATTAACAATTAGTGTGAATGATAGAATTATGTTTAAGATTAAAGTTAGAAAGAAAGTCATAATTAGGTTTATGTTTGGGTTATAAGAAAGAAAGACCTTCCAAAATCTATGTCACATACTCATTAACGATGTGGGTCTTCAATTCTATTGTAAGTCTAACTATAATTTTAAGTCTACTACTAATCAAGATTTGGTAACCTTAATGCTAGTAGTAAGGTTTATTGTAACATTAATTTAATCTTAATTTGTATCTCAATTATAACATTAATCATATTTAAATATAATAATAATAATTATAATCATACCTATAATTGTTATTGTAACCCTCACCTCAAATAGACCCTAATTTCACCCTAATCATAATAGTAACCATAAACATAATCTAATGCTTTATATATTATATAATTGTAACTATAAACACAACCATTATTATAACCCAAATTGAAACCTAACCTCAATTACTTCTAATTAAATATAATGCTTAGCTAACCCTAATTAAATATATATTATAAACTATATGCTATTATTTATATATTTATATTATATTATATTTATTATTCATTATAGAAATATAATATTTATATATTTATATTTATATTATAATATTATATTATATGTTATTATGCTCAAATATAATTTAAAAAACAAATATAAATATAGAATGTTCTATATAAAAATATGATTTGATGTTTAAAAATCAATAATAATAAATGAATAATTGTTACATCACCATTACAGCGTGAATAAAAATATATAATATTATATAAAAATGAATGAAAACAAAAAACAAAATTGCAATTAAGCAGAGTCCACACTAAACATCAACCTTAACGTGTGCTGTTTAAGCCCCACCTTAACTTCCAAAGAATAGCTTTTTTCTTTTTAACATGGAAATTTAATTCCATTACCAAAGACCATCCCTTGGATTTAATCATGTAGAACAGAATAGTTTACAACTAAAAAATATTTAATTTTAATTAAGAAAACTACCTCCGGGGGAGCAACTCTGGTTAGAGTCATCTTTGGAATTGTCCCTTATGACATCATCCTTTCCATTACCAATATGGTCTTTAGATATTAAGGATTGCACTGGTGTTGTCAAAAGATTTTGTTTTTAGTTTTGGCCCTCTTCTTTGGACGATCTTCTGCCATACATATACCTTCATTTTCCTCTTCTAACTTATGCTTTCCAGTTGAAAGTCTATTATCCTTCTTGTCACTGGATTTCATATGTGGAAGTGGATTCAGGTCTGTACCTTGCATTGATTTGCTGCTACAAGATAAATTCTTCTCCTGTTGGGTTTCTCTTCTATGACATTGATCTTGTTCTTATGAAACAACCATATCCACTTCTCCTGAATCTATTATCTATCCCAAAATCAAAATATTATCTCTCTGCATTCGATTTTTTTTTTTTAAATTACAGCTAACATAATTAAACTCAATATTATATGAAGACAAACCATTTTTCCTTGAGCAATGATATTGGATGCATGTTGAGTTTCATTCCCAGTCATGTCCATTGAACTTTGGGAATAGATGTGACGGTCATGATATATTCCCATTCCCTTATTTACAAAACAAGTATTTCAGATTAAAAATTCTCAATTATTATTAGACTTATCTATTGATTAGTAAAAATAAATTTAAATTCGACAGCTAAACTACTTAATCTTTCGGTTGTGATAGTCTTCTAAGACTGTATGCACTAACAACAATGTTTGAAATTACCTTTAACAATGCCAACATATGTTCAGCAGCTTTAGTTTTTGCAAACTTCTTATTCATGTCTGACCCTTCTGCATCTACAGTGGATTCCTTAATCTGTATTTGTACAGTGGCCACATGAACTTTTCCTCCCTTAATGATGTTCTTCCAGTTGGGTTTATAATGGTGCTGTTTGCAGAGCTCATGCAACGCCCGTAGTGGATGCAATTTCATGTTTCCAGGTGTAATCAAGGGAGACAGAATAGGTTTTATTTTTTCCAGACAATATCTAGTTCAAATCGAGTATCCACTAATATTGCGCCTGAAATGCTTTCTATTAAATCTCCTAGTACCTGCATTCAAGAAAAATAGTAAGTTGTAATCGAAGGGAATGCTTATATTAACGCACAAACTAACTAATGTCACGTCAGTAGGAATTAGCAGAGATAGAAATTTAAACAGATAAAATTATTAACTCAGAACTGCCATTTTAAAAAAATTTGCTACTTGAGAGCAAATTATATTCCTCCTTTTTTTTACTCTTTCTCCATTTCTTAATTACACACATAGATCCATATATAGTTTTTACGTTCCACATAAAAAAAATTAAAACCACTTAAATGACATTAAATATGCCAGCAACATATTCGTCCTAACCAAGGTGTAAACGGATTAATATTCATCCTTATACAGAACAGTTTGCCAGCGCACAGAAGAACTAGTTGTCAACAAAAAGACATCACCCGCGTTACCGCCGACGGTAAAGAAAATGGTCGCGGTGACCGCAGTAAACGAACGCACAAACCAGAAGGAGATCCACCACAATACCGTAGTGGTTAAGCGTTAGACCATGGTGGATGCGGTGACGGCGACGACGGTCGAAGGTTGAGGCGAGAGCTATTAGCGCGATACTGCTCGTGGTTAAGCAGAAGACTGCAGGAAGGCGGTAGCGGATGCCATGCGGTTAAGTGCAATGTCGGAGGAGAGGGGTGGTTAAGCCGCGGTAGTGAGGTGACAGCAGGAGACTGCCAGGCGGTTAACCACGCAACTGGAGGCAATGGAGTACATGATTGCGATAAAGCGGAAGGCAGTGGAAGCGACACCCGTGAGACCGCAAAGAATAGAGGGAGTGGCCGAGGTAGCTCGGTGGACTTTGCAGAACCGTGAGCAATTGAAACAGAAGGCGCGGGGGCGTGGAAGGAACAAGAGACGATGGCGGGAGTGGAGTGAATCTCCAACACTACCCCATGAACAGAACTTCCGCCCATCATGACGCCAAGTCTGATCCGTTGAAAAATAAATGAATCAGTCCCAAGTGCTTTCGTGAAGATATCTGCTTGCTACTCCTCTGTCCTACAAAACTCCAAAACGATTTCTCCATTTGTGATTAGCTCCCTCATGAAATGAAACTTGGTGTCGATATGCTTGCTTCACTTGTGAAATACCGGATTCTTTGAAAGAGCGATGGCTGAATTGTTATCATAGTAAATTGTTGTTGCCTTTGTCTGCTCATTTTGAATCTCCATCAAAACTCGTTTCATCCATACAGCTTGACATGATGCACTGGTAGTTGCAACGTACTCAGCTTCAGTTGATGACAATGTAACTATTGGCTATTTCTTTGAAGCCCATGCAACTACACCACTTCCAAAACTAAAGACATAGCCGGAGGTGCTCTTTCTGTCATCCACACTTCCAGCACAATCACTGTCTGTATATCCAGTTAATCTAAAAACTTGTGATCTGGAATATTGGATTCCAAAATTTCTTGTGCCATTAACATACCTCAGAATTCTCTTTCTTGCTTGCCAGTGATTCTCCTTTGGTATTTCCATGAATCTGGAAATCAAGCTGACTGCATACGTAATGTCAGGCCTTGTGGCTGTCAAATACATTAAACTTCCTACTAACTGTTTGTACAAGGTTGGATTAACTTCTGAGCCTTTGTCTTCTCTGCTCAATTTCAGTCCAGTCACCATTGGAGTAGGTGCTGACTTACAGTTTGAAATATTGAATCTCTTTAAAACATCTTTTGCATATTTAGACTGTGAAATAAAAATACCATCTCTGTTCTATGTTACCTCAATGCCTAAAAAATACTTCATCATGCCCATATCTGTCATTTCAAATTCTTTCTTCATTTCTATTTTGAAAATTTCAACTGACAGATTCCCTGTTAAAATCAAATCATCAACATACAGGCATATTATCAGAATTTTACCTTCATCATTCACTTTGGTATACAATGTGGGTTCACTGTCACATCTGGTAAATCCATTGCTTGTGAAATAACTGTCAATTCTGCTATACCATGCTCTTGGGGCTTGTTTTAAACCATACAGTGCTTTCTTCAGTTTATAGACTTTGTCTTCTTCTCTTGATATTTCATATCCTGGTGGTTGTTCAATGTAAACTTCCTCTTCTAGATATCCATTAAAGAATGCTGACTTCACATCCATCTGATGTACTAACCACTTGTTTTGTGCTGCTAAAGCCAATAACATTATGATTGTGTCAAGTCTTGCAACTGTTGCAAATGTTTCATTGAAATCTACTCCAGGTTGTTGTGCATAACCTTTCACCACTAATCTTTCTTTGTGCTTCTGCACTTCTCCATCTGCATTTAATTTAGTCTTATAAATCCATTTAACACCAATAACATCTTTGTCTTTTGGAAGACTTTGCAATTTCCAAGTCTGATTGTTTTCTATTGAATCTATCTCATCATCCATTGCTGTTAACCATTTCTCTTCCTTGATTGCATCCTCATAATGAATAGGATCTTCAGCTTGTGAATAAAAAACAAATAATGTAAATTGCTGTGGATTGTTCTCACCTTCATTCTAATTATAGATATCAGTCATGCTTCTGATTTTCTGTCTTCTCATACTAGCCAAAGTAGGATTTGATAAATCACTTGAGTCTGCAGAATGTGGACTTGAAGGTCCTGCGCCAGAAATTCTTGTTGTGGAAGGTGTCTGCAGACCTCTTGTTGCTGCTCTAGTAATACTTGCTGGTGTCATTTGTTGACCACTTGAATGAGGTTGATTTGGAACTACGAGTACATTAGTTTGAACTGTATTATCATTCTCATCTTGAGGGATATTGACAGTAACATTGACTGTATTTTCTTTGCTTCCATCCCATATTCATCTTCAATAAATTGGACATCCCTACTAATTATAACTTTCTTAGTAGATGGATTAAACAATTTATATGCTTTGGATTCTTCACTATATCCAACAAAAATGCATTTCTCTCCTTTGTTATCTAGTTTTCTTCTCAACTGTTCAGGAACATGTGCATATGAAACACAACCAAAAACTCTCATGTGTGAAACACTGTGCTTTTTACTTGTCCATGCTTCTTCAGGTATAATATTCATTACACTCTTTGCTGGGCATCTGTTCATGATATATGCTGCACAAGATATAGCTTCAGCCCAAAATTCATTTGTCAAGTGCTTGGCTTTTAACATACTTCTAGCCATCTTCATTATAGTTCTGTTTTTCCTTTCAGCTACACCGTTCTGTTGAGGTGTGTATCTTGTTGTGAACTATTTGTGTATTCCATGTTCTTTGCAAAAATTTAAAAACTCTCTTGAAATGTATTCACCTCCCCTATCTGTTCTCAGAACTTTGATGAAACAACCACTCTGTTTTTCAGCTAAAGATTTAAATTGAAAAAAGTAACCAAACACATCACTCTTCTGTTTCAGAAAATACACCCATGTCTTCCTTGAATAATCATCTATAAATGTCAGAAAATAGAAACTACCACCTATTGAAGGTGTCTGCATTGGACCACATAAGTCTAAATGAACTATCTCTAATGGGGCTCTTGCTCTAGTGGACTTCCCTGCTGGGAAAGATTCTCTATGTTGCTTTCCAAGTATACAACCCTCACATACACTTTTTGGTTTTTGAATTAATGGAATTCCCTTTACCATGTTCTTCCTATGAAGTAAATTCAAACCACCAAAGTTTAAATGACCAAATCTTAAATGCCAAAGCCAATTCTCATCCTTAACCTCTACCTGAAATACAGTTTGAACAACAGTTGAATCCTCTTTTGCTTGTGCAAAATTTGTACTCAAAGCTGGCTGAATTCTCAAGGGAAACATTCTATTGTTTGTCATGTGAATTTTTGCAATCAACCGACCACTTGGGTATTTGTCTAAAATAGTGCACAACCCATTTTTGAAAGACACTCTAAAACCTTTTTGAATTAACTGTCCTACACTCATCAAATTATGTTTAAGACTAGGCACAAAATAAACATCAGAAATATATTTCTGCTCCCCTTGCTTGGTTAGAATATTAACATTCCCTTTTCCTTTTACTGACACTTTGTTATCATTTCCCAGGGTAACATCTGACTTGATGTTCTCATCTAGACTTGTGAATAACTCTAAATTCCCTGTCATGTGATTACTACAACCTGAATCTAAAAACCGAACTTCTTTCTCACTAGCTTGAGCTACATTACAGGCTAAAAACATAGTGCTCTTATTAGGTCTATTGTCTTGACTTTCTCTAAAAAAATTTGCATTTTGTCTACCCGTTTCATTCTTTTTCTTTCTACACTCATTCATATAATGGCCAAACTTTTTACAATAATGGCATTGGACTTGAGATTTATCATACCTTTGTCCTTGAGGAAAGTTTTGTGATGGGTTTTGGCTGCTGCTTCTTCCACTTGAACTTGACTGGTTATTTCTTCCACCTTTGTTGAAACTTCTTCCTCTTGATCTGAAATTCGTTCTACCTCTGCCTCTTTCTTGGTTAATTGAAGCTTGTGACTTGAATGCATGCTCCAATGACATATTTGCAGTTCTGCTGAGTCTGTGCTCATGAGAAATTAGTGAGGCATATAGCTCATCAACTGAGTATTGTGTGAGATCCTTTTTCTCTTCTATTGTGACTGAAATTGTCTCAAATCTTGTGGGTAAGCTCCTCAAAATTTTCTCTATAACTTTGACATCTTCTAGTGTCTGTCCATGTGTCCTCATCTGGTTTACCAGTCCCATTATCTGAGTAAAATATGAATCTACAGACTCATTTTTTTTCATAAACAGAGTTTCAAACTCTCTTCTCAATATTTGCAACTTTGCAGTCTTGACTTTCTCCATACCTTGATATGCTATCTGTAATATGTCCCATGCTTGCTTAGACTTAGTAGTGGCTGATATTCTGGGAAAGATCCTCTCAGGCACACCTTGTAAAATAAACAAGTGAGCTTTTGAATCCTTCTTCTTGTTATCCTTCAATAAGTCTTTCTTTGCTTGTGTCAATGCATTAAATGCTGCTGCATCTACTGGTTCTGGAAACCCATTTTCTACATACTCCCATAAGTCTTGTGAACAAAATAAAGCTCTCATTGTTACATACCAGTAGTCATAATTCTTTCCATTCAATTGTGGAATTTTTGGATTACTCAAGCTTGTGCTTGTTGCCATGATTGTTTAGACTTTCTCTAACTTAACCTTACAGCTCTAATACCATGAGTAGGAATTAGCAGAGATAGAAATTTAAACAGATAAAATTATTAACTCAGAACTGCCATTCTTAAAAAACTTGCTACTTGAGAGCAAATTATATTCCTCCTTTTTTTTACTCTTTCTCCATTTCTTAATTACGCACATAGACCCGTATATAGTTTTTACGTCCCACATAAAAAAAATTAAAACCACCTAAATGACATTAAATATGCCAGCAACATATTTGTCCTAACCAAGGTGTAAACGGATTAATATTCATCCTTATACAGAACAGTCTGCCAGCGTACAAAAGAACCAGTTGTCAACAAAAAGACATCACCCGCATTACCACCAACGGTAAAGAAAATGGTCGCGGTGACCGCGGTAAACGAATGCACAGACTAGAAGGAGATCCACTGCAATACTGTAGCGGTTAAGTGTTAGACCGTGGTGGATGCGGTGACGGCGACGATGGTCGAAGGTTGAGGCGAGAGCTATTAGCGCGATACCACTCGTGGTTAAGCAGAAGACCGCGGGAAGGCAGTAGTGGATGCCATGCGGTTAAGTGCAGTGCCGGAGGAGAGGGGCGATTAAGCTGCGGTAGTGAGGTGACAGCAGGAGACTGCTAGGCGGTTAACCGCGCAACCAGAGGCAGTGGAGTACATGACCGCGATAAAGCGGTAGGCAGTGGAAGCGACACCTGTGAGACCGCGAAGAACAGAGGGAGTGGCCGAGGTAGCCCGGTGGACTTTGCAGAATCGTGAGCAGTTGAAACAGAAGGCGCGGGGGCGTGGAAGGAACAATAGACGATGGCAGGAGTAGAGTGAATCTCCAACAACGTCTATGATCGTACTAAATAACTCACTTCTTCATCTAAGAAAAAGATACAATTGGACTGAAGCATGCACTAAACGAAGAATTCTCACAATGTAAAACTAAATAAATTGCCTTGGGAGCATGCATTCTTGCTCCAAATGATGCAAACTGGCAATCACCACCTTTACGTCGTTCAAAATCCTCAACAAACTTTTTTATTTGATTTCTTAATTCATCTGAATGATGACGAAGATGGTTGTGAATATAATGTTTCACTATTATTTGAGCAAAGTTCTCATTGTTAACAACTGCCTGCCATAAATCTGATAGAGTTCCCTGGGATAGTTGTTGGTATGTTGAATAATAATGCCGAGTAATAAGAAAATCCAGCATAGAGTCGCCTAGGAATTCCAACCGCTGCCAAATATAGACAAAATATTAACTTATAGTCCTGAGGAATTTCATCTTGCAAGTACTATCAAAGTTTGTGCAATGTAAGGTGAAATAGAAATTACCTGGTAGGAACACCCTCCAAGTTCATTATTTGAAGCATGTGTGATTGCTTCCACTAAGAGGGATGGGTTCTCAAAGTGGTAATTTAGAAGCGATTGTAATTCGTTCAAACTTGTGTTCAAGACATTATGATAAGAAAAAGTATGATCGAGTGCATTCTCTAATGACTTGTCTTCAATGTCAATCTCCATGTTCATCCACTTCATGAACTCAAAGGCAGCAATTGTACCACCTCCAACTAAATGTGCTCCAATTAAAGCTTCCACAACATCTGATATTGTTTTGGAGTAAATCCATTGATGTCTCTCTTTGTAATGTCCCCTTTTCGAGCATGATCTTTCCAGTGACAGTTAGCCTATTTTGGAGACCCGTAGGCTATTCGGAAGGTGAAATTAGGGTTTCATGTTTCGAAGGATGCTCTTGCTTGAGGTTGGTTGTTTCAATGGCGGATTCTTTCTAGGTTTTCAGAGAGCTTCGCAGTGATATGTTGTTCTGGGCATTCTGAGCAATTTCAGGAATTTACTATTTTTAGTAAATTCTATTTCTGGCAGTATTCCTGTTGGTTTCGGCATGGTTGACCTTCTACTTCAGACTGATCAGTTGGCTTGCTCATTTATGGCTTCGGGGCACATTTGGAGAGATAAGTTGAATTATTTAATTAAAGTCATGTTTTAATGTTATATTTTAACATTGACCCCCTTGGCCTAGCTCGTCACTTTAAGTTGTTTTAAATGATGTCTTTATGGGTGGGCGCCTCATGGAAAGAAATTAATTATATTTCTTATAAAGTAAAGATTAACCCAAGCTCAAATTGGATGCCAACTTCAAGGAGGAAATAAAGTATTACTAAAAAGTCAAAGTTGCTTGGAAAAGTGGGACGCCTTCTATTGGAGAATTAGGGTTTGGTTCGAAAAGGAAGTTTAGGGTTTCGAGAAAGATCACCTGCAAATTATAGAAAGAGGCCATTGGTTATCATTGAGACTATCTTTTGTCTACAGAAATGTTATGTTGCTGGATTGGCTTTGGGATTGCTTCGAGGAATGAAAGCCTCCTAGCTTGGCATTGCTTCTCGCTTGAAAGATAGCGACTAGTGGTGAAGTAGTTTAGTGTTGAGTGATTTGTAGTGGATTTCTGCATTGTAATTCATTGTGTGGTTTTGTAGATCAACTTATTTGCATTTTAGTGAAATTCTGGAGTTGCATTTTCATTACAGCAGATTGTCTTTTTATTCATAAGTCAAAAAATACAAAAAGAATCGTTCTGGGTATTGTCTCATTGTGTTTCCCTGTTGGAGGCGACCCTTCATGAATATTTGCAGATTTTAATATGAAGTTTATGATTTTATAAAGCAAATTCGTCATTCCTTGAAGGCCATACTTTCTAGGGTGTCTTGGGATTCATGCCAGTAATTAATAACCACTTTCAGTTGCCATTTCTTATTACTAAACTAGGCGCCATCTTTTTGAAGGTCTATTGCATCAAATTTGAGGTCATTGGGATCAGTTTTGAGTGATATATGAGCAATTTAGTGGGTTACAGGCATGCTGGTTATATAATTTAAAGTGCAGGTCTGTCATAACAGATTTGAAGAAATCTGCATTCTCCTTCTTGGATTGGTGTTAGGAAATCATTAAAGGCTTTGTCCGTTCAGTGATTGCAATAGTATTTCCTTTACCTCCACCCTATGGTAGCTCCTTTCTCACTCTGGGTTAGAAAGCACATTCTGGGTGTTGAGTACTTTCAGTTTCAGCATCTCAGTTATTTCTTTCAAGCATTGTAATTTCTTACACTCCGCCATATGGTCGCCTCAACTCCATACTGGATTGGGTAGCACATACTTGGTGTCGAGTTCCCTTTCAGTACTTAGTGTAGAAGACCCTCTGACCATATGCTCGCCATCATCGGCGCCATTCTTGGTTAGAGTTCTTGCATAAGCATTTTGATTAAGATCCTCTGACCAATGCTCACTCCTTGCCCACATTGGGATCTTGGTGAGCATTCTGGTTAGAGTTGCTTCAGCAATGTTTTGGTTTAGCTGCTAACCTTAACGGGTGCATTGGTTTGTAATTTGTAATTGGAAAAAACAAAAAAAAATTGGCTCGGAATATTTTAGTGGTATCAGAGCCAAGATCTTGCCATCCTGTGAACAAACTATCTATGAGTGATAGAGAAAAGAGGTACATTGCAAGGGAAGACAAGAAGGTTGGAAAACAGTTCTAGCCCTATCAGGCTCCAGAAGGTCAAACAGCTTCAGAGGTTTTGAGGGCTCATTGGGAGTCTTCTCAGGAAACAGACATGGCAGAAGGTGAGAGATCAGTTGGGGGTAACGAGAGGGTTACCAGCAACAGAGATGATAGTGGAAAGGGAAGAGAGAGATCCATAAGTCCGAGATAGAGATTTGAAAGGAAAATGGATGCCTTAATGGATATGGTATCGCTCATGATGGGGAAAGTGGGCCAGAACACCATTCCACAAAGCAACCTAGGACATAGAGGAGAACACAGTGCCTCCAACCAGCATGATGGTCATGCAACTCAACCTTTTTTAAAAAACACTTACATCTCAGCCAGGCCATTCAAACCCACCTTCTTGGCACCTGTAAACACTCAGCCAGATCCTGAAGAAAATGCTTCATTCGTGGAGTAGTTGAGGCTTGGCCATGTGGAGTATGATTCTCTCCCTAACGACATCAAGATGGATATGTCCTATAATGACTTTATGGATCATAAAAGAAAGAATAAAGGACAAGGGAGACATTATGAGCAAAGAAGAACACCAGTGCAAGGGGACTTGTATCAAGCTGTCAACAAGGTTATACTTCCACACTATGACGGGAGTGATAACAGTTCAGCCCGAGCTTGGATACAGAAGCTGGATAACTATCTAGCTCTCAGACCCATGGCAGAAGAAGAGGCGATCAAGTTCGCTACATTACACCTTGATGGGGTGGCGCACGAGTGGTGGTACCATGGCCTAGTTACCTTGGGTCATCGGTCTATCACAACTTATGATGAGTTCACCAATAGGCTCATCGAGAGATTTGAGAAAAAGGATCCTGAAATTCATTTCAGAGAATTGGCGCAGTTGAGGCAGTATGGCATAGTTGATGCCTACATAGCGGAGTTCCAAAGACTCTCAGTCATGGTCACTGGAATCACGGAGAGGCGATTGGTGATCCTTTTCAGTGAAGGATTGATGGAACCACTCAAGGGATGGATTAAAGCTTTTGATCCACCCTCCCTATAGGAGGCCGTGAAGAAGGCAAGAAACATAGAGTGGGCTGCTCCTAAGGCAAAGTTTCAATCCAATCCACCCTTTCACAAAGGGGATAAAGGAAAAATACCTCATCAAAGACCTCCTTCGAGACCTCAGCACAAGGAGTTCAAACAGCATAATCCTCATGTCACAAGATTGGATCCAGAGACAGTGAACGAACTCAGAAGAAAGGGGTTATGTTTCCGATGTAGGGAAAAATGGTCTCAAGATCATGTTTGTCCAAAGGGAGTTAAATTTAATTAGATTGAATACTGTTCAACTGGTGAATGTGATTCTGATTTTTCAAACCAGCAATCTGATTTTGAAGATAGTGAAATGGAAAGAGTTCCAGAAGAGTCTGAAGATGAAAAAGAAAGTGGAGTTATTTTGGCTCAACTTTCGAGCTTTCAAAGTAATGAATCCTTCAAGGTTCGAGGGATGATTAAGGGGTAGCGAATAGTTGCTTTGATTGATACCGGGGCAACACATAACTTCATTGGTGAAGTTATGGTGGCAAAGAAGGGGCTGCAAATAGAAGAGTTTGAAGGCTTCAAAGTCATGATTGCTAATGGATTCCACATCTCATGCACCAAGAAGATCTCAAACATGACTATGCAATTGGGAAACTATGAAGTCAAGGACGACTTCTATGTGGTTAACATTGGAGATACGGATGCCGTTTTAGGCATTCAATGGCTGCGTTCACTGGGAGAGATCTCCTTAAATCTGCAAACTATGGAGCTTAAGTTTCAATCCGATGGGAAGAGGGTAGTACTAAGAGGAATGTCCAATGGGGGTCCTCGGGTTGTGTCATTCAAGAGAATGGCAAGGCTGGTTCATCATGATCAAGTTGAGTGGGCTGCAGAATGTATGATCCTTCCTACTAGTCCGGTTGACACTAAGAGAGACTATCCTCCTGATGTGCAGTCTTTACTCACAAAGAAGAGCAAGGTATTTGCTGATTTACCTCCTGGACCACCACCTAAACGGGGTTCGGAGCATATCATAGAGCTCAAGGAAGGAGCTAAACTAGTTATTACAACTCCGTATCGGTACCCTAAGAAGCAGAAGGATGATATTGAGAAAAATATTTAGGAACTCTTGGAGATGGGTTTCATTCGTCCAAGCAAGAGTCCCTTTGCTTCAGCTGTGGTTCTTGTGAAGAAGAAGGATGGTACCATGCGCATGTGCGTGGACTATTTTGCTTTGAATCAAAGCACCATCAAAAACCGATACCCCATTCCAAGGATAGATGAGCTCATTGATGAGCTACATGGGGCCAAGTTCTTCTCGAAGATTGATTTGAGATCGGGCTACCACTAGATTCGAATGAGAAGATCTGATGTTGAGAAGACAGCTTTCAGATGTCACTATGGCCACTTCGAGTTCCTAGTCATGCCATTTGGGCTGACTAATGCTCCTACTACCTTCTAGTCTTGTATGAACAGAGTTTTTCAAAAGCAGTTAAGGAGGTTTGTGTTGATATTCTTCGATGACATTTTGATTTACAGCAAGACTTGGGAAGAACATCTCAACCACTTGGAGGAAGTGCTTAATATTTTAGAATCTGAGAGCCTGTTTGCCAAAGAGTCCAAATGTGAATTTGGGATGAAGGAGTTACTTTACCTTGGCCACATAATCAGTGCTGAGGGAGTAAAAGTTAATCTTGAAA
Organism: Sequoiadendron giganteum; assembly: GCA_007115665.2. Taxonomy (NCBI): domain Eukaryota; kingdom Viridiplantae; phylum Streptophyta; class Pinopsida; order Cupressales; family Cupressaceae; genus Sequoiadendron; species Sequoiadendron giganteum. The sequence goes on along the minus strand of CM021109.1, from coordinate 221,365,247 downwards.
AGATCAAAGCAGTTGTTGATTGGCCACCTCCTGAGAATTTGACTCAGTTGAAAGGGTTTTTGGGTCTGTGTGGATTTTATCGTAGATTTTTGAAAGGCTACTCACAGAATGCTGCCCCCCTTACTGACCTCATGAAAAAGGGAGTCTTTTGTTGGTCAGAAAAGGTTCAAACTACTTTTGATAAGTTTAAGAGGATCATGAGCTCTTGTCCGATTCTGGCTATTCCGGATTTCTCCAAGCCTTTCGAGCTACAATGTGATGCATCCGGTGAAGGAGTTGGGGCTGTTTTGATGCAAAAAAAACATCCAATACTATTTGAGAGTAGAAAGCTAAGAGGTGTTGAAAGAACCTACTCCATTTATGACAAGGAAATGCTTGCCATTATGCATGCATTAGCTAAGTTCAGACAGTATTTGGTGGGAAACAAGTTTGTGGTCAAGACTGATCACAATAGTCTCAAACACTTCATGCATCAGAAAGATCTTAACGAGAGGCAACAAAAGTGGGTGAGTAAGCTTCAAGCTTACGACTTTGACATTGAGTATGTCAAAGGGAAAAATAACGTTGTTGCTGATGCTCTATCTAGGAGACCCCATTTGAGCTCATTGTGTGAGCTTACCACTGATTGGAAGGACATGTTGCTTGCTGATTATGCCAAAAATCAGTTTGCAACCAGCATCATTGAGGGTACTTTTCATGATGAAAGGTACAAGGTGATTGAAGGGTTGATACACTACAAGGGGAGAATCTTTCTGGTGGCTGATTCTAAGCTCCGGAAGAAGATTTTAGTGACATTTCATGACATTCCACTTGCTGGTCACCAAGGATTCTTTAAGACATATAGGCAGATCCGTGAAAGATTTTCGTGGAAAGGATTGAAAGGAGAGGTTCAATGCTGCATTCAAGAGTGTTCCGTTTGTCAAATGAACAAGAATGAGCATACTTTACTAGTCGGTCTGCTGCAACCTCTCCCTATTCCCAATCAAAAATGGGAAAGCATATCGATGGACTTCATCACAGGGTTGCCCAAGGTCCAAGGGAAGGATTGTATCTATGTTGTAGTGGATAGACTAACAAAATTTACACACTTCTTCGCCATTACCAGCTCTTTTTCAGCAGCCCAAGTTGCCGATCTATTTTTTCATGAGGTGCTTAGGTTACATGGGCTGCCAAAAAACATTATGAGTGATAGGGACAGCAAGTTCCTAAGCACTTTTTGGCAAGAGGTCTTCAGAATGAGTGGTACTGTGCTTACCCCAAGCACTAGTTATCACCCCCAAACAGATGGACAAATTGAAATAGTGAACAAGTGGTTGGAAGGCTACTTGAGAAACTATGTTTCGGAGCAGCAAAGAGCGTGGGTTAAGTGGCTTCACATTGGCGAATACTATTATAATTCTTCTTTTCATATGTCAATAAAGATGTCACCTTTCTTGGCTCTTTATGGTTATGAAGCACCTAGCTTTGCTGATTTGGTGTTTGGTGATAGCAAAGCTCCTCAAGCCAAAGACTTATTGCAGTAGAGTCAAGACATCATGAAATCATTGAAGGACAATCTTTAGATTGCACAGAATCAGCAGAAGATGTATGCTGATCAGAGGCATGTTGAGCACTCTTTCGAGGTTGGGGATATGGTTTATCTCAGACTACAACCTTACAGACAGTCTACTCTCAAGAAGGGTGGAGCTGAGAAGCTCAAACCTCGTTTCTATGGGCCGTTCAAAGTTATCAAAAGGGTGGGAGCAGTAGCGTATGAATTGGAGCTACCTTCAAGTAGCAAAGTGCACAATGTCTTCCACGTGTCTCGCCTCAAGAAGGTGCTTGGATATAATGTTGTTGCTGCATCACAGTTGCCTCCTTTGGATGAGGAAGGACAGTTGGTTTTAATTCCAGAGGAGATTCTTGATTCTCGAGAACGTTCCTTGAGGAACAGAACAATCAGAGAATACTTGGTGAAGTGGAAAAATTTGCCTTTAGAGGATGCAACTTGGGAGAATGATGAGATTCTGCAGCATCCAGAGTTGCAATTGCTTGAGGACAAGCAATCTTAGGGAGGGTGGACTGTAATGTCCCCTTTTCGAGCATGATCTTTCCAGTGACCGTTAGCCTATTCTAGAGACCCGTAGGCTATTCGGAAGGTGAAATTAGGGTTTCATGTTTCGAAGGATGCTCTTGCTTGAGGTTGGTTGTTTCAATGGCGGATTCTTTCTGGGTTTTTAGAGAGCTTCGCAGTGATATGTTGTTCTGGGCATTCTGAGCAATTTCAGGAATTTACTATTTTTAGTAAATTCTATTTCTGGCAGTATTCCTGTTGGTTTCGGCATGGTTGACCTTCTATTCCAGATTGATCAGTTGGCTTGCTCATTTATGGCTTCGGGGCACATTTGGAGAGATAAGTTGAATTATTTAATTAAAGTCATGTTTTAATGTTATATTTTAACATTGACCCCCTTGGCCTAGCTCGTCACTTTAAGTTGTTTTAAATGATGTCTTTATGGGTGGGCGCCTCATGGAAAGAAATTAATTATATTTCTTATAAAGTAAAGATTAACCCAAGCTCAAATTGGACGCCAACTTCAAGGAGGAAATAAAGTATTACTAAAAAGTCAAAGTTGCTTGGAAAAGTGGGACGCCTTCTATTGGAGGATTAGGGTTTGGTTCAAGGAAGTTTAGGGTTTCGAAAAAGATCACCTGCAAATTATAAAAGGAGGCCATTGGTTATCATTGAGACTATCTTTTGTCTACAGAAATGTTATGCTGCCGGATTGGCTTTGGGATTGCTTCGAGGAATGAAAGCCTCCTAGCTTGGCATTGCTTCTCGCTTGAAAGATAGCGACTAGTGGTGAAGTAGTTTAGTGTTGAGTGATTTGTAGTGGATTTCTACATTGTAATTCATTGTGTGGTTTTGTAGATCAGCTTATTTGCATTTTAGTGAAATTCTGGAGTTGCATTTTCATTACAACAGATTGTCTTTTTATTCATAAGTCAAAAAATACAAAAAGAATCGTTCTGGGTATTGCCTCATTGTGTTTCCCTGTTGGAGGTGACCCTTCATGAATATCTGCAGATTTTAATATGAAGTTTATGATTTTATAAAGCAAATTCGTCATTCCTTGAAGGCTGTACTTTTTGGGGTGTCTTGGGATTCGTGCCAATAATTAATAACCACTTTCAGTTGCCATTTCTTATTACTAAACTAGGCGCCATCTTTTTGAAGGTCTATTGCATCAAATTTGAGATCATTGGGATCAATTTTGAGTGATATATGAGCAATTTAGTGGATTACAGGCATGCTGGTTATATAATTTAAAGTGCAGGTCTGTCATAACAGATTTGAAGAAATCTGCATTCTCCTTCTTGGATTGGTGTTAGGAAATCATTAAAGGCTTTGTCTGTTCAGTGATTGCAATAGTATTTCCTTTACCTCCACCCTATGGTAGCTCCTTTCCCACTCTGGGTTAGAAAGCACATTTTGGGTGTTGAGTACTTTCAGTTTCAGAATCTCAGTTATTTCTTTCGAGCATTGTAATTTCTTACACTCTGCCATATGGTCGCCTCAACTCCATACTGGATTGGGTAGCACATACTTGGTGTCGAGTTCCCTTTCAGTACTTAGTGTAGAAGACCCTCTGACCATATGCTCGCCATCATCGACGCCATTCTTGGTTAGAGTTCTTGCATAAGCATTTTGATTAAGATCCTCTGACCAATGTTCACTCCTTGCCCACATCGGGATCCTGGTGTACATTCTGGTTAGAGTTGCTTCAGCAACGTTTTGGTTTAGCTGCTAACCTTAACGGGTGCATTGGTTTGTAATTTGTAATTGGAAAAAACAAAAAAAAATTGGCTCGGAATATTTCACTCTTCACAAACTTGCTCCATTTGAAGACTGTTAGGATCTCCTGGTTTGCAAGAGCAAGGAACAATATTTCTACAAAATAGCCAGGGGCAACCCATTTTTTCACTTCAAATAGTTCATCTATGATGTATCCCTTTTCACAAAGCAAAGTAAAAATCAACATCTCAATACAATATTTTCAAAATGAATAATTAAACAAACACAGAAAAATTATTAGAGTAAACCTAAAATGGACAAAAACAACTTATACATAGAAGTTGACAAAATCAAAATTCTTCAAAATAAGCAAGCAAAGGTTTTCTATCAACAACAGTATCAATTCTTATTGTAAGTAAGGCCAAGATGGAAAACAAAAGAAAATAATGTAAAGAATTTCCCTCCAAGAAGGAAAATATCAATACATTCTCCTGATATTAAGGTCCATGTTATGCTTGCCACTAATTTTTAAGTCTTGAGAGATTTCAAACAAAAGAACATAGCAGTTCTGAATACAACACTGGTTATCGCTATTTGCAAAAGTCTGATACTATTGTAACTGGTTATGTTTCAACATTGGATGTTCCTGTTTTAAAGAATTCGAATGCTATTATCTATTAGATTTCAATATTGGTTATTCCTGTGGATTGTAAACTCTAGATTTCCTGATATATGCTTGGACTATAATAATGAAGGTTCAAAGACAACAAGAAATAGAGACAAACATGCAAATTAATAGTAGAGTGTAAAAGAAACACAGAACAATAGCTCATTTTAACATTAGGAAAAGATTTATTTAGTTATTAGCTTAAGAAATATAGCATTTTAATACCTGTAAATTACGATCCAATGCTAAACGATGAGGAGTTGCATTACAAACTGCCTCAGCTCTACATGCCGATAACTGTCCTTCATCCTATTTTCATATTTCTTAAAAAATTGCTGACTAATGGCATATTTCAAAAATGAGTCGCCCAATAACTCCAAGCGCTCATATGAAAAACACTCTAAGCATTTGCGTGAAATGAGTGCTCCCATTATCTACCAGCGCAATAAAGTCAATAAGAAGTTAATAATATTACTTATGACCAAGGAAAAGGTGGAGCAAGTAATCTTAAATACATAATCCCAGATTGAAGTCATTAGGAATAAAAGTACCAGTTGTGTGGATACAAGAGGACAATCTGGGCGTTCCACCCTAATTGCTTTTTTGAGTTGGCTTGCAAGCATTATAGACGTAAGACGATGCATGACAGATGGAACCAAGCACAATGATCTCATAACAGAGCTTGGAACACCAAAATTCAAGCACAACTCTGGAGGAAGCTCCACATGCTTTCCCTTATTCATATCTGCCTTTGGTTGGTCTTTTGCAAGAAAATTTTGCGGTCGCTTAGCATGCTTCACCAAAAGAAGCGGTTGATTCAAATGCTTAAGTTTCTTTCCATGCCTGCAAACTCATCATGATATGCAATTTAGAACTATTGCAATCGATTTTATCCAAACAAACTTGGATGGGCATTAGGACTTATAAAAGATCAGATATACTCACTTTTTCTGAAAGTAGTCACTATAGCTGTCATAACGTGGCTTAGAAGCTTTTTGCCAAGGGAAGGGACTCATTGCAGTTTTGTCATGAATAATTTTCACAACCTGGTAAAGCATTCTATTATGAACTGTAACTACTGCTTTATCTATCAAATTTGAAGATTCACAAACATCACTTGCCAAAATCAAATTTTGAGATTCCCTTTGGTTGTGCATTTGTGTTGTTCCTACCATAGGAACCTCTTTTATATTATCAATATCAATGGTACTACGGTCCTCTTCTGAAGTAGTTGAAAGTTTTTTAAATTCTCTAGCTGCTGATGCACATGTTTCAATGCATTTCCAGTCAATATCAGTTACACCAGAGTTATCTGATTCTAAGGGCAAAAGGAGGTACATATAGGAAGTTTTTCACCATATATTTTCCATTTCAGTGATTGTTTTTGGATTCTTTAGATTCCCAAAAATTCCATTAAAAATTATTTTTTGAAAATCTTTTGCATTCCTCAGCTGTTATATGATACACAGAACCATAATCGGTTACATACAAAAAGAAATAAATAAAAAATTGAAAAGAAATTGTGATGTATAGGTTGGAACTTAAATTCATATGTTTATCTTTCCATATACCTGAGTCGAATCCAAGGTCATTTCTCCACTTGGAAGAAATTTTGCCTTAACAATCTCTGCTTTAATCTTATCTGTAGTTAAAAACAGATCTATTTCTGTATTTGTAACGTCATTATCCAATGCAGATTTAATCAAAAGGGCAAAATTTGAATATTTCTTCTCATCATCGCATTGAGATGTAAAGAGAAGTTTGTAAACTTGCAAAATTACTCATCTCTCCTCTTCGTCCCAACTATCAACTAAAGCATTTACTTCAGTAGTTGAATGTAACTCCATTTTTTTAGATATACCTTCAAGAAAGACAAAGATAATATCAGACAATTAAATCTTCAAATATCAATTAATAAATGATAGAAAATCCCATTAATAAATGAATAATTATCATAAATAAAGATTAAGAAAAACAAAAAAAAATAATATCAACATTTTATCTGGTTTCATTTTCAATGTTTTTTTATACTAATTTTCTTTATAAAAATGGTAAAAAAATACTTATTTTATTTTTGATCGATAAACGGCAAGGTCAATATATTAATCATTAAAGTTTTCAGTTACATACAGAGAATACAGTCATCCAGCCATAGAGAACTCAAACAAATCAACTTTCAAAATTCATTAAATCCAAAAAAGACTATCTATGATTTGCATTTGCATAATCTACTCAGCAATGTGTGGAAGTCTTCCTCCCTTTGCGATCTGATGAAGAGGAACTCTGCTATCTTTTTACTTCCAGTAGGCCTTCCTCTTCTTCGTGTAGCATGAGATAATGATTCAGCCCTCTACCTGTTGCTTGGAGGTCTACCCCTTTTCCTCGATCCTCTCCTAGGATTAAACAGTTTCACCAGTTTATTGCCTTGTGTATCATTAGTTTCATCATACCTAGGAATGTTTGATCCACCAATCTTTGATCTCCTTTATTCTTAACCTTCTGCTGCAAATTTCCACCACCTTAATTTTGTACCTTCTACTACAAGTTTTGAAAGTACATCGGCCTCCCCATTTGCCTCCCTGTACACATGATTAATGGTGAAGTAATCAAAATATTCTAAAATGGCCAAGATTCTATCCAACAGTGCTTTTAATCTCCAATTAGGAGTCACTGCTGTACTGATTGCATTCACCGTAATGGCTGAATCTCCTTCCACCTTTATCTTCCTTATTCCCTTCCTTTTACATTCAACTAATCCAATGTATAGAGCACTAAATTCTGCTATGTTGTTAGTATCTATTGGAAGAGAAACCGCTATTTTTCCTATGGTATCTCCCCTACTATTTTTGATTATGCATCCTGCTCCAAAAGGACCAGGATTTCCTTTTGATGCCCCATCAAAATTTAACTTCAACCAACCCTCTTGTGGAGCGTTCCATGTTGCTTGTTCTCTTTTTCGATTGTTATTCCCTGAGAAAGAAGGAACTTTGAGGCCTAACCACTTAAATCTCATTCTTCCATCCCATTCGGTGAAGTTGCCCTTGATGTTGGGTCTTAAGGCTATCTTGCTATTCAAATTCTCCACAATTGATCTTTTAATTATGTTAGGGACTGATTCAACCCATCTTTCTTTGTTATAAAAAATTCTCCTATTTCTCTCCTTCCAAATTTCCCAGATTAGTGTTGAAGGGCTGATTTCCCATAAGCCACTTAGTAGTCCATCCTTGGCCCTAATAGGCCAACTTTGGAATAGTAAAATGATATCATTAGGCAGGGCTGTAATCCAACCCAACTTGGCACAAAGCCATCTCTAGCATTTTCCAGAGAAAGGACAATTTAAGAGGAGATGGTCTATACTTTCTTCTTGAGCTTTGCAAAGAACACACCCTGTCTATACTTTCTTCCTGAGCTTATTTATATTTATTGAAAGATACATTTTAAAAAATTAAAAAAGAACGAAGGTTAATGCTTATTATGATTACGAGAATGCTATTGATTCAGATGAAGAACTGGATTTGGGTTCTATTTCGGCATAATGGGATATATAGAGATTCCTGTGTTAGTACACTTTTGTCTTAGTCGATGTATTTTATTAGATAGCTAGTATCGATGCTTTTCAAGTCTGCTATTTGTAGCAGATTGTATCATTTATTTATCAGATTTCTGTTGTAAGGTTGCACAATACATGAAGAAAAATAACAGTAAAATTATTGTCAATATCTTCAAAGAAGATGTTGATTGATTTAAAAAAAAAAAATAATAAAGCTTTCTATTGCTATTAAAAAATAAACACAATTGATTCATATATCAGCATCAAATTTATCAAATATTAATTTTATTCTGATAAATAATATTATTTTACCCCCTTTAAGAGAGGTTAATTATCTTAGTATTTTTATACAAAATATATGCTAAAAATATCTGAACTTAAGCAAAAACAAATCTATTAGGTTCGATTGATCTCCAAACAATTCAACAAATAAAAATTTGACATATCATGAACAATGTTCAAAATACTAAACAAAATGCAAAATCACAATAAAATGCTAGTAAAAATGAACCTTTTATCCATACGTAAGGAGAATATTGATAGAAAATTCTTCAAGTTCTATCACCTGATACGAGAGAGAGAATTGTTTGCACACCTGATTTCGTAGATGTTTTTCCCTCTTCATTGCCATCCTCTTCTTCTACTTCATCCTCATTTTCAATAACTCTTTGAAAATGTTCATCAACTTTATCTTCTCTAACATCTCCAACTTCATCTAAACTTTTAGATTTATCCTTTTCAACCACACTTTGCTCTTCAGTGCAAGGCATAATATTTCCAATCGGGGTCATTTCTAGAAGTTGTTCATCAACATCTACTAGTACATCCTTTTCAATTGAACTCTTCTCTTTGGTGGAAGGATCATTTCTACTCGATATTGTGTCCTCTATTGAGTTTACACTCCTGATTATATCGAATAAATGTTCCCGCTACTTCTCGTTACCTCTAAGAATTCCAAAAATTGATAACATTTAATGTAAATATTTAGCCTTAATGTTGGTTATAGGATTCCTAGACTTTATCAAATTTCAAATGCTGTATCATTCTAACTTATTTGAAATCATAAGCCATTTGAAATTTGAAATAATTAATAGCTAGACTTGCATTCTCCTCTTAACAGTGATTTATATATTAAGATGCCAAACTCAAAGCTTATTGTAATGATGTGTTTTATGCATTTTTAAAATAGATAAGAATGTAGAAATTAATTTTATTTGATTTTATATTCACAAGTTACCTCTCAAGAAATAAGATGAACTCTGAATTTTCTTGACGAGCACGCCCACGGGATTGAATATAACTGCGCACGCTTGGTGGTAAATCAAAACAGACGACACAATTACAATGTTTTACATCAATACCCTCTTCAATCACATCAGTTGCAACTAAAACTTGAACCTGCACATTCATATTCAAAAATCATCATCACTCAACATAGTCAATAGTTTTTTGAAAAAATGAAAATAAATAAATATTTCTACGTTCTGAAAAAGATGCAACTGCAAATTTAACATAACATTTGGTTAAGAGATATTAAATTTCCACGGTTCATATTGATAAGAGAGAGTTGCTTCTGGATTCTAATTGTGTGGTAATTTTTGCATCAACGTTTCAAAATGAAAGAGAGTCGAGAAGTGAGATCCCATCATAGAATGTGATTGGAAACATTGATGTAAAAATTACCACAGTTAGAATCCAGAAACAGCTCTCTCTTATAACATTCCTGTTCCCAACTAAAAAAAAATGTAACATCAAAATAACTTTGGATCACATTATCATTTTTTTATTTCAAAAGAGAGAAAGATCCAACCCACCTTTCCAGAAGAAAAGTTCTCTAGAGCTTTTTGCTGCGTCTTGCTACCAAATGCAGAAGTTACACTAGATACAAAATCAAACTTGAGACATTTCAAACAATCAAGCTGTTGTAACAAACTTGAGATTACTGCAGCTGTAATCACTCTCTCCGCAAATACTACACAGCAAACCTTTTTAGGATCTTCACCACTGTTAAACCTAGGAGTTAGTCTTCTATTAAAATGCACAAAAAAAATCTACAATATACCCTGTCCTCTCACTACTATGATTACTCGTACCTCTTCTGTAGAAAAAGGTCCACTAGCCGCTTCACCTTGTCAGTTAAAATGAACCAATTAACAGCCCTTTGAATTCCCTCACGTGTCTTGAATAATTCATTCACATCTGAAGTGCCGAATGTTGATAATTCCTCTTCCAAGAGTTTATCGGCATCCTTTAGATAATCATCCAGAGCGTATTGCTTCGTTTCTACTGTTGCAGTAACTTTCTCACTTGACTTCCCTTTTTCACGGAATAACTGAACAGCCTTCACAGAAAAAGTACAATTTACAGATTTCACATTAATGTATAAAACCAACCTCATGTAGTCTAATAATTAGTTGTGTAACAAGAAAAATATGAATAGAAGTTCTGAACAAACTAATATCAAGAACAAAGCAGAACAAAACATAGCTCTCAAGGAGCAAAGGTCCAATATCAAGAAGATGCTATCCGAAAGAAAGGTTGCATAAATCGGATAGGAATGCCTTTTTAATATCTCTTTGAACATAGATAAACTCATGTTTGCCAAGCCCTTACTAGAGTCATGTTTGCGTCTTGATCATTCTAAGCATATCATAAAGGAGGATAGGATCACAAAGGTGGAAGAGAGAGCACAACTGATGCCCCATCTTAGACCCAATTCAAGGCGGGAACCAAGATAATTTTTATCCAGCTATGACAACCAAGTAGATACAGATAAGCTTGATCGTTGACAACAGTTTGAGGTATACTTTAGTATTCATCATAAGAAAATTTCATTTGCCCAATTGAAATTAACCTCTCATGGAATTACATGGTGGAATAGTCACCAAGATGGATTTTAATTGAGAAAAGAACCACCATCTAAACTTGCGTCTTGGCCAACAAGTCTTGTCTAGAACAAGATTCATCTTTGAATGTTTGTCATAGAACAACACTCATATTCGAATGTTTATCACTTTTATTAAGGTTTCACCATTGACTACTGATGCTTTCATTGTTTCTTTATCTAGAATATGTTTCTTGTTGGCACAGCAATCAGTAGAAGATCAATCAATGCATAATGAAAAATTGAAAAAAGTGGCAGGTTCAAAAGACTCTGACCAAGAGAGCACAAAGCACAGAAGCCAGCAAGAGACTGATTTGAGCAAGTTGCAGAAGGAAGCTATGTCACTACACAAAAAGTGGAGAATGCTACACTATGTAAAAGGGCAGGGACTCAGATTGAATGAGAGAGCAACACATGGCATATTCCATGTGGGATCTCATCACATGTGTTGAACTGCATTAGATATGTGACAAAAATCTAACTGAACTACTTGGTGGACATCAAAAGAATGTTGGAAATAATTCCAACTTCATATTTTACCGCTACCTGCCTGCTTGCTCCGTCCGTTCCATTAGTTACCGCTCTACTGCGGTTTGCTCACCAATCGTCCGCGGTATCGCGGTGCCTTCGTTCTTCGCCGTGCTGACCGGGTCCTAGCGATTACCGCGACCTGGCTTGTCACCCCTAGCGGTAGCGCGGTGCCCGTCTCTGGCAGTTAGTTGTCCGTTGGTGGACGGTTACCGCGGCCACCGTGGTCAATTTCTTAACCGCAGCGGTAGCACGGTAAGCTCGTTCCTTTAGTCCGCTCGGTTACCGCAGCCACCGTGGTTTGTTTCTTAACCGCGGCGGTAGCGCGGTAAACCCCTTCCTTGATGTGCTCGCAGTTACCGCGGCCACCGCGGTCTCCTCGTAAACCGTGGCGATAGCGTGGTAGTCAACTGTTTGACTTTTTGACCTCGATTCTAACGGCGATTGTTGGTGGTGTTTGTGTTGGCAGATATTTATTGTATAAGGACAGTTTTTATTATGTGTTGGACGGTGACAACTTGGTTTATTCATTGGCCTTTATTAATGTAATTATTTTGTTCCTTTTATATGAGTTGTGTTGTATTTTTTGATATACAGAGAAAAACGTTGAATATAGAAAAGGCTCTCAAGAGCAGAGGAAAAATATATATTGTATCAGAAGATGAAAATTTGCTCAGAAGAAGTAGGATTCTTGAAGAAAAGAGTCGAAGCTCTGTAGTGTTGAAATATGTTTTTGAAAATCAATATAATATCAATTTCTAGGTTTGGTGCATATGTTTTAATTTCATAACTTTAGTGCTCATAATTATGAATGATGTTGTGTTTGTTGATGAATGCCTCCTGTTATCTCCTACAAAGTGGTATAAGAGCCTTGTCGGTCAGGTTGACTGGGAGTAGAAATTTATAGTGAATTTGTCAGTAGTAATCACTGTCTAGTTTGAGAAATCCATAGAGTGTCTAGGACTTGTTTGTTTGCAAAATATGAGAAGTTTGTTTGAGTTTAGAAATTTGTGAAGAGAGTTGATAAGAAAAGAAGTTTTTTGTTAGGAAGCCTCAAGAGCTCTATCAATAAAAAATTGCTTGTGTCATATGTAGTTGTCAAGTGAGTAGGAATTCATTCCTAAAAAGGAAGATATTAGAAAAGGTTGAAGTCAGTTTAGCTAACAGGAGATTTGAAATGTTTGAAGCTTTGAAAGAATTTTTTTCTAACCAAGTTGCTGATAGAAGTAAACAAGAGGTTGTATACATAAAAAAAGGAATGTTTGAAGAAAATTGTTAAGAAAAGCCAGAAAAGCTGTATTTTGAAGACAAAGAAAAGAGATAACTATCACAAGAGAAGCTGAGCAAAAGCCTACAAGAAAAATAAGCTGTTACAAGGTGTTTTAAATTTGTGAAGATAATTGTTGAGAGTTGTTAAAGCAAAAGCTTTGTTGAAAAAGAAAAAGATTGTGCAGAACATTTGTTTCCAGATCAAACAAAAGTTGTAGACCCTACTGCTGAATTTTAGTCACAAGATCAAAAGGTAAGTTGAAACTTCCTGTTATAAATGGGGAAAGTAGGGAAAAGAGTTAGGAAAGAGAATGAAAATTTGTCAAATGCAAAAGATGTTTTAGAAGAAGAGTTAATTTTGCTTAAAGATGAACTGGGTATTGTTAAAAAGGACAATGAGTGCTTTATTTAAAGAATAAAAGAGCTGTTGAAAGAAAAGTGTTTGTTGTTAGATGAAAATGATGATCTAGAAAAAGAACTAAGAAAGGTTAAGGCTAGAAATGAAGAGCTAGAAGATAGGTTGAAATCCCTTGAAGAAATTAAGAAAAGAAATGAGGAGGTTGAACAGAAAATGAAGTTGTTTGATAAATTAAAGGAAAATAATGAAGACTTTGGAAAACTCTTGAAAAGGGTAGAAGAGAAAAATTGTTTACAATTGAAGGAAATCACAAAATTGAAAGAAGAAAATGATAAATTAATCTTGGCATGTAATGATTGTGTGAAATTTTTTTTTTCAGTTTGTGATGTCTCATGTGACACAACAGATTTGTGTTCTTCATTTGAAAAATCTGTTTCTATTGAAAATGCTAGTGATAAAAAGTATCAAGATGAACATGTTGATGAATTTGCAAATATGGCTAGCTATGATAAAGTTTCAGAATCTTCAAAAGATGTTGTTTGTTGTGAAGAGAATGCAGGGTTAAAAATCATGAAAAGAATGGGTTATAGTGGACAAGGTCTAGGAAAACATGAACAAGGGATAATAGAGCCAATTGAGGTTATAATGAGGCCCAAGGATGAAGGTCTCGGATATGATTCAAGAAAAGGAAATGCTGCTACAAGTGCAGGTAAGTTTGTTAGAGAAATGAAGAGTAATGGTGTTTACACTATCACAGAAGAGGTCACATCAAGGAGAAGTGCTGGGATTTACGCCCTTGCAGTATTTGTGGTTCGAAAAATCATTGTGATGAAATGTGTTGGAATAAGGTGTCAAATAATGAGTCTACATCAGAATGCATAAAGATGGACTGTGGATGGATTTGTGATTCAGGTTGGCACAAGCTAACTGGTATGCTTAAGAGATCATACAAGTGTTCATATGTGAAGGTTAATAAAAATTCTGAGAGGTACGAATGTTCACAAGAAATGAAAAATGTTTGGAGAGAAAAGAAGTTGCAGTCTAATGAGTCACTTGCAAAGAGTGAAGATGAAAATCTCAGTTTAATGTTTTGAAGTATTGAAGACTAAAGATGAAAGGGTAAAATGAACAAAGGTGTGCTAGATGAAGTCACAAGAACTTCTAAGTTTGAGTGAAGATTGGTCATGTGTAAGGAGAAATAAAAATTCAGAAATGCAGCTGCCAAGGAATCAGTCAAAATAATGCTAAGGATATTTTGAAATACAGACATATGAAGCTGTCAAGGAAACTTGTAAATATTTTTTTTTGTGCATTGGAGAGAAGACATAATATGAATGGGTAAAACAGAGGTTACAGCTACAGCTGTTAATGGTCACCATCAAGAGTTGAATTTTAAAGACAGTAAAAAAGGAACACGACCAAGAGTTAGAGCTGTAGCTCTCTTTGTCATACAAAAGGTTTGTTTTTGCATAAAGAAAGTAAAATGTGATGGAAGAAGACAAGACTCATAAATCTGAAAGAAGAGGGTTGAAGAATTATTGCAGTTGAAATTTTTCCAGAGCATGAATGGCAGCAACCACAATGGAAAGAATTTCATTTTGGAAGAAGAGGTTGAAGTTTTTTGTATAAATTGTTGAATCAAAAGTTTGGCCAAAGAGGGAGAAATAACACAATGAATTGCAGTAGCTTTCTGTAAGCAAGAATGAAACCAAAGGATAAAACTAATGATTGGATTCCCTAGCACCAACAATGTGCCACTATGAGAAGTGATGAATGAAATTTCTACAGCTAGTTTGTGGTAATCTGAAACCACCTCATTGAAAGAATGAAATTGAAAAAGTTAAGGAAAGAGAAAAAATATCACAATGATATGCAGTAACATTCAGTAATCAGGATGAAGACAACAGATGGAACAAATGACCAGCAGGGTGCCACTATGGGAAGAATTAAAAAAAAAATCAATCAAGATTAAAGCTATAGAAAGGATTGAAATCATCCTTGTGGGTTTCTGATAATCTGAAACCACCTTTATCAGAGAATGAAATGGCAGAAGGTATGAGTAGAAGCTCAGCTGGTAATATTTAGCAATTGAAGCATGATAATATTTGTGACTGAGTTACAAAATCATATAAACAAGAGACTGCAAAAGAAGAGTTTGGTTTGTAATCAGTAGTAGCTGATAAAGAGAACAATTGACATCTGAGTAAGGTTTGCAAAAAGCTTGAAGCTGCTAAGCATAGATGGGAGAAAAGGTTGTTGATATCTAGAGATAAAAAAAAATTGAAGCAAATTTGGAACGTTCAAGAATGCCGTAGCATTCGCAGTAAATTTGAAGATTGTTTGGGTATGTGCATTGGAAGATCTAGTATGGGCTAAGTGCTAGCAGAAGTTGAAATTAAGGGGGAGTGTTGGAAATAATTCCAACTTCATATTTTACCACTGCCTGCTTGCTTGCTCCGTCCGTTCCATCAGTTACTACTCTATCACGATCTGCTCGCCAATCGTCCATTGTATCACCGTGCCTTCGTTCTTTGCCGTGTTGACTGGGTCCTGGCGGTTACCATGGTCTGGCTTGTCACCCCTCGCGGTAGCGTGGTGCCCATCTTTGGCAGTTAGTTGTCCGTCAGTGGACAGTTGCCATGGCCACCGCGGTCTATTTCTTAACCGCGGCGGTAGCGCGGTAAGCTCGTTCCTTCAGTCCGCTCGGTTACCGTGGCTACCGCGGTCTCCTCGTAAACCGCGGCGGTAGCACGGTAGTCAACCATTTGACTTTTTGACCTCGGTTCTGATGGCGGTTGTTGGTGGTGTTTGTGCTAGAGGATATTTATTGTATAAGGACAGTTTTTATTATGTGTTGGACGGTGACAACTTGGCTTATTCATTGGCCTTTATTATTGTAATTATTTTGTTCCTTTTATATGAGTTGTGTTGTATTTTTTGATATACAGAGAAAAATATATATTGTATCAGAAAATGAAAATTTGCTCAGAAGAAGCAGGATTCCTGAAGAGAAGAGCCGAAGCTCTGTAGTGTTGAAATATGTTTTTGAAAATCAATATAATATCAATTTCTGGGTTTGATGCATATGTTTTAATTTCATAACTTCAATGTTCATAATTATGAATGATGTTGTGTTTGTTGATGAATGCCTCCTGTTATCTCCTACAAAGAACCCGCCTTTATGTAAATAGTAGGTTTGACAAAGAAACTTAAGCGTATTTTTTATTGTAACAGTTGTTCTTCGAGATATATTAGCAGTCTCATAAGTCAGACTAGTGATTGATTTGTGCAAGATAGTGTTGGAAGAAACTTTCTAATTTCTCCTGCAGTTTCTATAGTTTAGTTCGGAATCTGCCAAACCTTCTAATATGTTGTTTTCAGTTTTTTTAGAATTTGCTAAGTCTCTTTATGTAATGTTTTCAGTCTTTCTCAGTTGGTTTGTAGTGGTGTTTAGAAGTTTCTTTTACTGTCATTGTTGACAGTTTATTTGCATCTATTTAAAGAGCAGCTGTAGCCTTTTTGTCAATCAATCAAGTTGATGAATAAAATTATGTTTTTCTACTGTAGCAATTTGTTTCTGTTTTATGTTTTGTCTTTGCCCTATCCTTCAAATTGGTATCAGAGCTAGATGATTAGGAATGAAGATTTCAGAAGGTTGAAAGCTGCTAATGGAGATAAGACAAATGTGTGATCATTGTTGTAGCTATTGAGTGTGTTGAAGCTACTAAGTATTGGAGTTATTTATTTGTCTTTTTGTATTTTCTTGAAACTCTTTTATGGATTTGATATAAAGAAATGAATTGAAAGGTTTTTTACTGAAAAATAAGATAAGTGCAGATCAAGAAGGGGAGATAACATCATGGCATCTAGTGGTAATTTAACTCAGCCCCAAATTCCAATATTTACCGGTAAAAATTATGATACATGGGCAATAAAAATGAGGACATTGTTTTGTTCACAAGATTTGTGGGAGTTTGTTCAAAATGGGTTTGTAGAACCTCAGGATTTGTCTACTTTGTCACAAACACAAAAAGATGATCTTAAGGAAAAGAAAAAGAAAGATTCTAAGGCTTTGTTTCTTATTCAACAAGCAATGGATGAACCTTTGTTTCCTAGAATTTCTGTTGCAACCAGTTCTAAGCAAGCTTGGGAAATCTTAGAAAATTCATACCAAGGGATACCTAAAGTAAAAGTTGCAAAATTACAAATTTTAAGAAGGAATTTTGAAAATCTTCAAATGAATTCATCAGAATCTGTAGATCAATTTTTCAGTAATGTAATGAATATTGTAAATCAGATGAAGATACATGGTGAAAATATATTTGATAAAAAGGTGATAGAAAAGGTTCTTAGAAGTCTTCCTAATAAATTTGATGCAATAGTTGTTGCAATTGAAGAATCAAAAGACTTGTCGCAATTGTCAGTAGATGAATTGATGGGATTCTTGCTTTCCCATGAAACCATAATGAATCGAAATAACAATTCTTCTTTGGAGAGTGCTTTCAAAACACAGGTATCATTTGGAAGAGGAAGATCAAACTTCAGAGGAAGAGGAAGAGGAAGAAGTGAAAACACAAGTTCAAATCAAGGAGGAAGAAGTAATTCATCCTATCAAAATTTCAGCAATAGAGGATGTGGAAGAAATCAGTCCCAATCATCAAGGTATGATAAGTCCCACATACAGTGTCATTATTGTAAGAAATTTGGGCATTTTGCAAATGAATGTAGAATCAAACAAGCTGAAGTGGATAAACAAAAGGAAAATTATATAGATGTATCTAGTAATAATTCTGGAAGTTTACTCATAACTTGTAGTGTGGCTCAAGAAATCTCTAATGATGTATGGTTTTTAGACAGTGGTTGTAGTAACCATATGATAGGAAACATAGAATTATTTGCTAGTTTGGATGGTTCTATAAAATCAGAAGTAAAATTAGGAAATGCTAGTAGAGTTTCTATAACTGGGAAAGGGACAATTAATATCATGACTAAGAATGGTGAAAAGAAACATATTGATGATATTTTCTTTGTACCTGGTTTAAAACATAATTTGTTGAGTGTTGGTCAATTAATGACAAAAGAGTACAAAGTTCACTTTAAAAATGATGAATGCATAATTCTGGATAGAAATCCTAATGATAAATTAATTGCAAAGGTCAAAATGACACAAAACAGAATGTTCCCCCTCCAAATTAATTGTATTCAAGGAAAGGAGGAAATTAATTTCAAAACAGTGTACTTAGATCAGACATGGCTTTGGCATTTAAGGTATGGTCACCTTCATTTTGGTGGTTTAAGTTTATTGCAAAAGAAGAATATGGTGAGAGGTTTACCAGTTATAGATCATCCAACTAGTACATGTGAAAGTTGTATCTTAGCAAAACAACATAGAGAGAGTTTTCCAATTCAAAGTTCATACAGACCAAAGACACCATTAGAATTAGTTCACACTGATATATGTGGGCCAATGTAGACTCCATCTCTAGGTGGCAATGCATATTTCCTAACATTTATTGATGATTTCAGCAGGAAGACATGCACATACTTTATCAAGCAGAAGTCTGAAGCATTTGATAAATTCAAGGAGTTTAAAGCTTTGACAGAAAAACAAAGTGGATTTTACATTAAGGTACTCAAATCTGATAGGGGTGGTGAGTTCAGTTCTAATGAATTTTTGGATTTTGCAGATATCATGGAATTAAGAAACAATTTACAACAAGATATACACCACAACAGAATGGAGTAGCCGAAAGGAAGAACAAAACTATAATGGATATGGCCAGGAGCATGATGAAGGCCAAACGTTTATCCAATGATTTGTGGGCAGAAGCAGTGGCATGTGCAGTGTACATTCTCAATAGGAGTCCTACAAAGAGTGTGAGGGATAAAATCCCCCAAGAAGCATGGAATGGTAAGAAGCATACTGTCTCTCATTTTAGAATTTTTGGATGTGTTGCTTATTCTCTAGTGCCATTTGAATTGAGAAGGAAATTGGATGATAGGAGTGAAAAATGCATTTTTATTGGTTATGATGAGCAATCAAAAGCTTACCGATTATATAATCCAATTACAAAGAAATTGATTATTAGTAGAGATGTTGAATTTAAGGAAGAAGAAGCATGGGATTCAAATGTTGATAAAATAGTCACAGGTGGAGCACCTATACATGATAGTGAGGAGGAACCAAAAGAAAAAGGTGATCAAACACCACCAAGAAATATTGTGCAAGGTATATCATCATCCCATTCAAATCTCTCTAATCCAAATTCAAATTTAAGTGACGAATTAGATCCAACACTTGCTTCATTAATAAAAAGGTATAAAGGAAAGAAAACAAAAAGCTTAAAAGAAATATATGATCATGAAGATGAAAATGTGAACTCATATTTTGCTTTATTTGCTAGTGATCCTGGTTATTTTGAAGAAGCAGTGAAAGATGATAATTGGATTAAGGCAATGGATGAAGAAATTGACTCTATTGAAAGAAACAAAACATGGGAGTTAGTAGATTTACCTGAAGGTAAAGTGCATAGGAGTTAAATGGGTTTATAAAACTAAATTTGATGTTGAAGGTCAAATTGTAAAACATAAAACAAGATTAGTTGCAAAAGGGTTTTCACAACAGTATGGGATTGACTATAATGAAACTTTTGCTCCAGTTGCAAGGATGGACACAATTAGAACTGTTTTAGCAGTATCTGCACATAATAATTGGAATGTTTTTCAAATGGATGTGAAATCAACTTTCTTAAATGGTTTTCTTGATGAAGAGATTTATGTTTTACAACCCCCTGGTTATGAAGTTCATGGTCATGAAAATAAGGTTTATAAATTAAAAAAGGCACTTTATGGATTGAAACAAGCACCAAGGGCTTGGTATAGTAGAATTGATTCATATTTGATAAGTAATGGATTCAAAAGAAGCAATAGTGAACCTACATTGTATATAAAGACTAATGATGAAGGTCAAATTTTGATTGTATGTCTCTATGTTGATGATTTGATTTTCAGTGGAAATTTGTCTGTGGACATGTTTAAGTCAGATATGATGAAAGAGTTTGAAATGACAGATTTGGGCTTGATGAAATACTTTTTGGGTATTGAAGTTGTTCAAACAGATAAGGGAATTTTTATTTGTCAATCCAAATATGCCAAGGATGTATTAAAAAGATTTAAAATGTTGAAATGTAATCCTACATCAACTCCAGTTGTCACAGGAACAAAGTTGAGCAAAGAGGATAAGGGGTCAAATGTTGATCCAAACAGATTTAAAAAACTTGTTGGTAGTTTAATATATCTTACAGCTACAAGGCCTGACATCATGTATGGTGTAAGTTTGATTTCAAGGTTCAAGGATTCACCTCGAAATTCTCACTGAGAAGTTGGGAAGAGAATACTCAAATATGTTGCAGGAACAACAGGATATGGAATTCTATATTCCAAAACTAATAATTTTGATTTGGTTGGTTATACTGATAGTGATTTTGCAGGTAGCATAGATGACAGGAAAAGTACATAGGACATATATTTCATATGGGATCAGGAGCTGTCTCATGGGCATCAAAGAAGCAACCTATAGTGACACTTTCTTCAGCTGAAGTAGAATATGTAGCCGCAACTGCTGGATCATGTCAAGCTGTTTGGATGCGTCGAATTTTGTTAGATTTGTTGCATAATCAAGATGAACCAACACCAATTCTTTGTGATAACAAGTCAGCCATTGCATTGTCGAAGAATCGTGTGTTTCACAAAAGAAGCAAGCATATTGATACAAGGTATCACTTCATCAGAGAATTGGTCAACAACGGAGAAATCTATGTTGAATTTTGTAGAGAAATCTGTGTTGAATTTTGCAGATCTGAAGATCAGCTGGCAGACATTTTTACCAAGGCATTACCGAAGGACAATTTTGAATATCTAAGGAAAAATTTGGGAGTTGTTGATGGTCGAAATTAAGGGGGAGTGTTGGAAGAAACTTTCTAATTTCTCCCGCAATTTCTATAGTTTAGTTCGGAATCTGCCAAACCTTCTAATATGTTGTTTTCAATTTTTTTTGAATTTGCTAAGTCTCTTTATGTAATGTTTTCAGTCTTTCTCAGTTGGTTTGTAGTGGTGTTTAGAAGTTTAATTTACTATCATTGTTGACAGTTTATTTGCATCTATTTAAAGAGCAGCTGTAGCCTTTTTGACAATCAATCAAGTTAATGAATAAAATTATGTTTTTCTGCTGTAGCAATTTGTTTCTGTTTTATGTTTTGTCTTTGCTCAATCCTTAAATAGCTACATAACCGTGGAAGAGGCACCACCTACATTTGTAGTACACACGCAGGTAGTCATCCATGCAGAATGCAACTAGCATCAAGCATTGATAAAGTATTCCACGATTGAGCATGCACATAGTTATTTAGTTTATGGGTGTGTTTGCATAATGGGAACAAGGGGGATATGACAATATTAAGTAATTAGAATAATAAAGGTACACGATGATAGAGTTAGAGGTTTGCACACAAAGGCTTTGACAACTCTCCTAGCATGAGAGGCTGAGGTCATTTAGACCCCACAGTTTTAAGCCATTGTGCAAAAAGTGTGGGCTGTCATAGAGTGGCACAGAGGAGCTTAGAGCGGGGATATGCAACCAGGATATTGGATAAGTTGCATATGGATATGCATAACCAGATGGAGAAGTGCACAAGGGGATGCCCAGTGTGAAAATTTGAATGCTTTGTTGAGAATTCTTTGGAAGGCCAATTTGCAGGAAGGGAAACTCTGTTCCTACAATAAATTTGTTTGAGGACAGAAAAACAAGTTAACATGGAGGAATGTTAGCATAAAAAATATTGTAAGATCAAGCCATGTGACATAAAAAAGAAAGAAAAAGAAAAGAATTAGCACAATTCAGAACGAAGTGAATCAAGCAAGTCACAAAAGGAAGCTATGTCACTGCACAAAAAGGAAGTGATGCAAGTGAGAGCTGGATCAAACAACATAATAATGCATGGAAGATACCATACTGAAACTCGCCAAGGAATGAATGCATGGCGAAATTTCATCAGAGAAGGGGTTTAGTTATAGTAATCAGTAAATCCATCTCCAATTTCCCATCTTAAATAACATAAGAGCTAAAAACAAATTTTCTTAAATGTCCTATGTGAAAAACATCTAAGAACATGATGATATTCCTAGTTTCAAGAGCACAATTAATGCAGTTCAAATCAAAATAGGTTGCAAACCATACCTTGTAAGCACAAAACAAACCCAGCTTCTCAAGACAATATTCAATATTTGTTTTGATGTTCATTCCTGTGTTGTCCTCAAATTGGGGTTGTGAAAACAATTTTTTTTGAAAGGGTTGATTTTGACTTGGCGAATCATAATACTTAACTTTGTATTTAGGAGTGTTTACGAACGAATCGAGCTCACGCCTATCCTTCAATGTATAGACCTGTTTACAACAAAGATCCAAGAAGTGAAGAAAATATTACTAGTTGCTCTCAAAAAATTTAGAGGATCACTGCATCTACCTTAGCATCCAAGATATCTTCAAGTTTAGCGATCTGTTCCTCACAATCAGTGCTTGAAGAAACCCCTGTGGAAATAAATGCAAATATAAATAGCTAATAGCATCCTAAATTCAACATTGAATATATTATTTCCAAGAAATATATACTTCATAGTTCATAATTATACTGTGAAAAACAGAATGTATTATTCTATTATATTAGAAAAAGAAAGGAATGAGTCAGTAAATTATTGTTAAGACATGTCTATACACTTAATTTTTAAGACGATTAATCAACACCTACTCTTCTTCTTGGCACCTATTTTCCACTACTCGTTTTACTGATATTTCAGTGCAAAATCTGTAAATAAAAGTAGCCTCTATTCACTTACGTATTATTAACTTATTTTCCCTATACTGAAAGCAACCCTATGAAAGGCAGTGCTGTTTTATGGGTAGAAACAAATCTTAAGCAGTTTGAAATGAGATGATAATTTAAGCATCAGCCTTAAGTCCAGAAACCAAGGAGCAATGCATGAAGTGGTAGGCCAAAGACCTAACAACTTCTATGTCAATATCAGTCCAGAATATGAATGATGATAGAAAACAATAGGTTTATAAGATGATGCACAAACAATGATTCTATAACTACAAAATTCTTAATGGGTTCAGTCACACGATCTTAAAAATATAATGCTATGCATACCAGCTAGAAAGCTGAGATCCTAGAAATAATGTCTCTTGAATTTGATAAGAGCCATTTACTTTATTTTTACATTCCTATATCAGATAGTAAACTTACCCTTTTTTGTGAGCAATGATGCAGTCATTCCAAATATTCTGGGCTTGTGTTGAGACATTTTCTGATAAACCTTCTAACACAAATCATATAACTTGTTATTTACATACACTTTACATTCATATTTTAGCAAATTCTTCAAAACAAACATCATTACTTACTCTCATAATTCTAGCATATGGATGCTCTTTCCGTGCGTGATGGCACTCATCTAAGACCATGAGGTTGACTATATCTAGTGTTAATGAATTACTATGCAACCCATCCACTAAAATCTGAGGAGTCATCACAAGCACCTGCAGTATTGTTCATAATCATAATGTGATCCCACACCATTTAGTTCCAAATTAGAAAACCAGTAATTCATAATCTAAATACAGAAAACCAGTAATTCATAATCTAAATCCAACTGTATGTTATATTCAAATTTAATTTGAAATACCTTATTCAATATTGCTTCATTCCAATCTTTTACTGGTTTTCCTCCGATATAATATGCCACTCGTAAGTTTGTATGTCTTGTAATATATTCAAATTGCTGAAATTTTGAAAGTTTAAGAAGAGAGATTATAATTCTATATTCAGTCCAAAGGCACTTGCTAGACTCATATCTTTCATTTGATTTTAAATCAACAAAAAAGTGTACTCAAAATTACCTGTTTGACTAATGCAACTGTAGGTACTAGGAATATTATTAGGCATTTCTTGATTTCTGCTTTCACGTTTTGAGCAATATGTTTCATAAGGAGAACTGCAATATGTGTTTTTCCACAGCCTGTTTCTAATAGAACGATTGTATTCTTCTCAATAGCCATTCCCAGAATCTCCACTTGATAGCTGTATCCATTATATTTTTTATCCAGTCACATTCTATGAAATCAAGCAAATACTATCTCTATAAATGAAGATTGCAAAAAAACATTTTATTTTTTAAACTTTAGCAAAGATACATAAACAGATCTAAAGATAAAGATCAATTTATACTTAAGCACACTATTTTGCATCGACATAGACATGACTAAATGTCATAGACTGAACATATTCGAACAGAAAAGAATGGTCATTTTGACATATATAAAATGCTTCTAATGTTGATGAATTTATCATAGACAAATGAAAAACACAAATTTATAATGGTTCATCAATTTGACTACATCTACTTTTAAACAGAAGAAAACTCTTTTATTATCTCAATTGTTCCGATACATCTACAACAAAAAGTATATGTAATCAACAATGTATAATCAATTACATTATCCAAAACATATACTTGCAATGTATAATGAATTACAATATCCAAAAAAGAAAAGCCTTCCAATAGAAAAGTGGAGAGGCATTTCACTTGGAAAGAAAAACAAGACTGACCCTTAGACTTCAACACCCAACACCTAATAGACACTAAATAAGCAACATGTATATTAAACAAAAGAATTGGAGAAAAATCAAAATAAGCATTTATTTTGACTCATCATGAAAAAGTGAAAATATTGATTGCATTTATTTTGACTCATCATGAAAGAGTGAAAATATTGATTGAATTTGAACATGAAGCACAAACACACACATAAATATTAAAATTAAGATTATTTGATTTACTTTATATTTCAATTTTAAAGACTGCAATGAAAACCATAATAAAAGTTCAAGAATATTAATTTGAGAATATATGCATGTAAATAGTTTTTACTAACTTAACAATCTTAAAAGATTTCATAATTTTTATAGATCTAAATAATTTGATAAATATTTCTGAAATAATATAATATTTATTTTGGAACCCTGGAGCAACTATTACACAAGCGTCTAAGTTCATTGATTATGGAAAAATCATGTCTACAAGAGAAAATAAATGTTTATCATACATCCTTGAAACATTTACTTCACTTACATCTCCCATGATGATCTTCTATTACAACAAAATTGAAAATTTTGCAGTAATGTTCAGAAAAGCCTTGTAAGGAGTTGTGATAAATGAAAGTATAAAATTTCAACTTATTTATAGTTTGCAATTTTCAATGGGTGCAATGCTAATATGAATGGGTGTATTGTTAATTGGGTACTTAATAGCATATGACAATAACCAAAAAAAACTTTGGGTAATGTGTAAAATTTAGTATAATGTGAAATTTTAAATGTATAATATTTATTTTTATTTTATATGTCAATTCAAAATTATGAATGTTGATTTTCAATTTTTTTTAATATATGTTTTTATGATGTGTATGTATTTACTTTTAATTTTAGTGAGGATCCATCAAATATTTTGGATAATGTTGAAATTTGGTACAATTTTAAATTTTAAATATATAAATTATATTTTTAATATGTGAAATTTTAAAAATATAATGTATATTTTTATTATGTGAAATTTTAAACATATAATTTATATTTTTAATGTGTTTCATTAATTTATAATATAAAATTAAATATAAGTGGCGTGCCATTTATTATTAGTATTTTATACATAAACATAAACATAATCATAACCCTAATTTTAACCATAGCCTTAATCCTAAACCTAATCTTAATTATAACCAACACATTAACTCTAATCCTAACCCTAATCCTCATCCTTATCCATAGCCCTAACTCTAATTCAAATCTTAATGCTATCCCCAACTCTAATCCAAATTTTGAATCTAACCCTAACCCTAACCCTAATCATAATCTTAATTCATTTAATAATTTACATATTGCTATGTGAGTGCTACTAGCATATATATATTTAAACGTATATTTTTTAATTGATTTCTCAAATAAAAATGCTAATTTATTGTTAGTTTTTTATTTTATATATGTTTTGAAAATTCTTTAAAAAAAATATTTACTACCTAAAAATGTTTATATGAAATTTGTATGGATAAACATCTAGAGATTATATGTGAAGTCAAAATTATGAGCCCTGGGCGAATTTGGCGGCGTGGATGCCCCTCAGTCCTTGGCTCGTCTTCGTGGTGGCCTTAGCTGGTTGGTAGTTGGCAGGGGCTCCCTCGCAAGTCTGAACCCTCCATCAAAAAAAAAATTATGAAGAATGAATTTGATTTCTTACTAAAAATATAAAATAATGAAGTGTATGTATTTACTTGTAGCTTTAGTGAGGATCCATAAAATCTATTTGGACATTGTGTGAAATTTTGGTATAATTTTAAATTTTAAATGTAAAATTTATATTTTTATATTTTTAATATGTGAAATTTTAAAGATATAGTTTATATTTTGAATATGTGAAATTTTAAAGATATTTAAGTGATGTGTCATTTATTATTAGTTTTTTATTTCGTACATATTTTGGAAGTTCATTTTAAAAATATGACTACTAGCTAGAGATGTTTATATATTAAATTTGTATGGATAAGCGCCTAGCACTCAAAATTATGAACAATGAATATAATTTCCCCTAATATATGTTTTTCATGATGTATATGTGTTTACTTATAACTTTAGCCAAGATCCATAAAATCTTTTTGGGAAATGTGTGAAATTTGGTACAATTAAAAATTGTAAATGTATAAAGTATATTTTTAATGTGTGAAGTATTAAAAGTATGATTTATATTTTTAATGTGTGAAATTTTAAATGTTTAATTTATATTTTTGATGTGTGAAATTTTACAGCATAATTTATATTTTTAATGTGTTTAATTAATTTATAACCCAAAATTAAATTTATATGATGTATCATTTATTATTAAATTTTTATTTAAATATGTTTTGAAAATTATTTTAAAAAAATATTTAGTACCTAGAGATGCTTATATGAAATTTGCATGGATAAGCACTTGGAGATTATTTCTCTCCCCATCTTTTACATAGATAAAAAAAATCCAAAACTATTTTTTTATTCATTTTAAGAAATATTTATTTGACTTCAAAGTTATTTTATTTATTACATATTAAAAATTGGTGCCTTTATTTATTTATTACATAACTATTTTGATTACTTTAAAATTAGGGTTTCTATATTTAAAGATAAATGGGAGTCTATACATACGTGTGTGTGTATATATATATATACACCCCCCAGAATAGTTGTTGTGAATAATAAGGGCTGGAGAGTTTCCCTACTATTCTAAGGGGTGTTGGAGATCAAAGTGAGCTAGCTCAGAGTGGCTATTTATATATATAATTTTGAATATCAAAATTAAATTTGATAATTATAAATGCTTTGAAAAAATGATTTCTCAATATGATGAAAATTAGGGTCTTGTATAATCACCTTAAAACATGTAAATTGATGGTGCTAAGTTATAATTTAGATGTATTCCTATAGAACTGATCTTTGTGCTTGTGTAAGTGTACTAGCATGTAGAATTGAATATATACCTACAAAAATAAACGAGTCTAAACCTAATATTTGGAATTCACTTGTTTGTGCCTATAATCTAAATTTATAAATATGGTTTGATAAATACCTAAGCAAGGGTCATGTTCTCCTTAGTCAATGTTGTCATGCCCAAAAATTTCACCAATAAAATACTAATAGTTTTTTTTTTTTTTAAAACATCAATTAATTATTTATCTCCTCCCAAGTGGTCAATTTGCACCAAATTGTATTGGGAACCTAGTCATGGTATGAACTATTTGTGTTGTGACATCCTAACTCAAGTGTGGAAGTGAACTTTAAAGGATTCACTAGACAACCACAAAATAAGGCTTACTCGCAAATATGACACCTTATACATGTTGTCACGTGGATTTTCACCCTTGCCAAGTGCTTGACTCAACACTCTAGTGAAAAATAGAAACACTTCAGGGCCTGTGGGTTGCCCATATCTTGGAGTGAATCTCTAGAGAGGATAGTTCTCTTGTAAATTCACCTAATTTAACCTATTCTACTACTACATATGAAGAAAAGGGATGAAGGAAATACAAAATGAAACCAAGGACTAATAAGGTGTTGTACCAAATTGATTTCAAAAACCTATATTGCTGAACTTGGGCACATAGTATGATCAAATGAACAAGTTGTTTCATGCACAACTCAAGTTTTGACATACTTATACATTAGCGTTTCATAGGAAACTTGAATTTTTCTCAATTCTAAAAGGAAAAATCAGATTTTTTCACAATTAGAAGTTATTCAAATCATTGACATAACCTCTAACCTAAATAAAGTATGTATATCTTTGCATGAAGGTTTTGAAGGAAACGAGACATGCTTTGAGGATTTATATATAAATCACATAAAATATATCAATCATTTGTGTTTTCACACAAAATAAAAATAAGAGAAGGAAAAATTATACTTGTTCTTTATTGATAAAAGGTGCTTACAAACTGCTACACATGCTAGAGAATTGCATGAATCACAATGTTGCTCCTACTAGAAATAACTTTCAAGATGTTACAATACATTGCTAAGAGAAGCTAGAATTGAATAAAAATCTACCCTTATGCTTTGTAATATACTATTTAATAGCTTTCTAGATATTAGGAACCTATTTTAAGAGATGAAAGATAAGTGGTCACATAAGTTTTGTAGGGTCAACCATTCTTGGGTGTCCAAAACTATTATCCTATTTTTCAGCTCCTTAAACTGCTCCAAGATGCTAGTTGAATGAAGAAATTTTACTCACTTCAACCTATTTTATTGATAACATTTTTTTTGGAGACTCCTATATATGCCCCCAACTTCTATAAATTGGCTCAAAATGCCTCATATATTCCCTCCATCTATTGCACAACTCACCAAACTTCTCTAGATGCTTGGAGGAGACAATAGTTGATCATTAACTATCTCCTATATATCTTCTCCTCTTCTTTAAATTGACTAAATTTTCATAAAAATATGACAACATCCTCAAACTTGTTTATAGGAGATATGTGAAAGAAGTTTTAAGTAGTTAGAATCCCTAGGAGGGCATGGGAGAGTTTCTGTGAAAGGAAGTTTCCATAAATGACACTCATTAAGCCTTATCTCATTCATAATATCAACCACTATCCATTAAGCTCTATCATTCTTCTCATTTTCCATGAGATCTTCCATCCTTTGACATTTCTTTCAAGTTTTTAAAAAGACATGTATATACCATGTTCCTAGATCATTGCTTTCTAAAATGTTACCTGTATTGTCACCTTATATCATAT
The DNA here is from genome assembly GCA_007115665.2 of Sequoiadendron giganteum. NCBI lineage: Eukaryota > Viridiplantae > Streptophyta > Pinopsida > Cupressales > Cupressaceae > Sequoiadendron > Sequoiadendron giganteum. The sequence continues at coordinate 221,335,832 of CM021109.1, read as the reverse complement.
TGTCCTCTGAAATTTGATGTTTTTGCTACTATCCTTGCATTCCTTGCATACTTATATCTTCATTGTCATTTACCTACAATACCCTTGTCATGCCTAACTCTGCCAGTTGATTGAAAAACTTTGATATTTAAATTATCATCTTGGCATCTTTGAATTGCATGTATCTCTTGTTCATTATCATTGAAATCCTCTTTACAATGACTATGACTTGTTCGTTATCATACTTAACTCAGTTAACTAACATCATAGTTCCTTTTGACTATCATCTCTTATTCTCATATTGACTATCCATATCCATTGTTTTAGTACCATTTTTTAACTTAAAATTTGTAATAAAGTTGCATACATATAACATTATCTAATCTATATGTAAGAAAACTAAATGTTAGGCCTTCAATTCTTTTCTTTGCTATTATTTTTAACATAGAAGGGATCACTAGCCCTAATTTTAGTTCAACAAGTTGTGTAGATGGTTTCACTCATGTCTACAAGTAGAATTCAAACATAGATAAGGTAGGTGCTTGTGATCAAAAAGAATGTAGAAGGTGAAATAAATACTCAAACAATAAAATTCAAATTATTTTTCATGCTTAATTGAAACCTCATATTCAAGTAAATGATTTCATTTAAAAGAAGAAATAAAATAAGTGTTCACCAACCCATAACTCCTTGTTGCACATAAAACATGTGTGATTGTGTTTTGATGGAATTTTTCTTAAGAGATGATATGTAGTATCTCACTTGGCTAGTTTGATTTTTCATCCAAGAATACTTATGAAAATAGTCAACAAGAGGGTTTATTTATTTATTGGAGGGATTATTGATCAAGGGTTGGGAATGATCCAAGATAAATTTGGTTGAGGATGATTGAGAGGATTTGATAGAGGATCCTCCAAGTGGTACCTCATGATTGGTGCAGATGAAGCGCGAGGATAAAAAAGTACCTCTTTAGAAATCCAAAATTTCCTTTTTCAGAGACATTTGAAGGGTTAGGATTTACTTGAAGAAATGGATGGATGAAATTGAATGAAGATATTTTATGAGGAAGTGGGAAGCATGGGCCATGTACATGCATGCCATGTGCAATTTTAACCATGTCTTAAGCTTGTGTAGATATATGCAAGTGGATTTATTAGTTAACTAATTAGTTTTAGTCAACTAATGGCTTGAGATGGAAAACAAGGAATTAAATATGTAGTTTATATTTATTAAATTTTTAGAGGATTAACTTCATTAAATAAATATTCAATTTAATTAATTTAGGTGGACTATAGAGGAAATGGCTGAAATAATAAATAAATAAAATAATTTTTTAGTTAATATTTGGAGGACTATTGGGAAGGTTAATTAATACTTGATTTTATTTAATTAACATTTAAAGGGGAGTAAATTTGGGCTAGGTTAGGATGTGGATAATTTAGTTATCTACATTTTTCCTTGCTTTGAGACAATATTGTGACTTGATTCAACAATTCCATTTTAAAGAATAATAAAACATAGTGTCTTTGGACGTTATAGGACTAGTGGGAAGGATTCCTTAATAATTGGGAGGATGGGAGTGACAAAGAAGAACGAGGTAGGTATTCCCATTTAAGAGGATATGCGGTTTTGAATAACACATGTAAGAATTTCAAAATATATGAATAGATTGGAGGATAACAAATAGGATCTATGAAATGATGGATATATTAGGGATATAGGGAAGGGAGATGTGAATAACTAGGGGAGGATGATAGTTGAATTGAGTTAGTTGAGAAACCTTTATTTTAAGTTTTACTTGGAATTTTGCTCCAAGGTATAAAGAAAAGGGTGATGATGTGTCAAATGCGGAAAGGACTAACCCAAAAGAAAAGATAACAAAAAATATATATGTTGTATGGAACCATGATATGGAAGATTATGATTTTGTTGTGGTAGTATGATTCTAGGATCATTATAAATATAAATAAAAAATAATATATAAGAAAACATGCATAATGATACAAAACAAACAAATACTTACAGCCTAGTCAAGCCAAAAATTGATTGATCAAACAAATACTTACAGCCTAGTCAAGCCAAAAATTGATTGATTGATTGAGTATGACGGTGGTGCTAATAACATTGTTTATGATGAGAAAAATTGAAGGATTGGGAATGATATATTTTGATAAGAAATAACTGAGTAAAAAATGGATCAATGTTTTCAAAAAGGTTGGGAACAAAATTAATAGATGCTTTGGAGGATACACTAGATTGTATAGATTAGGGTTGCATGCATTAGGATGAATTATTGTCCAAGTTTTGGGGAGTTAGAGGCTTTGATTTTATGCCAAGGAGAACCAATTATAGAGAAAAGAGTGAAAGGGTAGAGGGATTTTTTATATAGCTAATGGGAGGATGGGTTGAGGATAGGTGATTGAATTAGGAAGTGAAAGTATAAATATTAGGTTTTAGGATGGGAGTTATTAATGGTATTTGGAGATGGTTTTAGGAAGTGATCTTCAAGGATTATTTTATAGAGGAATAAAATGAACCGTATTGGATATGTTTCTCATCATTTGTTGTTATAATTATTTCTTTTTCCAAATATTATATATGATTGAATATGATTGGAGAAATCGGAGGAGGTAGAGACTAGAGAGGATAAATTTATGGATCAAGGTATTAAAACCATGTATGGAGGGTTTGAAGAGGAATTAAGGCTTGTATTGTTGAAAAAATGCTTCAACATTGAGGATCAAGGTATTAAAACCATGTATGGAGGGTTTGAAGAGGAATTAAGGCTTGTATTGTTGAAAAAATGCTTCAACATTGAGGATCAAGGTATTAAAACCATGTATGGAGGGTTTGAAGAGGAATTAAGGCTTGTATTGTTGAAAAAATGCTTCAACATTGCGTCCCTATCCTCAACGAGGTCGAATCAATGAAGGAGGAATGGATCGAGCACAATGGGAATCAATATGCAAATATAATGGATAGGAAGATAGGGTGGATTAGATAGGTTAAGGTAGATAGTATGGGATAATCTTTCCCTAAGTTTAGGGTGTCCTTAGATAATGGATTATGTGCAATGTGCTTGTTTTCTAGGTTTTCATCACGGTAATTTTCCAAGGTTTCATAGGAATGGTTTTCGCCATTAGATACATAATTTTGTATCTTTACTTATTTTTTAGTTTTTATTTCATTTGGAAGGGGATAGGATAGATAAATTTTAAGGAAAATGGTTGTGAATTAGATTTTGAAACAAAGATATCCAATGTTGAAACATAAATAGTAATAGTATCAGAATTTTGCAAATAGGGATAACAATTGATACTAGATTGTTGATAGAAAACCATTACTCGCCTATTTGGAAGAATTTTGTTTTTGACATTTTTTATGTATAAGTTGAGTTTTGTCTATTTTAGGTTTAATCTAATAAAAAAAAAAATGTTTGTTGTTTAATTATTCATTTGAAAATATTGTATTGAGATGTTGATTTTTACTTTGCTTTTTGAAAAGGGATACATCATAGATGAAATATTTTATTTGCAGAAATGGGTTGCTCCTAGGCTATTTTGTAGAATTATTGTTCCCTGCTCTTGCAACCTAGGAGATCCTAATAGTCTCTAAATGGGGAAGTTAGTGACAAGGGACATTGATGGATTTACTTGAAAATAATATCAGATATTGTGGAGGCCTAGTTAGAGCACATTTAGTTGGAGGTGTTACAATTACATCATTTGAGTTCATGAAGTGGATGAATATGGAGGTTGACATTGAAGACAAGTCAATATAGAATGCACTCAATCATACTTTTTCTTATCCTAGAGCCTTGGACATAAGTTTGAATGAATTGTAATCACTTCTAAATTATCACTTTGAGAACCCATCCCTCTTAGTGGAAGCAATTACACATGCTTCAAATAATGAACTTGAGGATGATCCTACCAAGTAATTTGTATTTCACCTTACATTGCACAAACTTTAATAGTGCTTGTAAGATGAAATACACAAACACACACACATTGTTTGAGAGTATGGTGCTGCTCTCACCTTGACATACAATTATGTTTTCAGTCTTTTACACATACAATTCTCAATAAATGATTTATTTATTATTTAATAATAAAAATATAATATATAATATTTTTTTAAAGATTTTAGATTTTTATAATTTATAGATTAATATAAAATATAGTTCAAAAATAAATTTTAAAAAAGTTTACAATTTTTTAATTAATATATGCTATGTTAAATATATATGTTTCAAATATTGATTTTATTTTATCATATTAAATTTAAATTTTAGATATTTGTTGAAAATAAATTATTTATTCATTATATTAAATCTAGTTTTCAGTTTTAAAAATTTATAGTTTTAAAATTTGTTTAAAATAAATATTAAAATTAAGATTATTTGATTTACTTTCTATTTCAATTTTAAAGACTGCAATGAAAACAATAATAAAAGTTAAAGAATATTAATATGAGAATATATGCATGTAAATAGTTTTTACTAATTTAACAATCTTAAAAGATTTCATAATTTTTATAGATCTAAATAATTTGATAAACATTTCTGAAATAATATAATATTTATTTTGGAACCCTGGAGCAACTATTACACAATTATTACACAGGCGCCTAAATTATAGATGGAAAGAAGCGTGATATTTTACGGCTATATCTTCTAAATTTTGAGTAATATTTATTTAAAAAAACCAAAAAATAACTTTTAATCCTCTCAACCCATATATACATACACTACTCATTATTTTGATCATTAGTAAAAAGTGGATATCATCTATTTGTCATTATTATAAAAATGTGAGAAAAAAATATTTTTATTTTTATTATAGACATCAATTTACTATAATTTTAAATTAAAATCCGAAAAAAAATCATCCATGTTTGAAATCACACTCACTTATCCATCATAGATGTTTAATGACCAGTTACTATACAACCAATTCAATAAGTACTCTAATTCAATATAACGCATCTTCATTGACTATGGAAAAATCATGTCTACAAGAAAAAATAAATGTTTATCATACCTCCTTGAAACATGTACTTCACTTACATCTCCCATGATGATCTTCTATTACAACATAATTGAAAATTTTGCAGTAATGTTCAGAAAAGCCTTGTAAGGAGTTGTGATAAATGAAAGTATAAAATTTCAACTTATTTATAGTTTACAATTTTGAATGGGTGCAATGCTAATATGAATGGGTGTATTGTTAATTGGGTACTTAATAGCATATGACAATAACCAAAAAAACCTTTGGGTAATGGGTAAAACTTAGTATAATGTGAAATTTTAAATGTATAGTATTTATTTTTATTTTATATGCCAATTCAAAATTATGAATGTTGATTTTCAATTTTTTCTAATATATGTTTTTATGATGTGTATGTATTTACTTTTAATTTTAGTGAGGATCCATCAAATATTTTGGACAATGTTGAAATTTGGTACAATTTTAAATTTTAAATATATAAATTATATTTTTAATATGTGAAATTTTAAACATATAATGTATATTTTTATTATGTGAAATTTTAAACATATAATTTATACTTTTAATGTGTTTCATTAATTTATAATATAAAATTAAATATAAGTGGCGTGTCATTTATTATTAGTATTTTATACATAAACATAAACATAATCATAACCCAAATTTTAATCATAGCCTTAATCCTAAACCTAATCTTAATTATAACCAACACATTAACTCTAATCCTAACCCTAATCCTCATCCTTATCCATAGCCCTAACTCTAATTCAAATCTTAATGCTATCCCCAACTCTAATCCAAATTTTGAATCTAACCCTAACCCTAACCCTAATCATAATCTTAATTCATTTAATAATTTACATATTGCTATGTGAGTGCTACTAGCATATATATATTTAATAATATATATTAAAATGTCTATTTTTTAATTGATTTCTCAAATAAAAATGCTAATTTATTGTTAGTTTTTTATTTTATATATGTTTTGAAAATTCTAAAAAAAAAATTTACTACCTAGAAATGTTTATATGAAATTTGTATGGATAAACATCTTGAGATTATATGTGAAGTCAAAATTATGAGCCTTGGGCGAATTTGGCAGTGTGGATGCCCCTCAGTCCTTGGCTCTAAGTCGAAGAGGTTTTGCACACGTGTGGGCCGGTAATCATCTTCGTGGTGAGTGGTAGCTCACAGGCTTCATGCCTCGCTGGGCTGCCTCGCAGCCTGAACTGTCTATCAATTTTTATTTTTTTTATGAAGAATGAATTTGATATCTTACTAAAAATATAAAATAATGAAGTGTATGTATTTACTTGTAGCTTTAGTGAGGATCCATAAAATCTATTTGGACATTGTGTAAAATTTTGGTATAATTTTAAATTTTAAATGTAAAATTTATATTTTTATATTTTTAATATGTGAAATTTTAAAGATATAGTTTATATTTTGAATATGTGAAATTTTAAAGATATTTAAGTGATGTGTCATTTATTATTAGTTTTTTATTTCATACATATTTTGGAAGTTCATTTTAAAAATATAATTACTATCTAGAGATGTTTATATATTAAATTTGTATGAATAAGCACCTAGAACTCAAAATTATGAACAATGAATATAATTTCCCCTAATATATGTTTTTCATGATGTATATGTGTTTACTTATAACTTTAGCCAAGATCCATAAAATCTTTTTGGGAAATGTGTGAAATTTGGTACAATTAAAAATTGTAAATGTATAAAGTATATTTTTAATGTGTGAAGTATTAAAAGTATGATTTATATTTTTAATGTGTGAAATTTTAAATGTTTAATTTATATTTTTGATGTGTGAAATTTTACAGCATAATTTATATTTTTAATGTGTTTAATTATTTTATAACCCAAAATTAAATTTATATGATGTATAATTTATTATTAACTTTTTATTTAAACATGTTTTGAAAATTATTTAAAAAAAATATTTAGTACCTAGAGATGCTTATATGAAATTTGCATGGATAAGCACTTTGAGATTATTTCTCTCCCCATTTTTTACATAGATAAAAAAAAATCGAAAACTAGTTTTTTATTCATTTAAGAAATATTTATTTGACTTCAAAGTTATTTTATTTATTACATATTAAAAATTTGTGCCTTTATTTATTTATTACATGTTTAAAAACTTTGGTGTTTTTACTTTATAAAACAACTATTTTGATTACTTTAAAATTAGGGTTTTTATATTTAAAGATAAATATGAGTTCTAAATATATTTCTTTCAATTATTCTTTAAGGTTATGGCATTAGGTGCTTCTCACCCTACTATCATATAAATATATATAGATATATACATATATATGTATATATATATATATATATATACACACACACACACACCTTCGAGAACCAGTTGTTGTGAATAATAGGGGCTCGAGAGTTTCCCTACTATTCTAAGGGGTGTTGGAGATCAAAGTGAGCTAGCTTGATCAAAGTGGCTATTTATATATATAATTCTGAATATTAAAATTAAATTTGATAATTATAGATGCTTTGAAAAAATGATTTTTGAATATGATGAAAATTAGGGTCTTGTATAATCACCTTAAAACATGTAAATTGATGGTGCTAAATTATAATTTAGATATATTCCTATAGAACTAATCTTTGTGCTTGTGTAAGTGTACTAGCATGTGGAATTGAATATATACCTACAAAAATAAACTAGTCTAAACCTAATATTTTGAATTCACTTGTTTGTGCCTATAATCTAAATCTCAAAAAGTGGTATTTATAAATATGGTTCGAGAACTACCTAAGAAAGGGTCATGTTCTCCTTAGTCAATGTTGTCATGCCCAAAAATTTCACCAATAAAATACTAATAGTTTTTAAAAGAAAAACATCAATTAATTATTTATCTCCTCCCAAGTGTTCAATTTGCACCAAATTGTATTGGGAACCTAGTCATGGTATGGACTATTCATGTTGTGACATCCTAACTCAAGTGTGAAAGTGAACTTTAAAGGATTCGCTAGACAACCACAAAATAAGGCTTACTCGCAAATATGACACCTTATACATGTTGTCACTTGGATTTGCACCCTTGCCAAGTGCTTGGATTAACAATCTAGTGAAAAATAGAAACACTTCAGGGCTTGTGGGTTGCCCATAGCTTGGAGTGAATCTCTAGAGAGGATAGTTCTTTTTTAACTTCACCTAATTTAACCTATTCTACTGCTACATATGAAGAAAAGGGATGAAGGAAATACAAAATGAAACCAAGGACTAATAAGGTTTTGTACCAAATTGATTTCAAAAACCTATATTGTTGAACTTGGACACATCGTATGATCAAATGAACAAGTTGTTTCATGCACAACTCAGGTTTTGACATACTTATACATTAGTGTTTCATAGGAAAGTTTAATTTTTCTCAATTCTAAAAGGAAAAATCAGATTTTTTCATAATTATAAGTTATTCAAATCATTGACATAACCTCTAACCTAAATAAAGTATGTATATATTTGCATGAAGGTGTTGAAGGAAATGAGACATGATTTGAGGATTTATATATCAATCACATAAAATATATCAATCAATTGTGTTTTCACACAAAATAAAAATAAGAGAAGGAAAAATTATACTTGTTCTTTATTGAGAAAAGGTGCTTACAAACTGCTACACATGCTAGAGAATTGCATGAATCACAATGTTGCTCCTACTAGAAATAACTTTCAAGATGTTACAATACATTGCTAAGAGAAGCTAGAACTGAATACAAATCTACCCTTATGCTTTGTAATATACTATTTAATAGCTTTCTAGATATTAGGAACATATTTTAAGAGATGAAAGATAAGTGGTCACATAAGTTTTGTAGGGTCAACCATTCTTGGGTGTCCAAAACTATTATCCTATTTTTTAGCTCCTTAAAGTGCTCCAAGATGCTAGTTGAATGAAGAAATTTTACTCACTTCAACCTATTTCATTGATGACATTTTTTTGGAGACTCCTATATATGCCCCCAACTTCTATAAATTGGCTCAAAATGCCTCATCTATTACCTTCATCTATTGCACAACTCACAAAACTTGTCTAGATGCTTGGAAGAGACAATTGTTGATCATTAAATATCTCCTATATATCTTCTCCTCTGCTTTAAATTGACTATATTACTTTATAAAAATATGACAACATCCTGAAATTTTTTTATAGGAGATATGTGAAAGAAGTTTGAAGTAGTTAGAATCCCTAGGATGGCATTGGAGAGTTTCTATGAAAGGAAGTTTCCATATATGAAACTCATTAAGCCTTATCTCATTCATAATATCCACCACTATCCATTAAGCTCTATCATTCTTCTCATTTTCCATGAGACCTTCCATCCTTTTATATTTCTTTCAAGTTTTTAAAAAGACATATATATACCATGTTCCTAGATCATTGCTTTCAAAAATTTTACCTGTATTGTCACCTTATATCATGTTATCCTCTGACATTTGATGTTTTTGCTACTATCCTTTCATTTCTTGCACACTTATATCTTCATTTCCATTTACCTACAATACCCTTGTCATGCCTAACTCTGCCATTTGATCGACACAAATTGATATTTAAATTGTCATCTCGACATCTTTGAATTGCATGTATCTCTTGTTCATTATCATTGAAATCCTCTTTACCATGACTACGACTTGTTTGTTATCATACTTAACTTAGTTAACTAACATCACAGTTCCTTTTGACTATCATCTCTTATTCTCATATTGACTATCCATATCCATTGTGTTAGTACCATTTTTTAACTTAAAATTTGTAATAAAGCTCTGCTATCATTAAACCTTTCTAGCTATCATGTCATTTTACTTGATGGACTTGCCCCATCCATGCTTACATGGCTTATAACTTCTATATGTCCCTTAAAAAATTATAAATCATTGTCTTCTTGTCTTTAAATAGAAACAAAAATAGGAAAGGCTCCTTGATTTTTTGTGCCATAGACTCTTAGAGGGTATTATATACTATATTTATTCTTAGAGACCTTGCATGTTTTGAAAGGCTAATAGTGATAAACTACCAGATAAGACACTATTATTCTTACTATCCTCACATTTCACCATGTGCAGGTACCCTCATTTGTTGCTTAATAGTCCTCGACGATTGTCAAAGTGGATTATAATTATCTTTACCATGATGCCTTTGTTGTATCCTTAATACACTTTTCTCTGAACCTACTTAGGACATTTTTTTTGAAGCTTTTATTTTATGATCTTTCATACATCATGGTTTCAATTTGACCTATGGCAACTATGTGGATCACTATATCTTATATTAGTTGTTTCTTTATCCTCCCTCTATCATTTGAAATTTGTATATGTTATTCATAGGCTTCTAGGGCATGTGGTTGTCCACTAAAAGTGTGAAAGGGTCCCCTCTTAAACTTGACAAATTCATAGAGCTCTCTCTATTTTATGGTTTAACCTACAACTGTACTACCTTTTATTCCTTCACTATCACAATGAATATGTTTGTTTATGCATAAGACTATATTTCTATGAGAAACATTAATATATCATGAACACTGATCATGTTATGCCTACAATGTATATACATATTAAATATTTACTAGATGCTCTACTATTTTTCTTCAATCATTGGTAGTACAATTAAACCACAAAACAATGGAAGCACTCTAATCACTCCCAAACACCATTGAACCCAACTTAGAAAACTTTAGTATCATACTCATTGGAGATCATTTTCTTGAGTATTGATTTTCCTTTTGATTACTATCAAAATAATTTATGAATTATATTATTGTGACATCAACTCTTAGCCACCTACAATACCTTGCTACCTTCACTAACTTCCCTTTCACTTTATAATAATACTTCCTTCTTAAAAACACTGTGATTTGAAACTCTTGACATGTATCACTTGAAACCTTTGGAGACAACCTTCATGAATACATGATCTTTCATTGCTACAGGCTTGATAAATTTACTCTTTGCAATAATAGTCATTTTCAACTCTTTGTAACACTATTATGATGTCTTCACAATCAACACTATCATTTAGGTATGTCTCCTTGACTACTTCCATTTTTAAATTTCTTCATGACTAACATAAATATTTTGTTCATGGAGCCTTTAATTGACCGTCATATGCTTTTATATCTTAGGATTGTTGTGATCTATCATTAATTTATCCTCCGTTTCAATATGTATAACTATCCTCTAAGCTAAATGAATTTAATTATGTTGCCTCTTGAAACACTTGACTTGATCATATAATCCCATATACCTAACATGCATGCATTTCAAGCTTCCTTCTATTAAATTTTCACTATCTACAAGAAATGAAACACAAAGTCTCATATTGGCTATTCCTTTGATAAGGACTACACTTGTAATCCAATTGTTGTCATGACTATCCATACATGTTTCTTCTATCTTAGGATTGTTGTGATCTATCATTAATTTATCCTCCATTTCAATATGTATAACTATCCTCTAAGCTAAAGGAATTTAATTATGTTTCCTCTTGAAACACTTGACTTGATCACATAATCCCATATACCTAACATGCATGCATTTCAAGCTTCCTTCTATTAAATTTTCACTATCTACAATAAATGAAACACAAAGTCTCATATTGGCTATGCCTTTGATAAGGACTGCACTTCCAATCCAATTTTTGTCATGACTATCCATACATGCACACCATTTTCACCAAGCTTATATATATACAATGGGATTCATGGCCTTGGTACTAACCATAAAAAGGGATTTGACATGACTTATCACATGGTTTTAGAAACTCAAAATGAAAAAGACTTTTGATAGAGTTTTAAGAGTTTAGATAGCTACTATAACTTCATATACCTTGCATCTATTCTTTATCATGTTTTGTGATGCTCTATCATTTTATAGGACTTTCCTCTTCATGAAGCTTGACCTTGAAGGGAAAAGAATGCAGATCTACTGACCCAATAGTGCGGAATACATTCCCTTAACACCTTTACTACAGGGGAGAGAAGCAAAAAATGAAAAGCTAATAGTTTCTAAAACATATAGAGATGCATACAACCATGGCAATGAGAAACCAGAAAGATAACCAAACAAAGATGACACAGTATTTACGTGGGAAAACCCTTTCAGGTAAAAAACCCACCACACAAAGTCAAATCTATTGTATTACAGTAATGAATCGATTACATACAATATCCAGACTTCTTTGTTCAGCTCACAATCACCCAGAGAGTTTCATATTCACTGTTACAATGTTTTACAACATACAGTTCAAAACCCTCCTCAAGAACTCATGTCCTTCTGTTCTTCAGCCCGTGACTTCAAACTTGCTCTGCAACTTACGACTCAACTCAACTTTTCAACTTATGACTTATGAGAAATAACACATCTCTCATCCATATGTAACCGACTGAGAAGAGCAATGAAGACCATCCTCAAATCACGCATCTGGTCGGATTTGACAAATCTCCTTGCAACGAGTCATCCAAACATTCAATGCCATCACCAAAACGGTTGAGCTCGCTACCCTTCGTTGACAAATGCAACTGCCACAATAACTATCTTGGCATCTGTTCAATCAATATTCAACCAGGTGCCACATGTCTAAGACCCATCAGCAATCGTAGCTGATAGAGCAACCAAATCGATCAAACAGACATCGAGCGTGACCAAGACTTCAAGTCATTTCAAACACTGCCAGAGTCAGAGTCGGAACAGGAGTCGAAACAGGACTCCATCAAAAATACACACTGTCGGAGTCGGAGTCAGAGTTGAGAGCGAAACTGGAGTCAAAATAAGACTCTACCGAAATTACAGGTTCAGGAACCAATTCGGTTCCGCGTCCACCCACGGCAAAAGAGAACTCATTGAAAATAGTTATGACTGGGTAAAGTCAACCCGGGGTCAAACCAAGATGGGAACACCAGAGTCAGAGTCGGACCCGGGGACGGAACAGAAACAAAAATAGGACTTTACCAAAAGTCCAAAATCAGGAACAAATCCGGTTCCAGTTCCGCCCCCGCCAACTGCAAGAAACAACAATCCAAAACTTGGACAAAGCGGAGGAAAACTCCTCGAGGAGAATCCAAACATCTAGAAGAACCAGATCACAAAAGCAGGAGTCGGGCCCGAAGTCAGAACAGAAACCGAAATAGGAACCTAGCAAACGGACATTGCCAAATTCTAAAACTTATTCCGCCTTCGCCAGAACCTGCGATGCGAGAAACAACAGACGGTAGGAAGCGGAGTCAGAGCAGGAATGAGAACCGAAACCCGAAACTTAGGCAAATAGAACAATGCCAAGTTCCATCCCGATTCTGCGTCCGTTAGAGACTCGAAACTTAGGCAAACAGAGCAATGCCAAGTTCCATCCTGGTTCTGCCTTCGCCAGAACTTTGCAAACAACACAAAATCACCAAGGCATGAAAATGAGGACTTCAAGCTAGAAGTTGAGACATAATTTCTCAACAACCTCCCACTTGGTGAACACTTCCAGCTTCCTCAAAACATCAAACCTTACTGTCTATCATAGGCCCCAAGGCCCATCGATTCTGTGCACCATCTGAACTTGTCTATGCTAACCGGCTTTGTCAAGGCATCTGCAACATTCTTCAAGGTGACAACCTTATCCATACTGACCTTGCCATCTTCAACCATATCCCTCACGAAGTGATATTGCACATCTATGTGCTTGGTCTTGGCATGAAAGGTCAAATTCTTTGCCAAACAAATGGCACTTTGACTGTCACAGCAGATTGAAATCTGCTTAGCATTAAATCCAATGTCTGAACACAAACACCTCAGCCATACTGCCTCCTTGCAAGTATGAGTTGCTGCCATATACTTTGCCTCTGTCATGGATAAAGCAACTACAGCTTGTTGCTTGCTCATCCAACTGATTGCTCCACCATTAAGCATGAAAGTGTATCCACTGGTGGATCTTCTGCTGTCAATGTCCCCTACCCAATCATATTCAACATATCCCTGAATGCTAAGAGTCCTTTGTGATGCAACCATACTGCCATGGTAACACAAAGCATAATCTGAAGTGCCCTTCAAATAACTGAACACTCTCTTCACAACATCCCAATGTGATCTCCCTGGATTTTCCATAAAACGGCTTAGAACTCCCACTGTTTGGGCAATGTCTGGTCTTGTGCAGACCATAGCATACATTAAACAACCTACTACACTTGCATAAGGCACACTGGTCATGTCCTCCATCTTAGTAGTAGAGTTTGGACAGTCTTCAGCAGATAGTTTCAATCCTTGCATGATTGGAACAACTAGCTGCTTGCAATCAGTCATGCTAAACCTCTCTAGAACGGTTTTCACATACTTACTCTGACTGAGCCAAAGCTTTCTGCTTGTTCTATCCCTAGTTATCTCCATTCCAAGAATGTACCTTGCTGCTCCAAGATCTTTCATTTCAAACTTAGCAGACAACTGAGTTTTAAGATCAGAAATCATAGCCTTGCTATTACCAATGAATAACATGTCATCCACATATAGAGTAATAACAAGCACATGATCATTCTCACATTTATAATAAATGCAATGATCAGATTTTGATCTAACAAACCCAATTGACAACACAAATGTGTCAAATTTCTGGTACCACATTCTAGGAGATTTCTTTAGACCATAGAAAGATCTATTTAACTTGCAAACTAGATTTTGTTTGCCTCTTTCAATAAAATGCTTAGGCTGGGACATGAAGATTTCTTCTTCCAGCTCACCATGGAGAAATGATGTCTTCACATCCATCTGCTCAATTTCATAGTCATACACAGCTGCCAATGACAACAAAAATTTGATGGATGTCAGCTTTGCTATAGGGAAAAAGATCTCTCCATAATCAATTCCCTCAACTTGGGAAAATCCCTTTGCAACCAATCATGCCTTATACTTCTCCACACTGCCATCAAGGCCTATCTTCCTCTTGAATATCCACTTGCAGCCAACAGGCTTTTGCCCTTTAGGCAGTGGTACCAACTTCCAGGTATCATTCTTTTTCAAGGAATCCATCTCCTCATTCATGGCTTCCAGCCAAGACTTTGAATCAGCCATGCTGATTGCTTCTTTTATAGTCCTAGGCTCATCAGTGCTAGTAATTAAGGCATAAGCACAATTTGAATCTAACATAGAGAAACCGTACCTTTCTGGTTGCCTTCTTTCTTGTGTAGATCTCCTTAGAGGCTGAGGTTGTTCTTCATCATCAGAACTTCCAGAGCTGCTTGAACTCTCCTCAATCTCAGGTACACCATGCAACTCTTCCCTTTCTAGAGTTTGGGGAATCTCAACTGCATCCTTCTTCTTATCACTCTGATTTGTCTCAGGCTATTGATCACTTACTAGAGGTTTCAACTCATGAAATATCACGCTTCTGCTATACAAAACCTTCTTAGTAATAGGGTTCCAAAGCTTGTATCCTTTCACACCAACTCCATAGCTGATGAGAATATATTTCACAGCCTTGTTATCCAACTTTGATCTCTTTTCATTTGGCACATGAACATATGCCTCACAGCCAAAGACCCGAACATGCCTTAATGAGGGTTTCTTACATGACCATGCTTCCAAAGGTGTCTTATCAACAAGAGCTAAACAAGGAGATCTATTAATCAAATAACATGTTGTAGCCACAACCTCAGCCCAGAACATTTGCTCTAGACCAGCACCACTCAGCATACTCCTTGCCTTTTCCATCAGTGTCCTGTTCAACCTTTTAGCAACTCTTTTTTGCTGTGGAGTGTAGGGGGTTGTCTTATGTCTTTTAATTCCATGATCAGTGCAATACCTTTCAAAATCTGCAGAACAAAACTCACCTCCATTGTCTATCCTTAAACACTTTATTTTCCTTCCAGTCTGATTTTCAACCAAAAATTTGAACTCTTTAAACCGACTGAACATTTCTGATTTACTTTTAAGAAAGTATACAAATGCCCTTCTCAAAAAGTCATCAATAAAAGAAACATAATATCTAGACTTCGATAACGAAGGAACATTAACTGGACCAAACAAATCAGAATGAACATAATCCAGTATACCAGAAGATTTGTGAGGAATAGAGGAGAAAGAAACACAGTGTTGCTTTCCATAGATACACTGTTCACAAAAATCGAGCTCAAGGTTACAATCATCAAGCCCTTCTACAAGGTTTTTGTTCTTCAAGGTTTTTAAACCTTTCTCACCTATGTGACCAAGTCTATGATGCCATAACATAGTCTTCTCTGCTGGGAGTTTTACCTCCAAAGCATTTGCAGATAGTGAAGAGTCTTCATCTTTCTCTATAGGTGCAGAATTACATGACTTTATAGAGGCACTGTTACAAAGAACAGGTCGTGCATCTAGCTTGTACAGAGTCCTAGTACGAACACCCTTAGCTAACACCATTGCACCTCTAGCCATTTTACATCCCTTACTAGAAAAAGAAACTTCTACACCAGCACCATTTAACTTACTAACAAAAAGAAGATTTCGAGCCAAACCTGGGATGTGAAGAACACCACCAATTCCTTTGACTCTTTCGTCAGGAAACTGAATTTTGACCCTTCCTCTACCAACAATTTCCAGTGTTGAATCACTTGCCAAGTATACCTTTCCACCATCATACTTCTCATACTTTGAGAACCAATCTCTATTAGATGTCATGTGAAAAGAGGCACCTGAATCAACTAACCAAACATCATCTGATGCCTGGGTTGTCAAGGCTGCTGCGATGAAGGCATTTGCATCACTTTGAGAAGATTCGTTGTCAGAAGCATTCTTCTTCTTCTTCTCCTTGCAGTCCTTCCTGATATGACCAGGTTTTCCACAGTTCCAACACTTTACCTTGAAATTTTTACTAGGAGACTTTGATCTCCCTTTAGACTTGGATTTCAACTTGTTGTCTTTCTTCTTGCCTTTCTCCTTTGTTCTACCTCGAACAGAAAGAGCATCTTTGGCCATCTCAGAAGATTTCCTTCGCATTTCTTCAGACATAAGCGAAACAACCACATCATCAGTCTTAAAAGTAGTGGTTGTGCTTCCAATAGCCATCACAAGATGATCCCAGCTGTCAGGTAATGAACACAATAGGAGCATGCAACGATCCTCCTCCTCAATTTTTACACCTACAGATGCCAGCTGAGTAACACTCATATTAAATGAGTTCAGATGATCTACAACAGATGCACCTTTGTCCATCTTCAAGGAGTACAACTTCTTTCTCAGGAATAACTTGTTTACCAGAGATTTTCCTTGGTAAATATCACCAAGCTTCTTCCACAAAGCAGCTGTAGACGTCTCCTCATGAACATTCAAGAGCACAAAATCGGCTAGACTCAGTTTTATCAATCCTCTTGCTTTTCTATCAACAAGATCCCAAGCTTCTTAGGTCATAGTTTATGGCTTAGTTCCAGACACTGCAATCCAGAGGTCTCTATCCACAAGCAAGTCTTCAATCTTGAGTTTGCATAACTCAAAGTTGCTGCCATTAAACTTCTAAATATCTATCCTACCAGATGTACTTGCCATCTCACAACAGAAACAAGTTTAATAATGCAAGTCTCCCATTGAAACAGTATTAGTGCAAAAAACTAATTTTCCCTAGCAAGGATAACATGAACTGGCCAAGCTCTGATACCACTTTGAAGGGAAAAGAATGTGGATCTACTGACCCAACAGTGTGGAATACATTCCCTTAACACCTTTACTACAGGGGAGAGAAGCAAAAATGAAAAACTAATAGTTTCTAAAACATATAGAGATGCATACAACCATGGCAATGAGAAACCAGAAAGATAACCAAACAAAGATGACACAGTATTTACGTGGGAAAACCCTTTCAGGTAAAAAACCCACCACACAAAGTCAAATCTATTGTATTACAGTAATGAATCAATTACATACAATATCTAGACTTCTTTGTTCAGCTCACAATCACCTAGAGAGTTTCAGATTCACTATTACAATGTTTTACAACACACAGTTAAAAACCCTCCTCAAGAACTCATGTCCTTCTGTTCTTCAGTCCGTGACTTCAAACTTGCTCTGCAACTTACGACTCAACTCAAATTTTCAACTTATGACTTATGAGAAATAACACATCTCTCATCCATATGTAACCGACTGAGAAGAGCAATGAAGACCATCCTCAAATCACGCATCTGGTCAGATCTGACAGATCTCCCTGCAACGAGCCATCTAAACATTCAATGCCATCACCAAAATGGTTGAGCTCACCACCCTTCATTGACAAATGCAATTGCCACAATAACTATCTTGGCATCCGTCCAATCACTATTCAACCAGGTGCCACGTTTCCAAGACCCATCAGCAATCGTAGCTGATAGAGCAACCAATTTGATCAAACAGACATTAGGCACGACTAGGACTTCAAGTCATTTCAAACACTGCTGGAGTCGGAGTCAGAACAGGAGTCGAAACAGGACTCCACAGAAAATACACATTGCTGGAGTCAGAGTTGGAGTCAGGAGTGGAACTGGAGTCAAAACAAGACTCTACCGAAATTATAGGTTCAGGAACCAATTCGGTTCCGCGTCCGCCCATGACAAAAGAGAACTCATTATAAATAGTTTTGACCGGGTAAAGTCAACCCGGGGTCAAACCAAGAAGGGAACACCGGAGTCGGAGTCGGACCCGGGGATGGAATAGAAACAGAAACATGACTTTACCAAAAGTCCAAAATCAAGAACAAATCCGGTTCTGGTTCCGCCCCCACCAACTGCAAGAAACAACAATCCATAACTTGGACAAAGCGGAGGAAAACTCCCCGAGGAGAATCCAAACATCCAGAAGAACCAGATCACAAAAGCAGGGGTCGGGCCCAGAGTTGGAACAGAAACCGAAATAGGAACCTGACAAACAGACATTGCCAAATTCCAAAACTCGTTCCGCCTCCACTAGAACCTGTGAAGCGAGAAACAACAGATGGTAGGAAGCAGAGTCGGAGCAGGAACGAGAACCGAAACCCGGAACTTAGGCAAACATAACAATGCCAAGTTCCATCCCAGTTCCGCATCCGCCAAAGACCCAGAACTTAGGCAAACAGAGCAATGCCAAGTTCCATCCAAGTCCCACCTCTGCCAAAACTTTGCAAACAACACAAAATCACCAAGGCATGAAAATGAGGACTTCAAGCTGGAAGTTGAGACATAATTTCTCAACAGACCTCTCCTCACATGACTCAAAATCTTTCCAAAAACACAACTCATTCCAAACATATGCACGTGTAGTTGACACTTGATCGAGGCCTTTTAGAGTCTTAACAAGATAAAAATATTTAAAAAAGATACTTTATTCAATATTTTTTCCCTTTTATAATCTTTAAACACTCTAAAAGTCTTAATTAACTGTCTAGTGTAACTATTTAGACCACATGTCAAAATTAGGTTAATAATGATTCCTTGTGTTGACTAGATTAACATATCTTGATTTGATCAAGATAAAAAATTTAAGACTAAAGTCAAAGACCAAGGGTGAACCTATTATTAATTAATTTAAGAACACCTTAGGTTAGATTGGGTTTAATATAGGTTTGATATTTTTTTGAGTCCTAAGGGGTTAAAAATGCTTAAGTTTGACTTTTCCCTTGGAGGGATGACAAAATATTCTTTTATGTCCTCATTAGTTAAACAAAACCAAAATTTAATTCATAAAACCATTTTTTATGAAGGGTACTCCCCTTACAAACGAAAACTCACCACAACACATAGGTCTATATGAAAACAATGTAGGAAGAACATATATATTTTATTGATACTGAAATGGAAAATAAATTACATAATTACATGGGTTGTTTGATTACAAAGCATCAATCAATCTCGTAGATTGGGTCTTCTAATTTTTTTGTATAATCTCATAATACACCTTCAAGCCCCCCGTCATCTTCTCCTCTTCTCTCTATATACTATAATCCTTCATGTCGGCTTAGCCTCTTGACATTCTTTTCCTCTTGTGTTGTCTTAGTACTGCTCGTCATCCAATAATATCCAAATTTCCTAGGCATTTATCTTGTTATCAATAAATTTAATTCTTATTCATTCATGATAGGTAATCATCTTCCATCCATCAAATTTAGGTTTGAAATTGTATGGCCAATGATTATGTTGATTCACAACAATGATGTTGAATCAATGAATAGTATTGTGCCATGTGTCACCAATTCATTCATTCATCCATCACCATTGTTCTATTCATGTTTCTGTCCATCTTCTTGTCATCAAAGTGTTGAGGGGACTTCAAATCCTCTCACTTTGATACAACCAAGTCTCGTCAATTAGGCTTTATCGAAATTAGGCTTGAATGAAGAAGTTAGTTCCTTCATGTTCATTTCTCTTAAATCCCAAACTCTTACAGACCACCATACTTAGGAAATTCAAATTGATTCATCCCTTATTCAAAAAAGAAGTAATTCAGATTTTTTTTGTCGATACTTTCTCTTCGCCTTGGATGCTCCTACATCAGACACCTGGGGTAATTTGAAAAGTGACCCTATCGCTTCTTAGTAGTTAGAGGAAAACTAAGATGACTAACCTCCAACTCAGATAACCATGTCAAATCTTCAACATGCCTTCCTCTCCATTTTACCAAATACTTTGCATACTTCCTATTACTTATGCTTCTTCCCATGAGACTATCCAAAATTTCTTTAATCTCTTCCATTTTTGAAGTAGGTGTTGGGATCGCCCACTGTACCTTTGTCAACTCATGCTCCTTATCTCCTTCATGGTACTATATCAAATAAAAAATGTTAAACACAGGTGAAAAATGAATCTCACTCGACAAATCCACCTCAAACACATTTCCTGAATCATTCTTCTTCAAGATCTTACATGGCCCAAACTTCTTCATCTTTAACTTATTGTATGTGCCAACTAGAAAAATATCATTTCACAAATGAACCATTACTTCATCACCTACCTGGAACTTTGTATACCTTCTTTTTTGATCTACATTAGCCTTATACTGTGTATTCATCTTATTGATATGTTTCTTCACCTCTTCATGCAAATTCTTCAGGTGTTCAATAAAATCTCTAGCTTCTAAACTACACTTCTCTCCCTTATCCATCTTTTTCAATTCAGAAGTAGTTCTAGGACTACTCCCATACACAATTTGGAATGTTGATTTACCAGTGCTCTTGTTGAGAAAATTGTTGGAAGAAATTTTTTCCTGTGGTAAAATCAAATCCCATCCCTTGGGTTTGTCTCCTACCAAACATCTCAGCAAGTTACCCAAACTCCTATTCACCACCTCTATTTTTCTATCAATCTGTGGATGATGTGTTGAGCTAAAATCCAAATCAATATTCAAATTCTTCCACAAAATCCTCCAAAAATACCCAACAAACTTGGTATCTCGGTCTGAAACTATGTGCTTGGGTAGACCATGTATTCTTACCACCTCTCTAAAAAATAATTTCGCAACATGAACAACATCACTGGTCTTATAACTTGGGATGAAGTGTGCCATATTCAAAAAAAATTCTACCACAAAAAATTATATGGAGTCATGACCTTGTTGTGTCCTTGGAAAACCAAGAACAAAATCCATGTTGATGTCCTCCCATGGCTTCTCTAGTATAGGTAATGGTTGATATAACCTCATATTCTGAGTTGTTCCTTTCTCCATTTGACATAGTTTGTAATCCAACACAAATTTCTTCACATCCTACTGCAACTATGGCCAATAGTAATGTTCACCAACAATAACAATTGTCTTATCCTAACCAAAATTTCCAGCTAATCTGCCACTATGTTTCTCCTTGATCAAGTTCTCCCTCATGGAACTCCTCATAATGCACAACTGATTCCTTCAAAACAACATACCATCTTGGATTGTAAAATCCAACCAAAACATCCTATCCAAAGTGATAGGCTTCATGCAATATTTCCAAGCCTTTACAAAATCAAGATCCTTAGATATCTTGAGTTCATTAAACCCAAAAATTTTAATTTGCACTTTCGTTAACAAATTTTTCCTCTTACTAAAGGCATCTACAAATTTGTTTGATCTTTCACTCCTATGCTTCAAAAAAAGTGTGTAAATTTTTTAGAAATTTAACCCATTTCAAATGCTTTTGATTTAATTTCCCTTGATTATTTAAATATTGTAAGGCATGATGATCAATAAATAAAATAAAATCCTTTGGCAATGTAAGAGAGGGGGACCAACCACTGCAAGGCCCCTGGTCATGAAAGGCTAAGAGAGGAAAGGCTGCCCTAACTTACCTCAGTTTAAAGGAAAGTTAGGATAGGAGGGATGAGAATGATGAAGACTATGTGTCCTTCGATCACTCTAGAATCCCAAGAACTGAAGGGAGACTAGACGAGTCACTTTCCAGAGGCAACTTTGCATCTCAGGTAGCTCTATGTTTGAGGATAAAAGCACAATTTTGGGACGACAACGGGACACTGGCATCTTGCAGGTGCACTGGCATCCGTATGGCCATAAAACTAGAGAGATGAGGTTGGAATCTTGAAAAGGGACTTACGATCTAGTTTAGTAGTTTTGGGAAGTAAAGAACAAGACTAAGAAAAGAAAAATGTAAATATGGATATGATAGAAGAAGTATATTACCACAAGGGTGACAAAGATAATTTCATAGAATATCCTCTCACTAGCTTGCTTCGAGATCTCTCCACCACCTCTATCCAAAGTGCTCAAGGCTTGTGGAGGAGTGAATGGGAGGAACTCAAGCCTTTGTTTCCATGGTTTTTGTCCTGCACTCGGACTATCAGAGTGATGGAGTGGTAGATTTCTGAAATGGAGTGAAGAATGTTGCTACAAAGCTTGAAAATGGATGCTCAAAGCATGGAGAGAGTGTGCCAACTTGTTCAAAACTTCTGTTGAAGAAGTCTATGGATGAAAGAGTGAATATTATGAAGAGATGGAAGAAAAATGACCATATTCGGGTTGGCCAACTGAAGATGGGTGTTTCGCTTCAACTCCCAATCGAGAGTGTAATGTCTTTGCAGTCTCCAACTGCAGGAATCTACCAGGGACATAAGCATGCCGCATGGACATCTTTGTGCTGCAGGGGTGTCCCCGACAAAAAAACCCCTACCAACACATAAGTAGGGCACCAAGTGGAGTGCAAGCAACATGCTTAAGTGGAATTAAACCTCAGCTTTTGGTTTCATAAAGTGTAAAGGAGTAAAAGGGGAATTTGTGTTAGGGGTGCAAATTCATGCCTATACATTTTTCCCCGACTTTAGTGAGAACGAGTACTGATGAGTGCTTCTGTAAAGTAGAGTAGTAGGAAAGTAACAAATTAAGAGATGTATACTTGAACCAACGAGGAAGCAAAGCATGGTCTGGTGAACCCAGAAGTGCAAGAGAGGAGCTCACAGTTTTGTGGAACTACTTAGTTGAAGTACGAAAGTGCCTCACAGGATCATAGTCCTACAAGTGGGGTATCCTTAAAGAGCTCTCACATGAAGGAAACTGGGAAAAGAACCTTACAGACTTGCAAACCTGCAAGGAAGGTATCCCCCAAGAAATCTCACATGAAGGAGACCGAGTAGAGTGCCTTACAAACCCAGAAACCTACAAGGAAGGTATCTGTAGATTCAGAGATGGCAACATGTTTACCTGCAAATATAACACATCAGGAAGTGGATGTGCAAGCCAGTGAATGAACAGTCATGCAGACCATCACTAAGTCGTAAGAATTTCAAAGGGGTCCCTTAGAAACCCTTCAAAAGGAAGGAAGGTCCACTCAAGGGATACGTTGTTTGAAAGGTGAGGTCTATTCGGGCTTCCCCCAAGCTAGACATGAGGATGTAAAATAGGTCTAGTCAGGTTGCCCCCAGACTAGACACAAAGAAGTAAAACCGGTCTAGTCGGACTACCCCTGAGCTAGATGCCATAAAACCTGTTAAAATTTTTTGAAGGGGTCCCTTGGGAACTTGACATGAAAGGGAGGGGTCCACTCAAGGGAAACACTATTCAAAAGCTATCGTCTTCCTTCTCAAATCGATTCATCATCAAGGAATCCTTTTGAAAGATTTTGACTTCATCAAGGAATTTGAAAGGAAGGAGATGCACTCTTGTGAGGGGAAGACTAAGACCATTCTCGATTCGAAGGAGGATTTCCAAGTGCTTTCTTTACAAACCCATGATGAAGGAAACATGTTTCATTAAGGTTTCAAGTTGAGAATGCAATTTTAACAAAGAAGTGTGAGAAAGGTGTTTGAGAAAATATTCATTTGGTAATGAATGTGTTTTATAAAGACTAAGTGATGTAGAATCTAGACGTTGTCGCACATGAGAGGGAAAACTCAAGAAAAGATGAGAGAAAGATAAAGAGACAAGTAGAAGGAAGTAGATCACACACAAAGGGCACAGGGGGATTTGGTTTCGTGGGGTTAGATTTGCCTTTATTTATATTAGGTAACTATGGAAAGAGGAAAAAGATCATCAATCCCTAACCAAATCAAGAAGAATGCATGAAAGATAAAAGTAAAATTAAAAAATTGGTTCAACATGGAAGGAGGCCTAAATGCTCCCAATGCTTTGCATCGTCCACAATTTATTGAATGTCAATCACAAACATGGAAGAATAGAGATACATATAGAAGAAGGTTTACAACACAAACACCACGCCTGTATCCAAGCATTAGTAGGGGTGATGAGGGTCATCTAGGCACATATAACATGATTACGGGGGAACACATCACAACACACACACGTCTCATCTTAAGATCAAGAAGAGGGTTTCCCCCTAACATTGGTCAACCAAGAGGTTGTTAGCTTCCCAGTCTAGATCATTATAGGGTGAAGGATGATGAGCCTGCAATGGTGTAATATTAAGGGTAGGAGCTTTTGATCCTCCTGCAACAAGGGCCAAGGTAGAGGGACCTATGAGGTCTCCATCGCTCAAATCTTGTGGGTCCAAGGTCAATGAACTCACAAAGATCATTGATAAGGTCAGGAATTTATCCACCTAGTTAAACATGCACTTAACAAGAGTACCATGCTTCACCTTGGTGGATGGAGGAGTTTTCACCCGAGGTTCACTACTAGGATCACTAAGGGACTCAGGAGCGGTGACAAACTCGGGGGAGGCTGGGACTGGTTCCGTTACTAGGATAGAACAAATCAACTTGGGGCCACCTTTCAGAGAAGGTGGGCTCTTCTTACGTCCTCCATTGTTGGAGAGACCATGTTCTACCTTCTTCTTGATTAGAGGAGGTGAACTCCCCATAAACGAAGCAATGAGGGTTGAGGGAGAAGAGGAAAGAACTGCAGTGGACACAATCAAAGTTTTCACCATGTCCACAAACTTTGGTAAAGAGAAGAAATCAGGGAAGGGTGGCTTTGTCGAAGGAGTGATGAACACTTACACCCTTCCAGGCGCATGTGCACTCATTGCAAGAGCCGAAAGAGATTCGAAGACAAAAGGAGGGAAAGAGGAAGACACAATAGGAGGTGTCATCTTCTCCTCCTTATTTTGTAAGGAGGATTTCTCAACTAGGGGAGCCTTTCGCTGGTGCTTGCGCTCATGCGCAAAGTGATTTATACGACTCTTTGAATCAAAAGTTAGGATTTTTAAAGGGACGAAAGGATCCTGTTCAGCCATGGGAGTGTCTTCCACAACTACTTCTAGTGAAAAGATAGACTTCTGAATGGGAGAAGAAGGGGCAGGTTTAGAAATGGCGGGAGGACTTGACTCTACCACATTAGAGGTGGATCCTTTCCTATTGAGGGGAATAGGAAGAGGTCAAGGCGAAAAATCTCTCCAAAAGCCTTTCTTTTTGTTGTACAAATAGTACCAAGGTCCTGGGGACCCGTTAGGGAGGTCTGATATCCTGACTTTGGGATTTCACCAAGGAGGCATCATCAGACTCAACGGGTAGAACCTGAGCTTGTTCATCCAGTACTCCTCCTAAGAAAGGGGAGTAGATGAGTCTACCTGAGAGGGAGTGAGCTTATCCTTTCCCTTTTGGAAAGAGGAGGTAGCTGGTAGCTCGGCTATAGGAAGGGTCAACTTCGGTTGTCCCTTGCCCCCAATTTTGTACTTTACATAGTTCTTGTGAAGTATGATTATTCTCTATGGGAGTGGACCAACTGGAGTGGGCCAAAAGTGATCCAACAAATATCCCCCATGGGATACCATAGGCTGATATCCAGTGTTATGCACCACATGCATGAAACCTTCGTGGGAAAACTTAAGGCACTTATGAATCACTGAGGTGATCCCATTCATGGAAGCTAGCCAAGGTATGCCTAGCTTCACTTTGAATAGGTCTGACTTGGGGATAACATTGAAGATCATGTCTACACTTCTAGGTCCAACTAGGATGGACAATTTTATTGATCCATAGGGTTTAAGAGAAAGTCCATCATGTGTGCGGATGATGGATTTTTTTTTTCATATTCCTCCCTTTCTAGGGATTTTAGGAGTAACGTCTCCTCTATAATGACATTCACTCTACTCAAGGGGTCGACTAAGACCCCTATCATAATGTTACCATTGAGGCAAGCGAGAATATAAAGTGGAGAAGGCTTACCATTTACTGGGACATCTTGCGAAGTAAATATTATATTTGATGAATTGGTCGCAAGGTGGGGAGAGGGAGTAATGGTAACCACATTAACATACACCTCAAGGTGACAAGTAGAGTCAGTGGGGTCAATAATCATGTTAGGAAAATGTGACAGAAATGGGTTCGTGTATATCTGCAATTCACTATTATCTTTTTCCCTGATTTTTCCATGTTTTTCTTGTTCCCATCAAGATGTATAGTACTGTCCTCGATGCAGTCCTATATCTCATGATGCAGGCACATACATCATTCAGTATCATGTTCATTAACTTGATGGTACTAACAATAAGTGTTTTCTTCATACCAGCTAGGGTATGGTTCTCTAACTAGTTTAGGAGGTGGAAGGGTAAGGATATTATCCTTCACCAAATTTTGCAAGATGGAAGTTTAAGATTCTGATAGCTTCATAAAATTTTGGTCGCATCTGAGGCCGTTGTTATCCACAATGTCCACTAAATTCACAACACTTTTACCTCTTCCAAAGATCGATATGATAGATCTTCCTTTAGAATGGGAGCATGAGGGAGGATCCCCGAATTTCACTACCATCTACCGGTATTCTCGTAAATCCACACACAAGTGTGCAAAAGAAGGATACTTCATGAGGGAAAACTTCTCTTGCCAAGGCCTTTGTAAGTTCCCTATGAAGACCTTTTGTACATCAGAATTGGGTAACATATACGAGATTTGTGAGAAGAGTGCTTGGTATCATGCTATAAGTCTATAATATTTTCATTGTCCCCTTGTTTACATCTAACAAGGTCTGAGAAGGTCATCTTTGGTCCAATATTGGCTTGGAACTATCACAGGAATTGATTTACAAGCTGATCAAACGTGAAGATGGAATTATTGGGCAAAGAACAATACCAATCTAGTGTTGTATCTTTGAGGGATCGGGGAAATAGTTTGGCCATCAACACATCATAATGGAAAAAGTGTCTGCATAAGGTACTAAAGGTGGACACATGTTTCTATGGGTCCCCTTTACTACTGTATTTATCAAATTTGGGAATCTCCATCCCTTGTAGGAAAGGAGTGTTTAGGATTGCAACCAAAAATGGGCTATGTTGAAAGAAGGGCTTGAAGATAGGCTGGTTCAAGGCCTGGGAGAGGTTTTCTAGTTGGTTCTACATCTTCCCCATATTCTGAAGAAGGGTATTTAGAATAGGGTTATTAGAAGACATAGGACCATCAAAACCACCACTAGAGCCACTGCTGTGACCACCACTATGACCACCACCAGTGTCACCACCGATGCCTCTACGAACAGTGTGACTTCTGCCGACACCACTATCATGGCTACCTCTAGAGCCACCACTGACGCTGCTGCCACCAGCATGAATTCCACCAGAACCACCTCCACCAATGCCACCCCCACTTCTGAAGTTTCTTCCACCAAAGCCTATGCCTATCATTCTGCCAAATCCTCCACCATGGGAGGCAAAAAAAGGGGTGAAGTGGAAACCTAAAGGGTTCTTGCTTACTTTGATGGTCTAAAAACTTTCAGAAGTAGTGGGTATATTGACTGAAGGGACCATGATATCCATATACATGAATGTAGGAGGCATCACCATCTCCAGCTACCTCTCACATTCCTCGAAGAGGCCACCTCATATCATGTGACCATGGCTCGAGGTGGAAAATGCTTCAGCCAGATCAATGAGACTAGCTAAAATTTCTACACCCATCTAGTATTTTTCCACCATGTATGTTAATTCACCAATCACCTTAGCAGCTCTAGCCATCTTTGGGTTTCCTTTCAAGTGATTTTCTAATGCACCTTTAACCCATTATCGAGGCTAAAGAAATAATCGAAAGGGATACACACGGCCTCATGCTTGTCTACGGCTGAAGAGGTCAATGACATAGGAGGAGACTAACTGCAAAGAAAATATTGGTAGTGAAGCTAGAGGAGACCTTCATCTTGTCCATTGAAAGGTGTCACAAAATTCTTCTAACAATATGCCCAAAGGTCATAGACTAGGTCTTGAAGCTCATAAATTTCACAACACACCAGGGTACAATGACCAAAAGGTATACGAGAAAAAGTTCATGATGCCGACAAATGGATAGACATCGGTTCACGTTAGGTTCACCAAAAATGTAAGAGAGGAGGACCAACCATTACAAGGCCTCAAGTCATGAAAGGCTAAGAACGTAAAGGATTCCCTAACTTACCTCAGTTTAAAGGAAAATTAGGATAGGAGGGATGAGAATGATGAAGACTATGCGTCCTTCGATCACTCTACAATCCTAAGAACTGAAGGGAGACTAGATGAGTCACTTTCCAAAGTAAAATTTGCATCTTAGGTAGCTCTCTTTTTGAGGAAATAAGCACAATTTTGGGATGACAACATGGCATGCTAGCATCTCATAGGTGTGTTGGCGTATGTACGACCATAAAACAAGAGAGACGAGGTTGGAATCTTGAAAAGGGGCTAACGGTCTAGTTTAGTAGTTTCAAGTAAAGAAAAAGACTAAGAAAAGAAAAATGTAAATATAGATATGATAGAAGAAGTATATTACCACAATGGTCATGAAGATAATTTCGTAGAATAATACTCTCACCAGCTTGCTTCGAGATCTCTCCACCACCTTCGTCCAAAGCACTCAAGACTTGTGGAGGAGTGAATGATAGGAACTCAAGCCTCTTCTTTCATGGTTTTTATCCTACGCTTGCACTATCAGAGTGATGGAGTGGTAGATTTCTGCAATGGAGTGAATAATTCTACTACATTCTTGAAAATGGATGCTCAAAGCATGGAGAGAGTGTGCCAACTTGTTCAAAAAATTTTCTAAAGAAGACTATGGATGAAAGAGTGAATATTATGAAGAGATGGATGAAAAATGACCATATTCAGGTCAGCCAACCGAAGAGGGGAGTTACACTTCAACTCCAAATTGAGAGTGTAACGCCTCTATAGTCTCCAGCCGCAACAATCAACTAGGGATGTAAGTGCGCCAAACAAACGTTTGTGCATCATGCGGACGTCCCCGAAAAAAATGCCCCCATCGACACATAAATAGCTTCACAAAATAATTGAGATGTATACAACCAACATAAAAGAGATAACAAAAAATAAGCATTCATAGTTGACACAGGTATTTACGTGGGAAAACCTTTTTAGGTAAAAAACCCAACACACCAAGCAAGAACAATTGTATTACAATAATAATCAATTACATATAATATCAACCCTTACTATCTAATCAGCTCACAATAACTTCAAGTTCTATGTTCTCAGTTACAATACTTCTTCTAAGTATACCATGTTTAACCAACTCTTTTCATCGACTGAGAAAGCCATACATTGCATTCAATATCTCAACCAATCACTGACCATCAAGTTCATGCATTGATCCAATACACAGTTGATCTGCTCTGACATATTTTCTCTTCATTGAGCCACCCAAGCAATAAATCCTTTCCTTAATTAGGATTTAATCTTCTAGCCTAAGTTAGCTTGCAATTACTGCTATTACTATTTTGGCTTTTGGCCAATTAACATCATTGTCCTTGTGCCACGTGTCTGCATTGCATTCGCTGATCACAGTTGACTTTGAGCTCATTCGAGCTCTCTAAGTCTCTACCGCTCCACCACCAAGCTGAATCTACCCATCCACGGTAATGCGGTGAGCTCATCTGAGCTCACCCCTTGACTCCATTGAGCTTTGCCAAAGATACCACGTGCTACCGCCGAGTTCGATCGACCTATTTGTGGTGTGGCAGTATGACTATCTCGGCTCGAGCTCGTCTCACCTCCTAACCTCCACCATGCTACCATTTCCAGGTTTGAGTTGACCCATAATGTGGTGGTATTTGTCGAGCAGACCGCTAGTGTTCTTACCGCAACCACCCCGGTGAGCGAGCTCACCGCTCACAGTGGGGCGGTAACCGCCAAGCACGTCTTTTCTAGTCTCACCGTGACCACCGCAGTGAACCAACCCACTATCTGTGGTGGGGCAGTAATCACCAGGCTTGCCGCTAGTGGTCTCACCATGACCACTGTGGTCGGACCCTTCACCACCCGCAGTGCGATGGTGAATGGCGAGGCAGGACGCAAGCCGCCTATTGTGCATGGTAAGGTGGTAACCGCCAAGCCAAAACCACGGTATCGCTAGGGACAGAAGGAACCGCCACAATAAATCGGTTAAAGGCTGAATGAAGCCAGGTGTAGTATGGTGGTAAAGGAAAAATCATCAAGATTTTGCCAAGTCTGAATAATGCAGAGGTTCAAGCTGGTAATTGAGGTACCATTTCTCAAAAAATGTCTCCATTTATTCAAAACTTGAACTATGGTGTAGAAATCGTGATCATAAACATAATACCTTTTCTTTGCATCATTCAAATTTTCACTAAATTAAGCAATGGGTTTACCTTCTTAACTCAAAATAGCTCCAATGGCACTACCATTGGCATCATAGTCTACCTGAAATACTTTGTTGAAATTTGGAAGTGCCGAAATAGGTTGCTCTGTAACTTTCTTCTTCAACAAATCAAAACTATTTTTTGCTCTTGTACTCCACTTAAACTCTTTTCTATCCCCTCTCATTATTTCCATTAGGGCTGCACAAATACTACTAAAACCTTTGATAAACTTCCTATAAAAACTTGCTAGACCATGGAAAGATCTTACCTTTGTAGCACTCCTTGGTGTAGGCCATTCAACAATAGCTCTCACCTTCTATGGATCCATCTTAAGACCTTCTATTGAGATCAAAAATCCCAAGTACACCAACTCACATTTCACAAAATTGCACTTCTTCAATTTGATTAACAACTTTTCTTCCCTTAGCTTCTCAAAAACCTTTTTGATAGGGATTAGATGTTCATCCAATGTCTTACTAAAAATTAAAAAAATCATCCAAATAAACAATAACAAATTTACCCAAAAATTATCTCAATACCTCATTCATGAGCCATATGAATGTGCTTGGTGTATTGGTTAGCTCAAAAGGCATGACTAACCACTCATACAAACCTTCTTTGGTTTTGAAAATGATCTTCCATTCATCTCCTTCTTTGATTCAGATTTGGCAATAACCACTCTTGAGATCTATCTTTGTGAAGTACTCAACTCCACTCAAACAATCCATTATGTCATCTATCCTTGGCAAGGGAAACCAATACTTGATAGTAATCTTGTTGATGGCTCTGGAATCTATACACATTTCCATTATCCATCCTTCTTAGGTGCTAACACTGTAGGTACTGCACATGGAATCAAACTCTCACTAATCAATCCTTCTCAAAATAGATCTTGCACTTGTTGATTCAATTCTTCATTTTCTATTGGATTCATTTGATGGGCTGCCTTATTGGAAAAATGGCTCTGAGTATCAGGTCCATCTAATGACTGATCTTCCTTACTTGGAGGAAAACCTTCAAGTATGTTATTAGAAACAATACCCTGAAACTCATTCAAAAATTTGAAACTTCTACAGGTACCTCACTATTCTCTTCATTTTCATCTCTAGGGATTAATGTGAAACACATATGCTCATGTCTCATACCTTCTAAGAACTTTCTTCCATCAACTAAAAAAAATCTTGCATTATTGTATACATTTTCTTCTTCTCCCTTCAGGTGTTTTATCTTGTGACAAACACCATATTTTTTCAATGAATAGGTTTTAGCATATACATCATGCACTGCTCGACAATCAAACTGCCACAACCTGCCCAACAACATGTGATACATCCATAGGTAGGATATCACACAAAATATCACCCTTATAATCACCAATCTTAAAATTTATCAAACATTGTTCATTGACCAAATCCCTTTGGTCTTTCTGCAACCATGTAATCTAATATGGACTTGGATTCCTTCTCCTTTCCAACTATAACTTAGTGACCATTTCCTCTGAAACAAGATTATCAATGCTACCTCCATCAATGATAACATTATATACTTTACCTTCACACTTATATCGAGTACAAAAAAAGTTATTTCTTTGGTCTAGTTCCTTCTCCTCATTCAACAAGGCTCTTCTAACAACAAGGGACTCACCTCTTTTAGCATCTTTAGAATGTGATGACTAAGCATCTTCATCTACATAGGCAACTCAATCATTATCTTTTAGTCTTCTATTTTTTCTTCCTTGATGTTGAGGACACTCAAAGTCTCTATTTCCTTCTCTACATTGAAAACGAGTTCCAAGAAAGCCTCCTCTTCCTGGTCCTCATCCAGATCTTCCTCTGCCTCTTCGATCTCCACTATTTTGATCACAAGGCTGATATGAGTCATCTCTTTTCTGATCTTGACTAGTATTGGATCCTTTTCCCTTCCTTTGATCTCCACTTTGGCCTCCATATGGCCATGTTTACCAGTATTTCCACCACAACCTCCATCTCTTTGTTTTCTTTCAAAAAATTTTTTTAGTCATTCTTCAACTTCAAAGGAAAATTGATAAGCATCCTTAACGATGGTGATTCTTACTAGTTCCAATTCTTCCTGTATGCTAGATTTCAGCCCATTAATATAATGAGAAAATTTTCCTTATTTTCCTCAAAATGTCATGTTTGAACAAAGACCTTGTGAAATTCTTCCACGTATTATTTCACTGTCCTCATTCCTTATCTCAAGCTTTGGATCTTCTTAGCAGCTCCAACTCATAATCAACTAGAGTAAATTGCTTCTTCATTTTTTCTACCATTCTGTCCCATTTAGAAATTTGATCCTTCCCTTTTCTTCCTCTTTCAAGTTGGATCTCTTTCCACCATATACTTGCATGAACTTTTAACTTTGTCTGTACAAACCTCACTCGGTGAGGATCTTCAATCTCCTCAAACTTGAAAAATTCCTACATGTCGTTGATCCAATCTATCAACTCTTTAGGATTCAAACTTCCACTAAAAGTTGAAACCTCCATTTTAGGTTTCTTTCCAAGGATGGATATTGCTCTTAGCAACCTCATTTCTCTAGGATCCATTTGATCATATTCTTCCTCTTCCATTTCCTCTTCAGCTTCATCTTCAGTTTCATCTCTTTCTCAATGCACTTCCCTCTTTTGAAACTCTTCCTACAAGGTTTGTAATTGCCTTCTGATGACTCTAATTTCACCTCTAGGAGGATCTCTTCCTCCACCACCTCTGCCTCTACCTCTACCACGTTGGATAGGTCTAGGAGGAATTTTGATCTCAACCCACTCTCACAAGTCTTGCTACAAAATGCCTCACATTTGGTGTTCAGTTTAAAGACTCAAGACAACCTACTCTAATACCACTTGATGAAGGGTACTCCTCTTACAAATGAAAAATCACCACAACACACAGGTTTGCACAACAAAAATATAGGAATAATATATATATTGTATTGATACTGAAATGGATTTTTTTATAGAATTACATGGGTTGTTTGATTACAAATCATCAACCAATATTGTAGATCAGGTCTTCTAATTATGCTATACAATCTCATAATACACCTTCAAGCCCCCCATCACCTTCTCCTCTTCTC
The DNA here is from genome assembly GCA_007115665.2 of Sequoiadendron giganteum. Classification (NCBI taxonomy): domain Eukaryota; kingdom Viridiplantae; phylum Streptophyta; class Pinopsida; order Cupressales; family Cupressaceae; genus Sequoiadendron; species Sequoiadendron giganteum. The sequence continues at coordinate 221,301,815 of CM021109.1, read as the reverse complement.
TTTATATACTATACTCCTTCTTCATATCAGATTAGCCTCTCGACATTATTTTTCTCCTGGTTTTTCCTAGTACCACTTCATCATCTAGTGAACATCCATATTTCCTAGGTAGTTATCTCATTATCAAGAACTTTAATTATTATTCATTCACTATAGGTAATCATATTCCATCCATTGACTTCAGGTTTGAAATAATCTAGCCAATGATCATGTTGATTCACAACAATGATTTGGAATCAATGAATAGTATCACACCATGTGTCACCAAATAATTGATCCATCCATCACCATCATTCTATTCACATTTATGTTTAACTTCTCATTATTGAAGTGTCAAGGGGACTTTAAATCATCTCACTCCGATACAGCTAGGTCTTGTCGATGAGGCTTTATCAAAATGTTGGTCCTTTGTCATCCTTAATTTATCGGCCTATCAGAGGGACTCTTCATAATGTCCCAATGAAACATGTTAGTCTTCTCGATACATCTTATTGCTCCATCTAAGGGACTTGTATCTTTGTCTTGTCGAAAATGATGTGTTCCTATTATATGATCACACCAACCATTGTGAACACCTTGTCAAAGTATCGAAGGGACATCAGATGTCATCTCGCCAATAGGTGAACCTCCCTTTGAAGTGACTTCCTCTCGGTTTTTTAATGTTTTTTCCTCACCATTGGTATGTTGATGGGACATGAATCAAGGTCCCATTGAAAGCTCTATGTCACATCGATGAGTGTGTTGATCAATGTTGAATGATGAAGTTAATTCCTTAATGTCGATTGCTCTTATTTAAATCTCAAACTCTTTCAGCCATACTTAGAGAATTCAAAATGATTCAACCCTTATTCATAAAATAAATAACTCAATTTTTTTGTCGATGCAAGATTTCTCTTCGCCTTGGATGCTCCTACATCAATTTTAATTTATGTTACTAGTTTGAGCTAGATTTACTCTAGGAATAATTAAATCGTATATATTAATTACTTATTTAATATTTCAAGGGCTTATAATATAGCTAACCTTAGGACTTCCTTAAGCTTTAATCAAAATTGATTCTAATTACTTTAGTTCCTAAAGTTTCACTTTATATAATTTTAAGGTTTAAATTTTTTTTTATTAAATATTTCAAAAATGACTTAAATCACAACTTAAAGTGAGGGGTACTAGTTACATTGTCCCCACCATGGACAATTTTATTAATTAAGATTAATCAAAGCAACAATTTGTAAATTAGATATTAATTCACTCCTTCTTATCCATTGGATGAGGTTTGATTATGACCCTTATATTCTTAGAGAAAATATTCCAAAAGTGACTTAAATCACAACTTAAAGTGAGGGGTCCTAGTTACATTGTTGAGGTTTGATTATGACCCTTATATTCTTAGAGAAAATATTTCAAAAGTGACTTAAATCACAACTTAAAGTGAGGGGTCCTAGTTACATTGTCCCCACCATGAAAAATTTTATTAATTAAGATTAATCAGAGTAACAATAAATTATATATTAATGCACTCCTTCTTAGCCATTGGATGAGGTTTGATTATGACCCTTATATTCTTAGAGTAACTAAAGTAAACCCTAAAGAATTCCCACAAGTCTTTATTTTGTAACATTTTCTCTCCCACTTATTTTGCAAGTTGAGATCGGAAGGAAAATCTCTAAAAGATATGTGGATAAAATTTATCATATTTTCACACTTTCTATCCTCATTCTCATCTCTTTTACTTTTCATAATTTTATCTATGTAAGTGTTTCCCATTTACACAACTTTTCTGCCACCAAAATATTCCTCACGTGCCTTTTATCCAATCTATATGTCATTATGTGTGGCTGATAACAACTTAATTTTCATTACATTTCCTAGTTCCACTTTTTGTGGCAGCAATGACCACTCATTTGTGCATAGGGTGGTGCCTAGAATAGGCAAACTATTATTGTTTTTTTATTGCTAACAATTTTTTTGCTCCCTATTCCTATGTGGTAGTTTTGCTATAGAATATGGTTGTAATTATTCAATAATAGGTATATTTATCAATATATATAATAATATATTATTTACAATATATACACAATATATATATATTTTTCATTCTATTTAATATATAATATATTATATATATTAGTATATATATTAATATATATATGGGGTAGGGGGCCTAGCTCGATTGGCTAAAGCATCATGTTGTGGGAAAGAGGTCACAAGGTCTAGTCTCCCCCCAAACCTATGGTACTAGAGGTCATGTCATGCAAGTGTCACCGGTCACATGAAATGAGTTTACCAGGCATACTACAATTTATAGGGGGACAAATACCTGACTGATTCCTACAGTCGAAAAAATGTGTATACAATAATCTATTAAATATAGTAGTATATATTAATATATATACAACAATCTATTAAATTTAGAAATACATTGATATATATTCAACAATATATATATTATATGCCCCAAATAAATATTGACATTTATATGCTCCCTTTTATACATATATATGAATTCCCTATATTCATATTCGTATATATATACACATTTCATGCAATGTGATATTTACAAGATTTTTATCATTTTAGTTTTATTTGATTAAATGGTCAAGGAGGATCAAAGATGACCAAAACATAACTAACCAAAAAGTCTCTCAATTTAGGTTTTGAACTTACTGAAATGATACTCTGACTAATTCAACAATGTTCCTCTAACCTATGCAAATGAATGTGTGTGTCAACTCAGATTGATATACCAATGGTTTCCATACCAACCTCCTCTCCTAGGTGGTACTCTCCCTCCCCCTCTAGAGGGTTCAAACCTTTCCTACATCCAAATTAGAGAAACATGGTCACAGTTAGCTAATAACATATATATCATATTCATCATATATCATAAGAGTCATTAAAGAATTTAAAAATTAATTCATCATAATGCATATTCATACATTTCATTCATCCATTAAAATTCATCAAATCATAATCATGTATTAAAAATATATTTTACGAGGTGTAACATATCCTCCCCCTTAAGAATCATTATCCTTGATGATGTAAAGTATTATAGCATATATTATAAATTCAAATAAAGGTTCTACTTTCAATTTTAAAAATGATGTAAGAGATAGGAAATTATTTATTAATCTCAAAATAATCTTCCCTCGTAGCACTACCCTTTGCAATCTCGTCCTTACTGGACCTTGCATTAAGTAACCTTGGTAACACATTGGAAGAAATTGCATGTTTCAAGAAATATTTCTCTTTTGAGAACTATCTAGGTAAATTCTTAGCATCAAAAAATCTGTTTTCCTATCATTCTTCTTCGCTTATTTCTCTTCTTGATCAACTTGATCTACTATTCCATTTTTGACAAAAAATTTAAACTAAGGCTAATCATATTTTCTATCTTACCCATCTTATAGGAATTTGGAGCTTCCTTCCATATGATGTTTCAAAGGGATCAAATTTTTATCGTGGAAAGATAGATATTATTGTAATAATAATATTCTACAAATCCACCAAGACTTGGTTTACCCTTTTTGTCTGACTATCTGACTAATAGTGATAATTTTAGCTTATATTCAATTAAGTTTTTTAATGAGGTAATATGGCTTACTTAAAACCTTAATGTTACTTATGCGTCCCTATTTGAGATAACCTTCTCTAGAACACCATGCAACCAAAACAATTCTTGCACAAGTTTGTGGTTATGATTGGTGCTCCACCTATCAAACCTCTCGATATGAAATGGGATACCTTGGTGAGCCTATCCACCTCTAAAAAATAAAATTACGCCAAATCATTGGCATAGGAAGATTAAAAATTATCCTAATGATCTGCCACTTCCTTTCTGGAATTTCATGAGAATATAAAAATTCCTACCACGTGATTACATCTTGTCTTCACCCTTTGAAATTCTAGAAAAATTGCTATAAACCTTATAGCAGCTCTCCTCATTACCTTCCATAATATAGTGGTTTCACATCAGTTAATAATTTTGTCACTCTAGATTATCCTAAACATGATATCAATTAAACTTCTTACCATAACATATTCCCTAATTCCTCAAAGTGTGTACTTACATTCTTCCTTTGATTCTTAGCAATCCATCTAAATTAAATGAAACATCTTCCTTGGACTCCTGCCACACTTGAATCTTGAAAATATAATGAATAAATATCACCAAGGAGATATTTATCCTTCTACTTAGGGCATTCACAACTCGGTTTTTATTTGCCCCTTTATATAGTTATTTTAAATATTATAATCCTATATTTTCTCAAGCCATCTCCTTTGACGAGAATTTAGATTTGCTTGGGTAGTCAATACTTTAGACCATGTTGGTTTATTTTTATCTCCAAAATTTTTCCAAACGAATAATGCCTACATAGCTACCAAGCACAAATAGTTTCTACTAGCTCAAAATCATGTGGAGCAAGGTTTTGTTTATATATTTCATCATTATCCTAAAATTATATGTGATAAATTTCCCTTCTTAAATAAGAAACATGCCTAACCTTTTCCCAAGGCATCAAAGATAACCATAAATTGGCCTTCCAATTAAAGAACTTAATAGTGTCATAATTATTTTTCTATTATTTGGTCAAAATCCTTTGAATTTTCTCTAACCATTGAAACCTTTTACTAATAGCTCCTATAGCTAAGCCTTCAAATCCAACAACCTTGTGGTCATTGGGTACAAAAATTTGGATATAAGGTTTTTTGATTTGAGAACCATGTCTATGCAAAAGTTAAAACTTTTCTTAGGTTAGGAATACATCATCAAATTCCTTTGAATAGGGTACATATTTGTATCTTATCCTTTTCTTGATCCATATACTTCTCTTCTTCCCCTCCTTAGTGTTTCCAAGACTCATAAAATATTAAATCATCTTAAAAGTTGAAATCTGTTTATTCATCTAGTTTCTCCAATTTGATTGCATGGAGTTTGACATCCTTTTGCTTGGCCTTCTTCAGTTGAGTGACTGTTACTCTCCTTATCTTACACTTAGTAGGTACATCTCATAGATACACCTTGCTCCCAAGGTCATCTAGAAATTATGTCATTTTAGGAAGCAATCTCCCTTAGGTATATGCCTCATAACCAATTTTATGCCAAGGTTGACATCAAAAGATCTTAAAGGGCTACTTACAGATTTACTCTCGATGAGAATATAGGAATTTCACTATGAAATTCGACCAAATACTCTCTACATAAGATCTCATTCGGTCAGCTTGCTTTGTTGACCAATTTTTTCCTTGCAACCAACTTTTCTAATAAATTTTGTCTATAATTCTTAATGGTTGTATCTTTTTCATAGCCTTAGATACTTCAAGGGTTATTTTATTTCTTTTCTGATTTTCATGTCTTGACTCCAAATTAACCATGTCCATTCTGGGTGGTGAGATCATGTCGGTTTTCATCTTTACCTTTCTGAGTTGCTTCCTTTTCTGATCCACTCTTGTCTTTGACCTTTACTCCAAGGTTCCAACTCTCATTCTTGATTTCAATTATCATTACTTATTTTTAATCTAGTTTTGAATCAAGGTTGTCAGAAGGTTTTCCTACCTCTTGGTTACTTCCATAGTTGGATTTAATTTGTAATATGTTGAATTCTCTACTTCACCTAATTTTTTTCATTTATGCATGCAATTAGCTTCTCTAATTTAGCATTTGTATCAATATATATTAATCATATTCATTTTTTTCTCTTAATCAAGTGTAAATTTTATTATATTACTCATGAATTACATAGTATCCTTATTTAACACATATTCTTAACTCTTTGCTACTATAGGTTGCTATTAGAAAGAGGGTTATCCTCAGGTTCTTTCTCACCCATTCAGTCTACTAATTTTTTTTTGAAGGGTGGATGTACTCGCGGGTACTCATCAATGAACTTCTTATTTAACACAGGTGCATTTCTTTCACAATCCAAGGGAATCTATCAATGATTTGTTGGTTTGATTGGTTTGACCTCTAGGGATGACTCTTTCTTAGTCCCAAAGTTAGATAGGTTTCAAGAAATTTACTTCCTTACTATTTTCCTTGTCTTTCTTTTCTCTTTCATTCTAGCATAAGAACTTTTTAAACGTTATCTATTCATAATGTTTGAGGAAAAAATTATGTAATGAGCTTGTGGGTCCAAGTGTTGATCGCAATAGCTCTGATTCCACATGTAACATACCCAATGTTTACTCAATAGTTTTTACCTAAGTTTTAACTTAGATAGTGAATAACACAAGTTTTCCAAAAATAAGGAAATGAAATTTTTTCTTTTCAATAACATAATTGTACATTGCATAAATAATTTCCACATGTCCTTAAATAAATAAAATAATATTACATGATTCCAAGTAAATGAAACTCATATTTTCAAATACATATTACAATTGATTCATGATCATGTTCACATACAAATTCATAACTCACAAGAGTTTCATGGTCAAGGTGTCCTCATTTGGATTACCTTTCTATTTTGGAAGCCTTGGTTGTCATATGAAAGAGGGAGAGCGCCACCCAAGTTATTTTCCTCCAACCACAAACTTAGCGGTCCCCCACACATCTTCATAATTGGAAGTGTCCCTACCCTTTGATGAATATTTGGGTATGAAAACCTCTAGTAATGGACATCTAAGTATTTGGTGTTGTTTCCTGCATAACTAGTACAAACATAAAACTATGGATACCCTCCAACCATGCATGAAACTATTGAATAGCTATGCAAACCTAGATTAGAGTGAACCAAAAAATTGTAAGCAACAAATTTTACACCTGATTTTTCCAAAGTTCTGATATATAATCAATCCACTTTCCAAGAAGTGGTGTTGTAAGTTCACCCACCCCTTACTCAACTTGGAAACTACTTACCATTGGTTAATTCTTCTCTTGGTTTTACCCCAAGGTTAACAATAATAAACAAGATTTCATTCCAAAGTGATGACACACTAATATTGATTTAATAGATCAAATATGTTTGACACATATCTCTTGAATACCCCGTTACATACTTGTAACATTCTGGGTCTAGCGATTTCCTCTTATTCAAGTCCTTTCTTTCTAAGTTGGTAACCAACTTAACTAGTTATCTTCTTTTCACTAGAGCACCCAAGTTACACTCATACAACATTTAGGAAACTGCCTCTTACTCAATTCCTTAGTTTTAAGGTTCCATGGGAGTAACTACTCTCTTATTGGATATACAATTATTTAATATTGATGATACCATGTCATCGAATAGACACATCTTGTCTCAATCTAATGTATTGGAAATATGTTTTTGATAGAGGAAAAAATGGGTTTTATAGGGACCCGAAACCATAGTGTTTACAAGGCATAATAAAATAGATCATCAAAGTTCCCACAGGCAGAAAGATTGCAAACATAAATAAATAGAAAAGGACAACAACCACCAGCAAAAAGCTAGCAAAAAGACAGTAGGAAACCAACAACAAAAAACACAACCTAAACTAACCAAGATACTTTAAAGTCTCAACAACTTCAACTTCCAGGTTGCACATTTCTTGGGCCAAGTATTGGAAATATGTTGATATATGTAATAATCTACTATTAAACTTGATTTGAAGATTACTTCTTTGTATTAAGTTTCAAACTCTTTGTTGTCATACCTAATATGGCTTTGTCCTTCTAGGATTCCATAACCAATCTTGTTATTCATGACAATAATTATCATTTGATTTGATTTGATATTAAATCTTATAGTAATAGTAATGTCCAATAATAAGTTAGCATATTAACCTTCTTAACTTCTAATAACTTGACTAAGAACCATTTGACTAATATCTAGATTTCTCATGGTTCCTTTCATGTTAACCTTTATATAATTTAGATAAGTTACCTACATTTGTATGTAAATAGACATTTATCTATCTTTTCCTTCAATATGGCACATATATTCACATGTTAAAATGCATGATAAGTTTATATCCAATATGGAGATCATTTTATACTTAAGAGGGATTTGTACTTTTGCACCTTAAAATCTCATTGCACTATGGCTTGGTTTTTATCGAGAACATAAAGTCAACTTCTTAGAATTAAGTTACCATGAATAGGTAATGATATAGACTCTTAATCAGAGTATATAAGATAATATAATTCAAAAGATAATGGTGATGTATTGACTTCTAATATGTGTTCAACTCTCTTGTTGAAAAACAATATAAACTCATTCAAATGTTATAAATATAATTTGTGTATTAATTGAATAATACCATAATACCCTACTTTGCTTCTCTTGTTATGTTATTCTAATGATTTGGTGGTTTAGGTTTCACACAACTTCAGAGAGAATTAACCTTCAAATGGGTTTGCTTTCTCACAAATATAGGCATAAATATTGTTTAAAATCACGTATTGCATTATGATCTAATAATGTAATTCAAGATAACTACTTATTCCACTTTTTTGATTCCCTAATCCAACATATCTCTTTGTATTTATAAAGAAGCTTTGTGCATAGATAATCTAGCTATTTTTACATGCACCCACATACTTTATAATAGCAATAGTTTTCACTCGCTAATAACACAAGAAATTTCAAACAATAGTAAAGCTTAAAATGAGAAAGAGAAAGTGATATTTTCACCATGCTTGGATTAAAATAGCTTGAATCAAGTTTCCTGCAACTTGTTTAAAATATTCTTGATGGCTCAGCCTTAAACTATTGCCTCCTCTATTCCCAGCTCTCCTCTCTACTATTTCTTCTCTTCTTTACTTCTAATATGATAGCTAAAACCACTTAACAATGCACCACTAAAATAATAACCTTTCCTCTCAAACAACTAACTCTTCACTAACTCTTGAATACTCTATTCTCTCTAACTCTCAAATTTTCTATTGCTCTCAAAAGACAAAGCAAATGCACAAAATGAATTTAAAATGAACTACAAATGAACAACCAAATAGTGTGTTTTTGTTCCTCATTTATGATATGAATGAGAAGAGGTCGATCCCTTAAAGAAAGTTTCCTTTTACTTATTTGTTGTTGCATTTTAAATATCTTGTCAGTCGTGGGTATTAGTTGTGCAAATTCAGTTGCAAAATGACTTTCAAACCAACTGTATATCCTTCCAACTTGACATGGCTTGCTAAGTGCAACCTTTTCTATTTTTTGGTAGTTTAAAACATAGATGAAAAATTCTTTCAAATGGCACGTTGAAAATCCAGTACAAAATCAACTCAAATACTTATTCATTCACCCCTACGTGGGCTACATAATGCACTTTTACTCAGTCGAATGTTTCCAAAATGGTGTGGTAGATTAACATGCATGATATGGCATTTAAATCTCATGCCTTGCAACAAATATTTAAATTTTTTATAAGTGTTTCCTTTTGCATAACTTTGTAGCCACCAAAATATTCCTCGCATGCCTTTTACCCAGTCCAAATACCACTATGTGTGGCTGATAATAGCTTCATTTTCATTGCATTTCCTTGCCACTTCACGTGGTAGCAATAACCACTCATTTGTACATTGGATGGTGCCTAGAATAGGCAACCTATTATTGTTTTTCTATTGCTAACAATTTTTTCCCTTACCCCATTCCTGGGTGGCAGCATTGCCATAAAATATGACTACAAATATTTATTAATATGTATATTTATCTATATATATATAAATAATAATTTTTTTTGGCGAAAGGCATAAAGCCGATATATATTATTATAGAATAATAAGACACATGAATATTTTTTATATGGTTCTTGATAGACCAGTCTAATACTATAGCATCTTGTTATAGACAAGTTATAGAATATCCATTAGATTTTCTATGCTCCCACTCTCTCAAAAACATTTGCTAGAGACCCATATGTATCATATACTGAAAACAACTACTACGTGCAATAACATGCCCCGAGCCTAAAAAGAGACTACATTATATTCCAATACTCTTTCTAATTCAACCCTTTACAAAATAAAATCTACTTATTCCTCCATTTCCATAATTTCATTTTCTGCTTGATTTTCTTTGAACTCTTGGTTTTCGGCCCCCAAATCATTTGCTTGCAAAGGAAGATTAAGATTAGGGACCTCTCATTGATGCAGGGGAGTGGAGGAACTTGCACGATCTAGAACACCCACCAAAGGATCCATTTGAGGTGCTTGTTTATCTGGAGAAAACTAAGGAGTTGGCACATTAACTAGTTCAACATGAACATGGTCAATTAGAGTGAGAATTGCACTGGTCCGTCTTTTGATATCATTTTCCAAATCCCCATCGACGCCACCTTGTGTCTTTCAGTGCCAACTGTAAATATCAAAATTTATATACTCCCTTGTATACATACATACATATATATATGTATATGTATTCCCTATATTCATATTCATATATATACACATTTCATGCAACGTATGGAATTTACAAGAGTTTTATCATTTTAGTTTGATTTGATTAAATGTTCATGGAGGATCAAAGATGACCAACACATAACTGACCAAAAATCCTATCAAAATAGGTTTAAACTTATTGAAAGGATACTCAGTTTGACTCGACAAGGTTTCTCTAACCTATGTATGTGAGTGTGTGCATCAACTCAAATAGATATACCAATAGTTTTTATACCAACCTCCTCTCTTGGTTGATACTCTCCCCCCCTCTAGAGTGTTCAAACCTTTCCTACATCCAACTTAGAGAGACATTCTCATATTTAGTTGATAACATATATATCATATTCATCATATACTATAAGCATCATTAAATAATTTAAAAAATAATTCATCATAATGCATATTCATAAATTTCATTCATCCATTTAAATTCATCAAAGCATAATTATTAAAAACATATTTACTCATAAAGGTAATAATATGTAGTAAATAAACAAGGGGTATAATAAAATAGTTCTCAATTAAATAAGAAGGATTTATGTATTAATTTTTTTAAACCCGTCTCATAGATCCTAAATAAAAGTATTTTGGAATGAATTAAAATAATTATGATAGTATGGTATTGTATTTTGGATATTTTAAATGTTTGGGATAAGACTTATTCATTGTTCACAATTGTAAAGAGTTAATGATTTAATGTTCTATTGTTCATTAAAATAAAGACTCAATTAAAATCATCCATGGAAAATAATTGGCATAAATTGAAATACAAATTATTTTTAATATTGATTAAAGGAAATTAATACTGTACATAAACTGTTATGGTAAAATTGACTCTATTCAATCTAATTCAACCTAAATAAAAAAACATTAATTGAATCATACAAGTTTTTGTAGATGAGATATTTATATATTTTGATTGATTTATTATTCTCAACTATGTTTCGACTTAATCAAAAGTGTTAATGGTTGGATTAAATAGTTTGTTTATTTATTATTAAAATCACATGTTAAAATTAAAATCATTCATAATACTATTTTGTGAGAAAATTAATTTATGAAGAGGGTCAAATGCTTGATTAATATTGTTGAAACACGAAGAAAATTTATACAAGGAAGATTACAGTTGAGGAATAACTAGTATAACTTTGTAACTAAATAACTAACAATGTAATATCTATGCTAAGATTCCTCCCCTTATTACATTGTTCCTATAAAAGTACCCTTGAAAAATCAAATTTTACCTTTCCAAGGGAAACACCTCAAGGCTTACATAACAAAACTTGTTGACTACATAAATAAAAATTAATGAGATTTTTTTTCTCTAAAGAAATAAATATTGAATCAAGTGGAACTCCATCAAGTTTCCTCGTGACCTTCGAAAGGGTGTAGCTTTGAGTTGAATTCTTGAGTTCTTGGACTACCATTTTCCCAAACTTTTGAATCATCGATTCTTGAATTATTCGACAACAATCCATATTGAGCTCTACAAACATAGGGCTCCATAAATTTTTCTTTTGAAACTCCTAAGGGTATATTTCTTAATCATGGTCTTGTAAACTCATTTTCCACAAAAATCCATATTGATTTCAACACCAAATCCCTTACTTGTATCCAAAAATCAAACTTCACAATATATGTATTCTTGAAATCCATCAACATCAACAAGGAAAACAAGAAAGAAATAAAAAACGCTTCTCATGCAAAGCACCATCTCAAAGTGAGAAGTTGATATGAGATGATGGAAATTCCTCCATCTTTTGATGTCACCAGCCTCCAATGTGATAGATAGAAGTACTAATCCACCAAAAATAGCACTAGAGGAAGTACCACAACCTTTGATGGAGGGGTAATAGATACAATAGACTCTTGATCAATCACTACATCAATAAACCCATACTTCAAAGCTTCAACTAGAAAAATTGTAACTCTATCAATATCCTTACCTACCATAGGTAGATACTCTCCAAATCCCAATCATGACAAATAATATGTGTGGCCATGATAAAAAAGAACTAGCTAACCAATGCGAATCTCTAAACCACAAATCACCAATCACTCACAATATCCATAATAATATATCCCCTTTAAATAAATTTAAATCAATCTCACATAATATCTCATTTCTTGCATAGAAAACATAAAAAATTATTCAACACCAACATATGGAAGTCATTTCATAGTATTATTTAATCATAGAAACATTCACTAGTAGTGATATGAACAAATGTACTTCTAGCAATACTTGAATTTTCAAAGATGAAACACAACATACCTTTCATAGGTGCTTGTATTGGGTCCTTCACTTGTGGCCCTCCAAAAATTTTGTTTGGGAAAAACAATAAATACAATCCTTCTATGCTAGAAATATTTCAACATCTTCAAATATTATTTATGGATGAACTACCGAGAAATAAATTGTTGCTTGTTTGAAAAAACTCAAACCTTCTAGACTTCATTCTTGAGCAATATATTTTTGTCTTTGTATTGTATCTCTTATAGACTGTTGGGAAAGAAGGATTAAATAATGACTACTGTAGTAAATTTCCACACAAGATTCTCATACATTAGAATGGAACTACACCTTACACAGATGGGAATCAATGGGCCTATTATTCTAACCAGTAGTATCTCATGATATAATGATATAAATATATAGTATGGATGTGGATTTTTCTACTATGATAGTCCCATATTATCATATCATAAACCAAAAAAACACAAATTTCTTTCATGATTTCTTGCACTCTCTTATTTTCAAACTTATACCATCAACTTCTCATACCTTATTTATTTTTATGCTTGGATATGGTGAACTCCCTGCTTCTTTTTAAAACTAGTTTCTTGATCAACACATTTATAATTTAGAACATCACTTGGGGCTTGGCATTATTCCCAACACAATTGGTAATGCAATTTAATTCGAGTGCCAAGATCTCTCCTACATATTTATAGTGTAAGGAAGGGTTTAGATGTAGAGAGAATACAATAATTACAATGATCACATAGAGAAATTAATATTTTTTCATTACAAGTAGTAAAATTCCACTTAAGTCATTTACAAATCATTACATGTTGCACCAACAACATAACAAAAATACTACCATAGATTTATGATATATTAGTTTGAATGCCCTAAAATAGATAACAATAGGTGCAAAAATTAAATTATATTTTATGCCAGATGCTACACGTATCTACCACATGAATTTCCATGATATTTGAGAATTAAAAATCAACAAGGCACTTATATGGCATTAACAATGAGCATATGCTTGCATAGTATATATTGTGCCCTTATTTCACCCTCCATTGATGGCTTCTCCTTCTGGATTATGCCTTCATACATCTTTTCTCTTATGAATTTCACAAAGATAGGATCAATTGATTGCTTTGCTACCAAATGAAGAGAGTCAAATGCTTGATCAATATTATTGAAACACTAGAGAAAATTTATATATGAAAGATTGCAATTTAGGAATAACTATAATTTTGTAACTACATAATTAACAATGTAATATTTATGCTAACAATTTTTAAGGAATATGGAATTATTTGATATCTAAATAAAATATTGAATAGAATAATTAATTATATTTTTCAAAACTATTATAAGTGAAAGGTCAAGTATATTTAAATTAAATTACTTTTTTGTATTAATTAGTGAAGTAGCAGCCTCTTAATGTTGGATAGTGAAATTCCATAAAATTGCACCCTAGGGGAGATTTCACATTTGCGCATTTGACCCCGCATTTATTCCCCCTAGCCATGTGTATGAAAAGAACCTTATGGGTCAAAATTTTGTGATTTTGTGATTTTAGCTTCATGAGGACCAATGATGAAGCGAAAATGGTCTTCCACCTCATTTCCTAAAAAATAATGAGTTGGATGCCTTCACAGTATGCAAACGTTCATGCAACATGCTAACATCCTCGTTCTTTTTTGAGTTTTGAAATATGGAATCTTAGAATCCTAACTCACGACACAAGTCCCTACAGTTATAATTCTGGGAGTAATGGCTCCTCTCATCAATGTAGTAGCAAAAATCTCTTTTGATCTCATTCGAGAAGAGTTACCTCATTCTATGATAGAGATCTTGACATCTTGCTTCTTCAAATTACTAAGTAGTCTATTTGAATATTATTTCTGATAAAATATCCTTTGTAATGTATTCATTCTACCTTCTAGTTTGATCAAGAAAAAATCTAGGTAGTTTAGGGTAGTCTTTTCCCTTGGACTCTCTTTGGAAACAAGAGAGTTGTAAGTAGTGAATCCCCCTTCTCTACATTTTGGTGAACCTGACATGAACCATGCCAGATTTTTTTTGTAATGTTTCAATGTTTATGATAATTGTTTTTCTAAGGAAGATTTTGATATGTTAGATGATGCTCTGAATTATTTCCTAGAAGCATATTATCCTATATGTAGACCTTTTGAACAAACTTCTTCATCACAAATAGCTACTTCATCTTCGCAAGCTGAGAAATCGATGAACATTGTCGTAGTCTATGTGGCTTCCCCAAAGCCTAAGAGACTAGTAGTTTACTTGGCTCTGGATAACCCCTCTCCTAAGAGGATTCATTCTATCTATTGGGTCATATATTATAATGACTCGATGGATTTTTCTATGATGTTTTTAAGAGCTACAAAATCTACTTCTTACAATGCCATAGGGAACACATACAATGCTAGAATAAACCAATAGAACTTGAACCAACAATCTTGTATTCCTACACCTCCATTTACTTTGGTTCCTACTTATTTACTACCTTCTCAATCCATTCTTCCTTCAATACCTAAACCTATGACTAAAGTTCCTCCAGCTAAGATCTCACTTTGGGATTTTCTTCAAACCACTCCAATTTACCAAGGTATGCTTCAAAAATACTTTAAAAAAATATATTTCCTATCTCCTCTAGGCTATTGGATGTTAATGTGTTGATGGCTCATATTCATTTGGATTCACCAAATATTATGTTCTATTTGCAAGAACTCTCACCCCTGGATGTGCAAAAAAAAGTAGATCCTCTAATTATCATGGTTAGTGTTAATAGCATTGGTATTAGACGTACCATTGTTGACATCGGTTCAACTCTTAATGTTTGTGGTATGGATCTGCTACCTAATATTAATATTGGTTCTTCTTCTTTAGTTGCCTCTTCTTTATACATTCATGGATTTGATAATGTTGGTTGACAAGCCCTAGGCACAATAATCTTTCCTTTGTGGCTAGGACCTGTTGCCTTACCCACTCTAGTGTATGTGATTCCTGACCCCTTACCTTAAAAACTTCTTCTAGGAAGACCTTGGATTCATGCTATGGGAGTTGTGACTTCTACTCTACATCATTCTCTAAATTTTGTAGCCAATAATCAAGTGGTGTAAAGTCAAGGATGACCCCGAAGTTGTCCACCTTTGTGAGTTGCTAATTGCTAGTTGAGCCTTATTTGTTTCCACTCTTGAGAATTTTATTTCATCGCTAACCTTTGATGCGTTGACATGCTCTTTGGTGGTGATATTCATAGAAATTGTCCCTGAAGTGAATATCCCTAAAGAGGAATAGCCCAAAGCATAAAGTACTAAGTCTTCCCCATATACTTATTCTAAATCAAATGCATGTCTTGGTGATTATTGAGGATCCTTGGACTTCTTTGAATTCTTCATTAGATAATTTAAAGTTGATCCCATCCACCTCGATCTTCCAATAACTTTGAACACCTCCATTAAGAAAGTTAATCAACCTCCATTGAGAAGGAAAGTTATGATCCTAACCGGGAACCCAACTATTCCCCTAATGAGGAGGATGATCATGTTTTTGCTAAGGATTTTAATGGATTTAACCTCGATGAGAAGGATGGATGTGGTCTTATAGATGCATTTGACACTCATTCATGGAATGATGCTCTTTATGTGGAACCTCCCTGTTTCAAGGCTTTATAGACATGCTACAACGTTCAATACAAGCTCATCTCTAAATATGGTTATGGGCATAAAAGTCTTGGGAATATTGAACAAGGAATTCAGGTCCATATCCAATCTAAGCCTCACAAGTGTAACTTGGGATTAGGGTGCCCTATTGAATAGTTTATGTAAAAATCATGGTGCAGTATTATTATGATTTCAATTGAACCTCTTAATCTAGTTCATCCTAAACTAATAGAGGAAAAGGTAAAGAACAATCAAGTTACTCTAGATGTCTTCTCTTTGAAGAAAGCACTAGAATAATTCTTAGGTTCCTACTTCTTCCTTCCTTATTTTCACCATAAGTGATGATTCTCGTATCGCTTGAATAACAAGAATACTTCAGAGAA
Organism: Sequoiadendron giganteum; assembly: GCA_007115665.2. Lineage (NCBI taxonomy): Eukaryota > Viridiplantae > Streptophyta > Pinopsida > Cupressales > Cupressaceae > Sequoiadendron > Sequoiadendron giganteum. The sequence goes on along the minus strand of CM021109.1, from coordinate 221,285,159 downwards.
TCTATTTTTAATATAAAAAAGGAGGCTCCTCTATCAAATGTGGATGATGGTGTTCCTATACCTCACCTTGAAGACCAAAGTCCACTCCTTAAGGGGGATACCACTAAATTTTTCATGGATCCTAAATCCTCTGAAAAACTGATTAAGATCATAAAATGTCTTTCTCTAGAAGAAGCTAAAGAGCATGTTGATCTATTACATTCCCATCCTGATAAATTTGTTTGGTAATATGAGGACATGCCTACTATTGATGAGTATATAGTGGTTCACAGTATTGTTCTATGTCCCAATGCCAAGCCTATTAAAAAAAAGATCTGAAAGATGAATCCCAAGGTTGTATTATTTTTTAAAACTAAGATAGAGAAGCTATTAAAAGTAGGCTTTATCCGTCCTATCAACTATTTGACTTAGATCTTGAATATCATTTTCATTAGCAAAATTTATGGTTGTATTCTTGTTTGCATTTACTTTCATGATCTTAATAAGGCTTCCCTTAAAGATGATTTTTTTTTCCTAATATCGATATGATTGCAGACTCAACTATATGACATGCCTTGATGTCCTTCATGGATGGATTCTTGGGCTATAACCAGATTTGTATCAACCCAAAAGATCAGTATAAGACAACCTTCACTATCCCTTGGGGGACCTTATATTATGTGGTCATGTTGTTTGGCTTAAAGAATGCAGGCATAACTTGCCAACAAGCGATGTCCCTAATCTTTCATGATTTCATTCACAAAATCCTAGAAGACTACATTGATGATATCTTGGAAAAAAAATTAACTCACCAAGATCATGTAGAAAAATTCTATCTGATCTTTCAAAGGCATCAAATCCATAAGATGAGGCTAAATCCTCTTAAGTGTGTCTTCAACATGGATGTAGGCAAGCTTTTAGGATTTATAGTCTCTCATTACAAAATTGAGGTCAATACAAACAAAATTGATGCGATTCTTAACATTCCTCCACCTAGAAACATCTCTCAATTGCAGAGTTTGCAAGAGAAGATTCAAGAAATTTGTAGATTTATATCTTAGTTGGTTGATCATACCCTTCCTTTCACTCGCTTGTTGAAAAAGGATGTTCATTTCATATGGGTGATGAGTTCTAGAAATATTTTGAGTCAATTAAAAGTTATCTAGCCAATCCTCCTATCCTAATGTTGGCTATGTAGGATAGACCCTTTTTTCTTTATATTGTTGTGTTTCCATATGCTTGACCGGCCTTGCTTGCTCAATATGATGATGATGGTAGAGAAATAGTGGTCAATTACATTAGTTGTGACCTTGTTGATTATGAAACTCATTATTCTTCCATGGAGAAACAATGTCTCACTCTCGTATTTACAATGCAAAAGCTAAGACACTACCTTCTTCATGTTGAAACTCATGTCATTGTGAAAAGTGATATTTTGAAGCATTTATTTACTAGGACTAATCTTGCTGGAAGGTTGGAAAAATGAGTAATGTTTCTTTTTGAGTTCAACATAAAGTTTGTGACTCAAAAATAAATAAAATTTCAAGATATTTCCAATCAATTGGTAGATGCTCCTTCATCTTGCTCCTTCCCTAGTTTGTACTTATTTATCGATGAAGATCTCTTCACAGTTAGCCACGACCTCGTATGGGAGATGTGTTTCAATGGATCAATGTGTCAAACTGGCTTCGAGGTAGGTGTAGTTTTGAACTCGCCCAAAGGAAATCCAATCCCTCTCTCCTTTCAATTAGAATTTCATTGTGCCAATAACATTGTTGAGTATGAATCCCTTATGACTAGCTTACATGTTGTGATCAATTTAAACATAAAACATCTTCACGTACATGGTGACTCTGAACTTATCATGAATCAAATTACGAGGATGTATCAAGCTAAGAAGAGTAAAATGTCTCAGTATCAGGATTTGGCTTTGTCCTTATTTGACCACCTCTCTTCTTTTACAATAGATAATGTCCTTAGGAGAGAAAATTGACATGTAGATGCCATGGCAATTTTTTCCTCCCTAGTGCCCTCCACTAGTAGAATTTGGAAAATAAATGACTACGTGACTAAAAATTTTAGCCACGATAACTACAAATGACTAAATAGTTAGTCACACAAATAAAATATGAAGTCCATTTATTTGGGTGCTCCCAATTTCCCTATTCCCCACCATTTAAAAATGTTATTAAAATAAAAATTAATACGTAAAACATTTGGAAGATTTGAGATTGTGAAAAACTTTCTCACCTTTATCCTTCATAGGGAAAGGTTTCTCCTCACCACTCCAACAGCAGAGACCAACACCACACAAAAACATATTCAAACATTGAAGTAAATTTGTAGCTGTAGCCTAGAATTTGTTTGATGCTCATTGATCAACTTGTCCCGTGGTAGAGGTAAAACGATGCTTTGAGTTTTGAATTTTTCATTTGGGTTTTGAGGCAGAAAAATATAAATTGATTGTGATAAACTCAAATTTTCAGATCTATCTTATGGGTGCTTTTTTAGATTGGTGAGGATTGTTTCTTGTGATAAAAATATTTTTATTTATCAATGCTAAACTTGACTAGCTGGCTAAAGGGGAAAAGTTTGTCCTCAGTCAGAAGTGGAAGATCAGTCCCATATGTAAGTTTCATGTGTAGTGGCATTGTATGGATTATTTTTATTGGGTATTACTTGGATTTAAAATGTTGATTATCTGGTAAAATTCATGTTTCCATAGAGGTTTTGGAGGCTTTATCTCACAATTCAAGTTGCTTGTGTCATTGTATTACAAAACTATGATGTCTTTGATGTCTCCGTAGAGTTTTGAGCTTACAGAGAATTGATATTGATGACCTTATCAAAAAATATGAATTGATTGAACCATTGCAGTGGGATATTTCCTTTGAATTTTCAAGAACTTTATAAATATACCAAATCCTAGATTAGTTGAGCCTCCTTTTTTTGTAAATGTGATGCAACTAGTAAGTTTTAGATTGCAATAGTTCGCATCATGGTTCAATAACAATGGCCTTTTCCCAAAACCCATATCTTTTGAGTCTTTGATAATGTGAAGATTCTAAAAAAAAATTGACCTTACAATAGTCTAATAATAGATACCCTAAATTCCACTTTTCTATCTCTATACTTTTTCAACTTAACGGTCTTGAGGTTGAGGCTGAGGATTCAAAAAAGGTAGACTAGTTTGCTCACTATTCATAAATTTGATGCTACCTATGTTCTGTTGATTTGTTTTAACTTCCTTTTTAGTCTATAATTTAAAAAATATTATGTATTCAATGCATAAGTCATCAGATAATGAAGATAACATTCTAAAACCCCAAATGGGGTTTATATTTTGCAATGAATGTTTATTTTTTCATTCAATTCATCTAACATATGTTATCACCAAAAGAACATAATTGATAGAAATATTTCAATCTTAAGTACTCCTCTAAACAATGTACAAAAAATTCCATTAAACCCTCTTGAAGTTGCTATTGACAACACTAAAATACTATCTTCAATAATACTCTTGAGATGATGGTCACCTTGCTCACTTTTAGAGTATTATTTTTGTCACAAAAATACAAGAGATTGAAAATATAGATCTTTACTCATCACAACCTTCGTTTGAAAAATGATAGTGTAACCTTTCACTTTCTACATTTAATGCAATGTCAGTTGAAACCTTTTGAGGTTTCTATTGCTCAATCTATCCATTAAGGAATATCATGTTTTTCCTCTTTACCAAGCATCTCCAAGTGTTGTCCCAGTGTCCTTTAACAAAAACTACTCACTACCTTCCTTAGCATAGGCTTGTACCTATTAAAGATAACACAATGATTGTGTTTTACTATTCGTTGTCTCTTTATGAATTTAATATTTGGATAAGCTTCCTAATGTAGGGATACTAGGTGAAAATGTCACAAATATTTTAAAAAGGTTTGAGTATCTCCTCCTTAATGTTGTTTTAGGAATTTTATCCATCATAGACCTCTTGTGCATGGTCTACTCCTTTTTGACATCAAAATCTCTATCCTCAAAACTTGGAAACCTATGCATAATTCAATGAAACCAATTTGTGATTACCATTGTAATCTCTTTTTCACTAAAACCTACTTGCACAATGATTCTCTTGAGCATTTGACCATCACCAAGGTCATTGGACAAGGCTCCACAAAAGCTTAAATACTTACAAAACCTAACACAATGGCCTCTTTTCATCACTCCACTGTACAACTCACACAAGGAATGTTATCTTTTAAATCTTGGAACATTATCTTTGAAGCAGTGATTGGTATTAAGGAATGCTATCTTTTGGTTGCAAGTTTTCATGATCTAGATAAAACAAAGACCCTGTAGGAGGCAACATAACATGTATACACACAAAGCCTGCCTTTGTCGATCTAACATAAGAATCTTCCTCCTAGGTAACATGAAAAGTCTAAATCATGTAAGATTGAAATGGTATTTTTCTCAATCCTTTCACTATAGGTCAGCATCAGAAATGCTTATCATGGGCATTGCTCATTGTTCTTCATTAGCATTGTACCTACAAGCTTGCATAATACATGATGATTTATGGTTGTGTTTATTGTGTAGCATTTGAACTCATCAAATTGTCAATCACCTGAATGTTTTCAATGGGGTTTATATTTTGCAGTGAATGTTTATGTTTTAATTCAATTCATCTAATTTTGTGTTCTTCACGGATCTGAATTTTATGTGTTTTTGGTGACTTGTTTCCAATCAAACCAAGTTTATCAAGAAATAGTTCAAATTGATTTTCTTGAAATATGATCAGTTATCTCATCTCAAGGAGGATATGGATCTGGTTCTTCATACCATCAACTTAATGAAGAGGAGCCTCAAGGCCATGCTATTAGGATTTACTGTGAAGCTAATCTAAAGTTTTTCATGGTTTCCTAAGACCATATTGTAGTGGTTTCTCTAGGAATCCCACATTATCCCCATCATGTATCTTATTTTTGTAGTCTCTAAATTTCTCAGAAGAAATCGACAACTAGTTTATCTAAATGTGGCTCCTTATTTACAAATTAATTTCTCTTTTGGTACCAATGGATCAAAGCGGATTCATGGGGTCTTAAATATCAGGCTCTCAAACATGGAGATCAAGATTGGGACCAATTAAAATCATTCATAATCATTCTCATATTATTTTATTGATTGCCTAAGAGCAAATTATCCAGGACAACATTCTATATTTTTTTGTTGAATTTCTAGAGTGAATAATTTTGGGTTTGTAATCCTACTTCTAGTAAACCAGCTAAGTATCCAAGATGCACTATAGGTACTTTTTCTCATCAAATTTCTCATTTTCCACAAAATTATATTCTAGTGTGTAGTTTAATATTCACTATTTTGATTTTTTCTTTTTTAACAAAATTAGAATCCAGTTCCTAGGTTGTGCTTGTTGTGCAAATTCATAAGATGAGTTTTTTGTATTCAGTTGCATGGTAGTTTCCTTTTTCAATAAAATTTTATGCAATGGAGTTCAGATATTAGGATTAGGTTACTATTTTCTCTTTGAGTAAGAATTTAAAACCTTATTCACTTTTCTTTATAATGTATATGAATATCTTGCAAACTGTCCTCTTATATTCATGACTTTCTTTCAACTTATCAAAGGATGACTACATCTTGATTAAAAGCTTTGTTTGATGGTTCTCCTTTGTATAACAGTCTCAATCTTCTTCACTATTTTATCATACCTCTAATTTTTTGGAATAGTGTCTTCAACCTCTCTATAATTCCCATGATGAACTTTGTTACTGTGTCAACACTTCCTTGATGATGAGAATGGGAAAAAAAGCACTTGATAGTCCATTTAGTAAATTTGTGTACATTTGCAACAACTTCAACCTTCAATACCTCATCACCGTTACACTCTTGAAGGAATTCTCACAAAAACTATGAGAATGTATTCTTATGATAGTAAATTGTCCTATAGCATCATAAAGGCTATTCTTCATGTGCTCTATAATGACTATTTTTTTTATCTTAACATCTATGATTCTTCATTCATTTTCCATGACAATCCCCTTGATCTCATGAATCATCATAGGTTTTATATTTTTCTACAATTTTTGATCATTAACATCAAATTTGGCCATCATAATATCACCCATAGCCTCCATATTCTACAATTATTTAATGCTCATTTCTCATACATAGTAACCAAATAATACAAACCTAGAGCTTGGACTACAAATGTATGCAAAAAATGATAAATACCTGCCTTTGTAAGCCTAATTAAACACAACCACTAGCATGTTGTTTGATATTTTCAACAGTCATATGACTATCATTTTTTTTTCTTGCAAACACTTACTCAATGCATACAATAATTTATTGAAATTCAAAGTTGAATGACCTCTTAACTCTTGACACTATTGTTATTGCATTTGTCAAAATAGGGTTAAGCATATTTTGATCTAAATTTTCATAATGAATTCTTCCAATATGTCCTTTATATTATGAGAATTGATGACAATCCACATTGGTTTTTACTACCCCTTTCAAATGCTTGTGGTCTTAGCACATCAACTTTCTCTCCTTGATTGACATGTCCTTATGTCCTACCATTATCCCTATGGATGCACCTTGGAGCCTCCTACTACTTTCAATGGTATTACCATGCTTATAACCTCTCCATAATTGCATTCATGATGCATTCTATATGTTTTAGACCTACACCAAATCTGCCTTAGTTCATTATTGGTGTCCTTTCCTTCTCAATTTCTATGTGAACTCCTTGTTTACTATATTATCCATGCTCCTAGAGGATCCAAGTCATTGACTTTACTAGGACAACATTATAGTATTTTTCCTTTAATGACATGCCAACCTTCAAATTATTGTGTTGTTGTGTAATAGTCCTCAATACTTTCCACCTTTATTCCCTTTTTAACAGTATCATTTGTATTTCGTACAATGTATATGACTTCCACTACCTTGGCCCGAGTTTCTTATGTCAGTCATGATGATGATTTTCATTTTAAAAAGTGCAGTGTGCTCTCATTTTGTCATGGCTATATCCTTAGTCTTTGTTAGTGACTTCCTTTTAATGTTCCTTTTACTAGTGACCATACTATGATAGTGTATATTTTTTTCTATCATGAATCTTATTGAAAAGATTGCCTTCTTGGAATCTTGAAATGATCCTTCACCATATTTAAGGGATTGTGAAAAAAATGTTCCCTTATCCTTGAAACTATGGATACTCCATGGAATCTATTGATTTTCATGACAATATCATTTGGGATAAAAGATAAAGAAATTCTTTGGACTATCATATCAGATTATAAACTACCTTTAAAAGGTATTAAGACTAACCTACTCTTATTAACTATCATATTTTCACTAGGTTGCTCCATAGATTGCCATTTCCCTATAGACTACCATTTTTATTCTCATATGATGCTATCTTGGTGAGGTTATGTCCTCAACCTAAGGTTTAAAATGTTGACTATCCTCTTATCTTCTTGAAATATTCTCCTTAACATGACAGCAGACTACCCCTATTTTGGAAAAGACTATCCTCATTCCTTCACGAAATGTACCTTGACTTCATATTTATGTCATTGTCCCCTCATATTTTTCCTTTATTATAAACCCTATCATACCTTGACATACTTGTACTATATACCTCCACCCTCATGACTTTGCAACCCATAGGTTATTTTCAACAGGACTGTCCTTATGAAATGTCATGGACTATCATGTTCACCTATAAGTAGCAATGCCTTATACAAGACAACGCTATCCTACCCTCCAAGGGGGCAGTTTTCTTCATATCTCCCAAGGATCCCTCTTTTAAAGTACACTTTTAGAGTCATGTTCCTGGAAAGGTCCTCAAGACTGGAATGGAAATTGTAGGACAATAGGGGAACTCCCCTTCCCGAATGGGTGGGGATGTTTATGTGGGGTGCCCCTATGGAACACTGTTGTAATATTAAAAATGACAATCATAGAGGAGGTATAGATAAAAAAATTGTAGTGTTAATTCAAATAATCAGAAAGTATATCATTTGTGTACCTTTCAATATAGTTACATAAACCTATTGGGAATTTTTTTCACTAGTTAAACAACTTATATTCTAAACATACTAGATTATTGTTGGTGTGCAGTTGTTTCTAAAAAGCTCACCCTCAAGAAACATTCCCAAAATCTAGTTCCCACCATTCTTACCTACCTTTTGTTGTATGATTCATTAGTTCTTTCAAATTGGAACAACACTTAATTTAAGTAGTCTTTAAGATTCTTGATAAGGTTTGCACCCTAAAGCTGAGAACAATGTAACTTAGTTTATCCCATTTAATAATATTTGAATCTTAGAAATGTTCCTTGAACCTGCAAGAAACACTCACTTATCACTTGGGCTATGTGGTATTCTTTATCAAAGATATTCATATAAAATCCAATGTTTGATAATGGCATTCATTTATTCACTTTGGCTCCAATTCCTGAATGTTTTTAGTAGTGACATCACCAGCATGAATATTCCTCAAAATCATTCAAATCAAACTGTGAACACTTCATACAACACCCTTTCTCTCTAAACTTGATCTTTTCCACTCTTATGAAAGGTCATGTAGTTTTTGTATAGATTATAAGAATACTTCTCAAATTATTTATTTTGTCTCTTTTTCTACATCTTAGGAGTTTGTGCATTACCATCAGCAATTTATTTTTTAATTTTTATGAAACAAATGGATGATACATTGCTCCATGATAGTCTGTCATCCTTGATACTCTCTTGGATACAAATCTTGTAGACTCATCATATTTCTAAGGAATCTTAAGTACCATTTTCAAAACCACTACAACATCACATTTTGTTTGTTGGGCCTTCACAATGATGTAGGGATCTTTCCCCACATCACCGCGAAGGCCCAAAAACCACAGTGTGGTGTTGCGATGGTTGTGTTGAAGGTTTTGTGAAGGCTTTGGAAGGTCCCCACAACTCATGTGTCTTCATAAGATTAAAAACACTCTCTCAGATAATAACCATGATAACCATAGGGATGTTTATTCCAAATAGCTTGCAAACGAAAAAGAGTTATCATAGTTTGTTACCCTTCTATGATACCTGGAAATAACTCCTAACTCTAGAGAATACATGTAAGTCTTCATGGAAACAAGAATGACCCCCACTCACAGCTCACCAATCTCTCAACAAAAAGATAGACCACATAGAGTTTGGCATTCCATTTAATATAATGCTTAGCCTGGTTATGAGATCTCGAAGCTCTAATCCTTAGATATGCAAAAATTCATATGGCACTAGCAAACAAGAATAAATGCCTAGTTCTCTTCAAAAACTTCAAAATCTCTGGCAACCATAAAACTCTCTAATAACTCTTAGTAATTAAAATAGCTTCCAAATCCTTCACAAAACCAATTGCACAACCACCGCAACATCGCACGATAGTTGTTGGGACTTTGCAGTGATGTGGGGATCTTTACTCACATCACCAAAAAGGCCCAACAACCACCGTGCGATGTTGCAGTGGTTGTGCAGAAGCTTTTGTGAAAGCTTTGTCACATTTCTTTGAGGCATCTTTTGAAACAATTTGCTTGCCTTGTCTATGCTTCCACATTTTCATATATTTCTACAAAGGTACTTGTAACTACAACACATGACAAAAAATCCCCTATTGTTATGCTTTGATGGATGTCCCTTCATTATTACTAGATATCTGATGCAGTGCACATTATTATAGTGCAAGCCTATTTTTCAGATTGTTTCATTTAGCACCACCAGTATTCTCCACAAGAACATTGTCCCTATTTAAAATGATGGAAATGGTTCACATATCTCAAAAAAAATTCTCGTGCAACAATCTTAGAGATGAATTTAGATGTAGTGTGAAGATCAAAACATACTTGAAGGTGTTAACAACTCTAATAGTTATACTAGGGGTCATGTTTAACAAACCAAATGCAATTGCTAACTTTTCACTATGGTGGCAGATAAATGATTATTTTTCTTCTATTCCACAACATTAAGTAAAAGTCTTGAATTTGGAAATACCCTGTTGCCTTCATTTTCCAAGCCAATTTCTCCAATTTTCTATAGCTCTCTCATGTTTTTTGATGTGATATTTCTCCTACAATGTTTTAATTGATTTACCTTCCTGTTGTGTTTGGAATTTTGTAAAATTTCAATATACAATGCACTTTGATTCTTTTTGAATTGAGATTAATAGTAATTTTGTTGGTTGTATTGAGGCACAACTTCATTCATGGTGAAAAAGGCAGCACCCTATTTCTTATATCAAATGGAACATTGCATATAAAGGAGGAAAGATTCTAGGGTTATTGTTGACTACATTAAAGGAGAGAGCTTCATATATGGGACACGATCAAAACTCTCCTTCTTGGATTATATATGTTACAGCTTGCTCTAGGAAGATTGACCATGTTGTAGAAGTTGTAAGAGATGAAAGGGGCATGTGTTCGCATTGAAGGGATCCAAGCATGAGTTTCCATCATTGTAGAAATTTTTTGGAGAAGTTTTTTTCTTGTCATTTCTATGCATTGTAACTCAGTTTTTGAGTCTTGTGACTAGAAATAAAAATTGTAAAACTATGTTTCTAAGCATTTTTCAAGCAAGATAGATATTTCAGACTTGTGCAAGCTATAAGAAAACCTTTCTTATAATAAATTTCAGCAATTTTTGCTTCTCAATGGTTGTCTTATTGTGTGCAATTGATGATTTATGTGTATTTTTGTGTTTATGTTTAAATCCTCAAATATCACTCAATTAAAATGACTAAATATACTACTAATTGACATTAATTAATAATTAGATTGACTAAATATACTACCAATTGATAGAAATCAATTAACAATAAATAAATATGACTAAATATATGACTAGTGAAATCAGTGAATAAAAATGACTAAATATACTACCAAATTGATCAAAATGATGATTAAAATTGATGAATAAATACACTAACAATGGAAAAAAATTGGTGAATAAAAATGAATAAATAAGTGACCAATTAACAACAATCAATGACTAAATATATTAGTGAATAAAAAATTACTAAATAAGTGACTCGATTACAACAATCAATGACTAAATCAACAAATAAATATACTACCAAATCCATCAATCAAAACAACCAATAAATGACTAAAAATGGTTTAGTCATCAATTTGGTCACATTATAAATGACTGCCAATAAACTACTAATGGTCACATGATCATGTTTGGTCATTTATATGCAGTTTTTAGCAGTTTTTTAAACATATATTGTTATTTCTATAAAGTGCTCGGATAAGGACACAAAAGAATACCAATTTTTGGTTCACATTATTCACTCTCCTATTGTTTCTAATCAACCTGAAATAGATGATATTGTGTGTGCTCACATGGAATTACAAGAATGGTACTCAGACAAAATTTACAACTATCTGAAGACTAGAAATTTTATTGATGGTGCAACAAAAAATGATCGCACTCGAATAGGAAAACTTGTAGTTTGCTACGTTATATTGTCAAACGTCCTTTATAAAAAATATTGCAATGGTCTTCTCCTTTAGTGTTTGACTAAAGAAAAAATACCCCTTGCCCTTAAGGAATCCCATTCAAGTTTTGGGGGTGGAAATTTTGGTGGTAAATCCCTAGTGTGAAAACTAATTCACATGGGATACTTTTGGAAAACAATGGAACACGATTCATTCGATTTAGTCAAGAAGTGTTCAAAATTCCAACGAAATAGTTGTATTATTCATGCTTCTACTCAAGAGCTTAAAAATTAGACCTCTCCTGGTCATTCGTAAAATGGGGGTTGGATATTATTGGAAAGATATTACCTCCTTCTAAAGGACATGTCTTTATAATTACTACTACTAATTACTTCACAAAATGAGTTTAAGCCATCCCACTTTGGTCCATGAGTGTTGAAGCTATATATAGCTTTCTTCTAAACAATATCAATGCTCACTACACATTGCCTTCCACCTTTGTTTCCAATAATGGTATACCATTCAAGAACAAAGAAGAGCAATTCTTGGAGAAATTTCATATTCAACATAGATTCTCTACACCATACTATCCTCAATCTAATGGCCAAGTTGAAGCGTCTAATAAAAATATCAAGCTCATTCTTTGAAAATTGATAAATAAACAAGGTAAATATTGGAACATTCAATTAAATTATGCTTTATAGGCCTATCACATGAGTTCTTGTACAATGACAAGAACAATGCCTTACAAACTCGTGTATTATGTTGAAGCTATCATGCCTTTAGAGTTGGAGATTTCATATTTGTGGGTTTCACTTAAAGGGTTAATTGATGATGAAACTTACTGATCTAATCGTTTGTACTAGCTTGAGTTACTCGATGAATGTCGATTGCACGCCCTCGATCATCTTAAATCTTATCAACAATCATTGTCTAGGAAATACAAACAATGTGTTCTTCCTTGAACTTTCAAGGTAGGTGATTTGTTTCTTTATGAGAATTAGAGAAATGTAAATCCATCACCTGATCAAAAGGGAAAGTTAAATCCTAATTAGTTAGGCTCTTACATTATCATCTTCCTGTATGGTTTGGGTGCCTATCTATTGTCATCTATGGATGGGATGCCTCTAAAATAATTGATTTCTACAATTTACCTTTGTTGACACTATGCATAGTGTCTATGTGTCACATGTGTAACACTCGTCCCTTGTGGATTGCAATATGTCATGTGTTGGAATTCCTTAATTAACACATTATTAGATTTTGTTTTATAATGTAACCATGTGTGTGTGAGAGAGAAAATAATACATACGAGTGTTTTATTATGTTGTGTATCCATGCATTACATTACATCTTTTGGTTACAAAATTAGATCATCATTGTATTTAATTAACATTCATCTATAAGTATAACATCCATCACATAATCATACATGAAAGTAAAAGAGCATACACATAACACAATGAACACCATGATATCAGAACCAACATCTCATATATATAATGTATGTCATGTACATATGTATTGTGCCACTTTCATTAAAAAATATATGGCGGTTGTATGTGTATCAAATGTCTATACATCAAAAAAATTCTATACAAAATATGTCATCGGTACTAAAATGATATGCAAAAATGGGCATCTAGCCCTTGGGTGCATGGTTGGATTAGCCCTCTAGCCATGGTGGTGGTTGTGATCGAGGCTAGATAGTAGAAATAGAGCAAGATCTATGCGATCGTGAGGTGGAAACCATCACTTGTAGTCCTTTGATCTCTCCTTGCAAGGAGGATATCTGCAACTTCACCCTCCTAAAGGCCTCCTATGATTGTGGGTCACCTACTAACATCGTAGTTGTTGCTCGCCCTTTGAGGTCATCAAGTTGTCTCTAAAGAGTGTCACATGCTTGCTTAGCATGCTCAACTCTCATCCTAGCCTTGTCTCTCTCAAAGAGTGTAGTCCACAACTCAGATGACAACTAATCCCTTTATCCCATGATAGATATGGTGTCATTAGTAATTTATATAATTTGCACCTATCCATCCTCATACGTCATCCTCAAACATGCAACTTGCTCAAAAAGATGGGCATGCCACCTCATTGAAAATGGCTAGTATTCTTCTAGAACAACCCCCTAGATTAGCACAATGGGGGCCACCTCTGATATGCATTGTGTTATGAGTGAAATCCATCCCTGCATGTCCACTGCAACCATAGATAAAATGGACTCATCAATACCACATGATACATATACATATAAACTAAAATATGAGCATATATATTAGATAAAACTAAAAATACTAAAATGAAATGATATGAAAAACTCTCATACCTAGGTCCCCAGCCTACCAGTGTAGTTCAAGGGGAGAAAAAATGTTGGTCCCTACACCTCCCACAAAGAAAGCTACTTCTGGTATTGATAGGGGGTCAACATTTTTTATTATTTTCATTGATACTAGGATGAAAAATAGAGGAGGGGACATCCTTTTCTGCCACCTTGACCTCACCTCCATTGTACCTACCTCCTGACCCTATTGTTGCTTCTCTTCACCTCCATCCCCTCCTTTCATCTCACTAGCACCAGCTTGTCCTGCATGCCTAGATTTCTCCCTAGGGGCATCTACTAGGAAAGTTGGCATAGTACGATGCAACATCCACCACATTTGGTACTTGTGAACCACACGTACATTTTCCATAGGGTGTGCTTGATACTAATCTTGATTGTTGACCTCATTATCTGAAAGGATAATGTTGGTGATAGTCGAATGTCAATAGTCACCAAGCCTCGTGGCGCTCCTCACAAATTGTGTGTAAGAAGGGACCGTGGTGGAATAGTAGGAGGGAATAATAATTTAATTTGTGCAACCTAGGAAAAAATGGTCACATTATAGATTTTGTAGATATATGTAATAATCTAACCATCTAAACTATTTATATGGTCGCCATCAGATCTATTCGGCTTGCAAAGTATCAAATCATAACTATCAAAAAAGTAAATCTTTGTGCCTCCAATGTCGCACTAGATCGTACAAATGAGCCATGGGCACTGTATAATCCCTCACTTGGGGATATTTGGTTGGCTAAGTGCATGTAATGTGAGTGAATTCCCACACCTATAGAAGGGTTCATGCAGTAAGGCTCACATGCTCATAATGTATAAACCTTCCCATCTCATGGTATAGGTACATGAGCATGCAACACCCCACATGAAGACAATATAGTAATCTTCCATCACCCTAATGGTATGGATGAGGTCCCCATAAAGGTGAGAGCCCTGCCCATCCATGGTGACGTGCATGAACTTTGTGACAATAATCACTTGTCGTATCAAGGGACCACCATGCTACCCTTCTCAAACCAACCGATGTAGATTTTTCAAGTCTCATTTCCATAATCATCACAACTTGATCAATATCAAACTCCCTCTACATTCTCATGAGAAGAGCATGTATCATCAAGAGTCACTCGTAGTTCATAGATGGGGAGACCAATAATGTGATATACATCCTCGAGGTTGATGATAATCCCAGCCATCAACAACTAGAATGTAGAAGTGGTGGTGTCCCACCACTCCATCAAGGCCATGAGCATGCAATCACAAAACAATATCTCTAGAATGGTGTATACGTACCATAGCTTGACTCATAGTAGATTCTCATCCTCCCATTGGGTCATGTGTTGTGCCTGATCTTGGATAAGCCAAAGCACCTGCCTGTCAAGATTCTCTCTAATCTTGGGATAACATTATGAAAATGAAAAATAGTCAAGTCAAAACACTCAACATCAAAAATTCTATCTTCTGCACTAAAAATTTCTAAGTTTCACCTCTAAGATGCAAGTGTGCCACATAGATGTTTGTGTGACATGATATCATCTGAGGTCCACCATTAATGGCTAGCTACACGCTAGCATACCATGCAAATGACATCACAACAAAAATCTGCTAATGGGCAAGTGGGATTCCAATGTACTGGCGGGATGACTTCATGCTTTTGGGATGTCTGCACAGTACTTTTTGCAAAAATCTATCTAAAAATCTCAAAAAAATGCCAAAAAAAATGAGCTTTTCGAACTCACTTGGGAAACCTTATGACCATCAGTGACTTCCCATTGTAGTTGGTCAATCCTCATCTCTGCATAATCTCATATGTGTGGCATTTTGTTGGCTTTTATCTCATAAAAGTTAGCAAAAATCTTTTAGTGAATAGTGAAAATGACCCTCCTCACAACCCACCCGGGTATATATAGGCCTCCTAGGGAAAAGTTTTCTCGACAATTGTGGTCCCACTATTTTGCCTATTTTTCCCTCACATGACTATGGGATAAACCAGGATGGGGCATATACTCACCCCTTTATCATATTTTTCTTTCAAACTATGAATTTTTTCTTGAACATTCTTCTTGCCTTGGTAGCTTCTTCTGATTTTCAAGCTGGCCTAGAACTTTGACTCTTATAGAACAAAATTTTGCATGAGCTTTCACGTCAAATGTATTTTTTGATGAGTTTTATTGTTGGGGGCATCACTAGTACCTACATGCTCGACCTCTAAAACCTTTATAGTATCATTTTTGGCACATAAATTTGTAAAGTTTTTATGTTTTCTCTGCTTTGTAATCTCTTTTCTACTTTAGTGTGGCTGATTTTTCCCAAAATCAAAACCACTAAAGTAGGGGGAAAATGTAATGTCATAAAATTTCATCCTAGGGGAAATTTCACATTTGTGCATTTGACCCCACATTTATTGCACCTAGCCGCATGTATGACAAGAACCATATGGGTCAAATTTTATTATTTCAACTTCATAAGGACCAACAATTAAGCGACAATAGTTTGCCACCTCATTTCTCAAAAAATGATGAGCTAGACGCCTACGCAGTGCACAAACATCTACATGATGCACTAGCATTCCTACACTTTTTCAACTTTGAAATGTGGAATCTTATAATCCTGACTCGTGACATGTGTCCTTGTAGTTATAATTTTGGGAGTAATGACTCCTCCCGCCCATGCAACAACAAAAATCTCTCTTTTGCTCTCATTTGGGGAGATTTTTCACATTCTAACACTTCTATATTTTCAATATCAATCTATTCTATGTTTCTTCCTTTCTCAATCTTTCTTCCATAGTGAAGCTTTGTTGGACTAAGGTCCCTCTAATAGAATAGGTGTAGAAAGATGGGGGGCCAAAAAGTGGCCAATTCACCATTTTATCCTAAAATAGTGAAAACATGAGCACATTTTACTAAAACGCACTTGTGTTATGGGTTGGTAATGACCAAGCCTAGGCTTGGTCATTACCAAGACAAAATTTGAGTGTGTTATAACGTGCTCGCATTATGGTTTAAATTTCAAAAAATGCATTTTTTGAATTAAAAAAAGCATTACCATAATGCGAGTATGTTATAACATGCTCGTGTTTTGGTCTACATTGAATTTTTTTATTCTCTTTTATTCTCTTTCTTCTTGTTATCTTTCAGGGAAACAATATAAATGAAATAAACATTTAAGTATAAGTTGACATTTAAATATGGACATTTACCTTCTTATACTTTAAGTTATATTTCATGTATATAGTTTCAAGATGTTTGAGAGTGGTTTCAGATCTCTAGGAGTTATAATTTGAATTCTAGTTTTTGGAAGATCTTACAATTTTTTGGACAATTTTTTTTCAATAATTAGCATGTCAAATTTCAGTAATCAAGAGGTCAAATTTTAGTAATCAACAAGTTGTATCATATTTTTCTCTCTATCTATCTCATTTCTTATCCCTTATGATCTATACCTCTCTCTCACAGTCTCTCCTTCCCTCTATACTTATATCTATCTAACCTCACTCTCTCCCTCCATCCATCACTCCTTTCCTCCTTCCATCTCTAATTTTATCTATCTCCCCCTCTCTCTCTCTTCCTTCCTCCAACCCTACTTCACTCTATCTATCCTATCCCTCTCTACCTCTCTCTCTCTCTCCCTCCCTCCTCTCTCTCTCTCAATTTCTCCACCTTCCTCCTTTCCTCTCTCTCTTCCTTCGTCCCAACCACCTTCCATCTATAATTATCTCTATCTAACCTATCCCTCTCTGCCTATCTCTCACCCCCCCTCATATCTCTCTAACTTCCTCCTTCCTCACTCTCTCTTATTCTCTTTATTTCACTTTTCTCTCCCTCTATCCTTCCCTCATCCCCTATATACTTCTCTTTATCTCTCTCCCTCCCTCCTCTCTCTATATCTCACCTCTCTCTCCCTCTCTCCCTCTCCTTATCTCTCTACTTCTCCCTCCCTCCTCCCCCCTCTCTATCTCTCCTTCCCTATATACTTCTCTCTACCTCTCACTCCCTCATTCCCTCTCTCCCTCCCTCTCTCCCTCTAATTTTCCTTCTTTATCTCTCATTCCCTATATAATTATTTATCTCTCTCTAGCTCTCCCTCTCCCTCCCTCCTCTCTATCTCCCCCTCTCTCTCAATATCCATACCTTCCTCCTCTCTCTCTATCTCTCTCTACCTCTCTCTCAAGTCTATCTCTCCAACCCTCTCACCCTAACTAGAGAATTCTCTCTCTCTCTCTCTCTCTCCATATATATAATCACCTCTCTCTCTTCCCTCCTCCCACCCAAATTCCCTCTCTACTTCTCTCTATCAAACCTATCCAGGTCTCTATCTCACTCTATATCCCTCCCTCCTCTCTCTCAATATCTCCACCTTCCTCCTTCCCCCCTCTCTCATTCTCTCTATCTCACTTCCCTCCCTCCCCTCTCTCTATACTATCTCTCTTTTCCCTTCCCTATTTACTTCTCTCTATCTCCCTCTCTCCATCTCTACCTCTCCATCCCTCCTTCCCTATCTCCCCCTCTCTCCCAAATTTCTCTCTCTCAATCTCTCCTTTCCTCTCTAGTCTCTATCAAGCACAATTCTCTCTCTCTCAATCTCTCCTTTCCTCACTAGTCTCTATCAAGCACAATTATCTCTCTCTCCCTCCCTCCATCATCTATCTATCTCACCTCTCTCTCCCTCCCTCCCTCCATCTTCTATCTATCTCACCTCTCTCTCTCTCCCTCCCTCTTTCCCTCTAATATTCTCTATCTCCTTTCAATCTCTTCCTTCCTCCCACCCACCTTCCCTCTCTACTTCTCTCTATCTAACCTATCCCTCTCTCCCTCTTTCCTCTCCCCTCTCTCTCAATCTCTCCACCTTCCTCCTTCACTCTCTACTTCTCACTCTATCACCTATCTCTTCTTTCCTCTCTACTTCACCCTCTCTCTCCCTCACCCTCTTTCTCAATATCCCAAACCTTATACTGAATATCATAAATCCTAATCCCTACACCCTCAAACTTATAACCTAGACCTTTAACATTATCCCTCAACCATAAAATTAAAACGTAATCCCTACATTCAATTTTGTACCCTAAACCATGAATCCTAAACCCAATACCCTCAACCCTCAATCGTATCTCTCCTTCCTTATATACTTCTCTCTATCTCTCTATCTCTCCCTCACGTCTGAGCCCATGAATTCTATTTAGATAGCCTCACATTCACCAGCCTCCGTGGATCCTTCCCGCATCCACCATGGCATACTAGCCACCTCCCTCCACCTATTTGGAGGGATGCCCACCCTACCTCCCACCACAACATTCACAAATTTAGTATCAGCATTCCAAACATAAATATAATACTTAAGTTATTTTTTTTGTGAAAGCAATTGTTAAAAAAATAATAATTTTTCCTTCCAAAGCATTAGCATTTGTCACAAAAAAAATTATTTAAATTGGATTAGATCTTACATACATAATTTAAAATTCAAAATAAGCATTGATTAGTTACAAGATACAAATAGAGAATCCAAACACCTTGAATTTTAATCCATGAAACTAATAGTGATTCCTTCATCTAGGATGAATAATCAAATAATTTAATGAAAAAACTAGTCAAGAGAAATCAAACAAACCAAATCATCTATATTTACTACATAAATTTTTAGTGGTTATCAAGTATAGGACTTGAATCAAATTAAATACAACAAAAGAAAGTAGATTTATTTATTTTCAATATTCAGCCAAAATAGTTAAGATAATACAAACTAACCAGTATTAGTATTGCTTAGTAACTACTTATTAGGTTTTACATTTATAATTTTTTGTGCATCACATTTTATGGTATGTTTGTATATTTTTTCATGCATCTTCAAATTATAATTGAATGGTTAAAAATGCAAGCATTTATTTCATTATACTAATTGGTCCAATGATTATTGTAACAATAAATCAATTTAGATATGAGTAGAATAATAATTAGGTTTATTAAGTTT
Organism: Sequoiadendron giganteum; assembly: GCA_007115665.2. Classification (NCBI taxonomy): domain Eukaryota; kingdom Viridiplantae; phylum Streptophyta; class Pinopsida; order Cupressales; family Cupressaceae; genus Sequoiadendron; species Sequoiadendron giganteum. Next base: position 221,265,387 of record CM021109.1, on the reverse strand, counting down.
AATTATATATGCGATTTCACCTCACCCTTGTGAATCTTGGACCTTGGTCTAAAATGAATTGACTTTTGTTTTGTTTTGAAAAAGATTCTTAGTTAATGTTTTCTACTTCTTACTCACAACCGATAGGTAATGGTTAATTTATTTTTAAAATTCATATTAAAATTAGTATCTATTTTCAAGAAATTAGTATTAGTAATTTTTAAATAATTTTCACATGTTTAGAACAATTTACTAGTAAAATTTATATTCACAAGAATAATTTTCAAATACTTAGAACAATTTATAAGAATTTATTAACTAATTTAAATAGTTTAGGTTTAATTTGAGGAGAAATAAGTATTTATTTAAGATATATTCCCAAAAGTGATTCTTTAGGTCTTTTCATTTTAAGCTATTTGCAAAATAAATAGTATGTTTACTATGTTTAAATAAGGAAATAAATATGTGTTGAATATCCAAGATCTTGAGAGGGGGGGGTGAATCAAAATATTCTTAAACTTATTGAATAAATACCATCCAATTAATCCAATGCATATGATAGTTAAGATAAGAAAAGGCATTGACTGAACATGAAAACACACAACATAAGAACACTAAGATTTTTTATGGGGAAAACCTAGAATGGGAAAAACCATGGTGAGGATTAAATCACAACATAGTTTAACTAGTTATAAGATATTACAAAAGGGATGCTCACTGCTAGGACTCACTGTCCAAAGGGGAGGCTCATTGCCTACAAAAAATATAGTAACAAAATGGTTTACAATCAGATAATGAACCGATGTAAGTACACCTTAGAGTGTAGATTCAATTCCTTTGAAGCTCGAGAAATTCACATGCTATCAGATCACCGTTCGCTCTTTTCGCACCCACACTTAATCCACCAAAACTCGCATACTTAACTTATCTTCTTCTATCTCAAAACTATCTTGTATATATATTTAGCTTGCCCATAAGTACCAATCAGCTCAGCTCCAAGTAAATACAAAAAGAAATTCAAGCCTGTGACGCACTACTACATGTCGACATGGATTGCACAAACAACATTTAATCCATTGCACCTTCAATTGCTTATTAGGTCGGCCAGAGATAAACTTAATAAAAAAATGTAAACACCAAAATGATGCCAACGATGAACATGAGAATTTGTATGTGCGCGATCCTATCCATGCATGCTTTCAATGACCAAAAACCATTTCCCAAGATTGTGAGTAACGACGATCACTAGAGGCGAAACACTTACAAAAATACTAGAGGATTATTCTACATTACCGGTTCAAAATACCAGATCAACATTGACTTTGATTCTTGTAGTTGCAACTCATATATCATGGTGAAATCAATAAAAAAAAGAAGTTACATCAAGAGATGTGTTCTTCATTCTTTCAACAATCTCCCCCTTTGTCATTGATGGAAACATGTGCCAAAATAATTTACAGACTTCCTATGTACAAATCATACTCCATTTCTCTTTCCTCTCTCCCCCTTTGACATCAAGGACAAAGGAAAACCAAATAAATATGAGCATAAATATGTACACATGGTCCAAAATGTACAGAGAATCAAAATATTGAACTCCCCCTAAGGATTTTAACCCAACAGTGTGAAAACCAAAAAAAAATTTATCCAGAGGAAGGAGAACTTTGAAGTTCCTAAAGAATGCCTTACCAGGTTGCTTTACCATTCTCCCAACTCTATTTAGTAGATATCAACATTTTTTTCAAAGAATCCAATGAAATAAAACTTTCTTCAACCTCATATGGAGTATTCGGGGTTAGATTGATCTTATCCAATTTCTCAGCATTAGCCAAAGCATTGGCTACCATGGTGTCCTCCATCCTTACATTGTCACCAAGGAGACCAATTTTTTTCATAATCCCTTCCTTCTGCTTTTGTAACATGATTTTTTTTCTCTATGCACAAAGACGGCATTCCAAGTTGACCTATCTCTATCCATGGATACATTGTATGTACTGGAAAAAACTGTCAATTAGGACTCATTGGAGTCCATAAGAATTTGAATGCTTTGTGTGGTATTAGGCTACTTGATGCAATAGGAAAACACATAATTTTCTTTAGATTCACAAGCCTTTATAGATTCAAGGATATTTTCTACATTGGTGTGTGCTAGAGCACACTTGTCATTGAGGACCAATAGCCTTTTCTCAACTAGTTTCTCTTCAAATTCCTATTTTATTTTATCACCAAGTTTAATGGCATACTACTTGAAGGATTCCAATAGAAGTTTCTGAATTTCTATCGGAGTGAGAGATGTTTCCACTGACGTATCAAGTGTGACATCCTGCAAAGCCTTGATGGAATCTTTGATAAGCTCAGTTCCCTTTTGATGCATTTATAGGATTTCTCTTCTGTTGGATGCATGAAATACATCACCTAACACCATTTTATGTATAGGAGAAATCTTGTCTAGATCCACATAGCCTTGATTCATGGGAAGTTGCAAGAGTTCCAGAGGAATTCGTGGTTGGAATCTGACCGGCTTAGATAGTGGACCCTTCAAGACATCATCACTAGGGGAGGATTATCTGGTGGAATTTTTTGATTCCACTACTGAGATCCTTCTTCATTCTTTCGAGCATTTTCACCTGATTCCTCATTTCTTTCTTCTTCCTTAACCTTCTCTTCCTCTGCTCTCTTTTCTTCCATCTTATTTTCTTCTACCTTTTCCTCTTCCCTTTCTTCTTCTTCTCTCCTCTCTTCTTCTTTTTCTTCTTATTTGTTACTTTCATCATTGTCCTCTATTTCTTCAAATTTATCTATTTCCTCTACAAAGTGTACCTGAGGAGCAACATCATGTACTCTAGCTACAAAATTTTCTTCAATTTGTTTTTCGATCTATCTAGCCTCACCAACAACATTAATTTTTGGAAGAAATTTTGTACCACCTATTTTTGGAAGGATATTTGAGCCATTCATTTCTAGAGGTACGTTTTCATTACCAGTACCAAAAGGAGGATCTTCCTTAACTTCTCTAGAAGCTTCTTTTCTTGATTCAAGTGTCATACTAGATGCACCAAGCATATTGTACTTCTCAACTATACTTCTAATAGTATTTATTGTTTCCTTCCTTATCTTCTTGATTTGCTTCTTGTCTCTGGTCATTAGAGTATTAAATCTCTTCTTCATCTAAAACATGTTAGAAAAAACCTTCTTCAAGGTTTCCAGATCACCCAAAGACAGAGATGATGTGATTTCCTTATATGCCTTAGCCCTTATTTTCTCATCCAATTCAACTACCTCTAATCTTCTCTTCATTAGAGTTTCCCATAATTTTTCAGATACATCATTCTTAACATCATCCCACTTAACTTCCAAAAAGATGACATATTTAATGATAGCCATTGTTATTGTTTCCCTATCTTCTTCACCTACTTGATTATAAACTTCTGATGTGGGTTTCACCATATTTTCATAATGCAATAAATTATTTACTAGGGATTCTAGTCTGAGAGGGGTACCAGGTCTTTTTTGAAAGACATTATGTTCTACCTGATCCAATGAAACCTCTTATGTGACTCTAGCCTTCTTTGCATTTGTTTCATGATCACTAGTTTCTTGTTCATCAACATCCTCAGAGGATGATATGTAGTGAAATATCTTTGATCCAACACTGGTTTCTTGAGCTACACCTTCACTGGAGGAAATGCTTACCCTTTTCTTTCTTGTCAGCCTAGAAGCTGGGTTTTCCTCCTCTTCCTCCTAGTCTTTAGTAACACTGAGATTGTTCTCCCGTGTAGCCTTTCATTTTCTTCCTCACTTAGTTGGCACTATCAAAGGAAAACTTGTTCTCTTTCCTGATCTAGTAGTGGTTTCGAAAGGGGCCAAGCCTTTGCCTTTGTCAGAAGTACTAGGCTCAATATTTACTACAGTCGAGCCAAAAGCTGGTTTGGAAGGAGGGATCCTGTTAGATCTCCTTACACTAGATGATTCTCCATATTTATGTTCTTCATAGGCTCTTCCTTGTGCTATCTATTCATCTATGTAACCATATTTTTTGAGCATCTCATTTACCCTTTTCTCCTTATAGGTTTTTTGTAATCCAAATGAACTCTCATGGATTTTTATGCATATGAACCAATTTGGGGTTCATTGGAATCCTTTGGGCTTTTCAATAAAAATTGCACATAACCTTCAGCTTCCTCTTCTATGATTTCATATCCCAAGGGTTGAATCTAGACAATCTTGGGTTCAACCGCTTCAACCATGCATTCATTAGAAGAAACATGGAATATGATGTCATCCTTGTACTTTTCAACAATTTTCCTCAAAATTCTATGTCTCCCATTCATATTCTTCTTGAATACAACAAAGAATACAGTTAGGGAATTATCTGTAATATTTAATTCATCCAACTTATGCAAATGATCAAAATTTGATGGGCAACTGGTCGAGATGGGTCCCAAAAAATACTTTCATCTTTTCCTGAAAGCCTTATGAGAAAATAGAATAACAGGAAAACAATAAAAGAGCCAAACTTGAAAGGATATTTCTTCTCATTTATCATTCTTAGGTTCTCAAACATCTATTGTTTAAGAATCTCACATAAATCATAGTCTACACCATTTGCAGCCATGTCAAAACCAGTATAAATTGTTGTAGTGGACACACAATTCTCTTTGCTAGTGAAGTAGATTTTATGTCCGATCATTATTGATGCATAATTCACAGTTGGATTAATGATAATATTTTTTGTAAGAGACTTCTTGTCATATGTTGCATTGGTGAGGTCCATCACCACTTCATTTTTCATTGCTTTCAACATAGGTATCAGTCTGGTGTCACAAAGTTTGGTGACAACTTTGATCACTTCTTTAGTTATCAAATGTGACTTGTCAATCCACAAGAACTGATCATGAATTATGCTAAGGATTGGTTTGAAATACTGATCATCCATATTGGAACAAGAATTAGGGAAGTTGTTCCACTGGTCCAAATTCGTTACCACAATGTTCAAATACTCAGGCTTCACCATGAAGTTATCTCTAGTGAGTTCATTCAGCCATATGTCAATAAATCTTGTGTGATTGAATTCCTTGGTCTTAACCCTAATGTTCATTGTGGTATCCTCTATAGGCATGAAACCATGAGGAATCAAAGAGAACGTTCCCATAGGGTCATCTTCGAAAACCTTCATTGAGTATTTCTTGTAGGAGGGTTTAGGTCTTTCTATTGCTTTCACGACCATAGGGGTTTCCATTTTCTATACACTGAGCTATAATAGATTCAAAAAAAGAATTTGCACAAGCTCACAATGACACAAAATTGAAAAAAATACCTTTTTCTTTCACAAAGAACTGAAGCTAGGGTTTGCATAGGTCACACTTCAAATCACTCCAAAATTCTCTAAATCGTTGTTCACCTCCTTCAAATGCACAAGTGATTGAAATGCCTTTACAATTTCACTTTATAGATCAATGCGATGCCCTAATACAAATTAAATGCGATGAAATCCAAAAAGCTGGCAAAAACCCTTCAACTACATTGAAAAAACCTAATATGCTTCGCAAGCATACATGCACTTTTTCTTCCAATTCCTTTTTCAAAACCTCTGTTGAATCATCTCTTACAACATCTCCTCGTACCAAAGACTGACACACCAGAAATTAGGGGGTTAAAAATATTTTTTGCTAAAGCTCCCCCTAAGACCATGCTAGGTCTGATTCCTGAAGGAATTTTCAGCATTGGATGAGGGCACAAATGCATCAGAAGATTCTGGCTCTACTTTATTTTTCCATATCTTTCTCATTTCCCACTTAAAATCCTCTTTGTCGATCTTCTTCACAGGTCATTCTTTATGATATTTCTATCATGATTCAACCGTGTAGTTTTCGAGTCAAACTCATTGACCCATGATTCATGAGTAGTTGTTCACAAGAACCCATCTCTCATGATAATGAATGGTCCACTTAGCACTCATTACATCTAGGTGATGCTCAAAGAGGTGAAGCATTGGAGTGTCCCAGGAGGTCACCCATCCCAGTACTAATCCAACTCAAGTGTGCTTAACCATAGAGTTTCCCCCAAGGTTACGTCCACTTAGCTTGCTACCCCATTTTCACTAGGATGGGTGACCTCCCAGGATGGACCAATGCTTCACCTCTGTGAGTATCACCTAGGTGCAATGAGTGATAAGTGGACCATTCACTATCATGAGAGATGGGTTGTTATGAACCACTACTCATGAATCATGGGTCAATGGGTTTGACTCAAAAACTACACGGTTGAATCATGATAGCAATATCATAATTTGACATGCTATGGAAGAAACCTCCTACTTATTAGGCTCATTCTTCTTTACCATAGTATATTATTTTCCCTTTTTACTTCTGCATACCTTTGAAATATGTCCTGGTTTGTTGCAATTATAATCAAAAACATTTCTTTGATTTCCATTAATCCTTGATCTGCAGTAGTTTTCTTTATGTCCAAACTTATTGCAAGTATAGCAGTAGCAAACAAAGGATTGATTCATTCTACCTCCATTAAACCAGTTCATCATCTAAGTTTTGCATTCACTAGCTCTATGTCCAATCTTATTACAAGCATAGCAGTGTTTGAAGAAGGAACCAAAGAATTGATTCATCCTACTTCTACATTCAGTTGCCTTATGACCAAATTTATTGTATGAGAAACAAATGCCATTGAAACATGGATACCTTTGAGAATTTGGTTGTTTGATAGGTGCTCTTCCTTTTGGATTTATTTTCTATTTTCCCTTGCTTCGAGTATTTTGATTTTTTACAACTTTTGAGTTTCCACCTGCTTCTAACCCTAATCCACCTTTATCTTTAGATTCTTTTTATCTTGCAATCAGTTCATCAGGCCTAGTAGATTTTGTCTTGAAACTATCTTCACATACTTTTTCTTTTTCTAGTTCTTCTCTTAGGTTCACCACTTCTTGTTCAAGCCTGTAACACTCATCAGAATTTTTCTCCACTTCTGCATTCAAAGAATCTTCAATTCTCTTCTTTTCTTCCACTTGCACCTTTAGTCTAGTAACATCTTCATTTTCTTGTTTCAATTTCTCACTGACTTCTCTATGTCTCTCTTTGAATTTCTTTAATTTCTCTTTCAAATTTCAGACACATTCATTTGCTTCATCAAGATTTTCTCTCAGATCTCTATTTTCATTTTCAGCTTTTTCAAGTCATCAAGGGTAGTCTGGAGTTCTACATTATCATCCATTTGTTCAATCTTCAAGATCTACCTCAAGTTGTTAGGCTGCTCCAGAGGAACCAAGATCTGAAACTAATTGCTGAATATCCAAGATACTGAGAGGGGGGTGAATCAGTAACTTCTTAAACTTATTGAACAAATACCATCCAATTAATCCAATGCATATGATATTTAAGATATGAAGAAGCATTAATTGAACATGAAAACACACAACACAAGAACACCAAGATTTTTACGTGGAAAACCCAAAATAGGAAAAACCATGGTAAGGATTAACTCACAATATAGTATAAATAGTTATAAGATATTACAAAAGGGTGGCTCACTGCCAGGACTCACTGTCCAAAAGGGAGGCTCACTGCCTAAAAAAGATATAGTAACAAAATGGCTTACATCCAGAGAATGAATTGATGTAATTACACCTTAGAGTGAAAATTCAGTTCCTTTGAAGCTCAAGAAATTTGCATGCTAGCAAATCACTATTCGCTCTTTTTGCACCCACACTTAATCTACCAGCACTCACATACTTAACTTATCTTCTTCTATCTCAAAACTATCTTCTATATATATTTGACTTTCCCATAAGTACCAATCAAGTCAGCTCCAAGTAAATAAAATAAATAAATTCAAGCATGTGGCACAATACTACATATCGACATGGATTGTACAAAGAAAATTTAATCCATTGCACCTTCAACTACTTATTAGGTCGGCCAAAGATAGAGCTAATAAAAAAAATGTAAACACCAAAATGATGCCAGTGAAAAAAATGAGCATCTATATGCATTAGATCCTATGCATACATTCTTTCATCAAACAAAAACCATTTCCCAAGATTGTGAGTAACGACAATCACCAGAGGGGAAATGTAGACCAAAATACCGAAGGAATATTCTGCATTACCGGTTCAAAATACCTAATCAACATTGACTTTGATTCTTGCAGTTGCAACTCATATATCATGGTGACATCAATGACAACAAAAAGATATATCAAGAGATGTGTTCTTCTTCACTCTTCCAATAATATGAACAAGTAATTTTCAATTATATGTATAATTATCATCTACAAATGAAATTTAAATGTATACATATACATCTAAACATGTGTATGTACAATAAATCATCTACATATCTCACTTTGTTTTAAGATCATTATTTTTTTGTTAACTGCATAATTAAATATGGTTGATCAAGACATAGAGCTTACAAAATGAATCATACATCTAACCACAACATCTCCCTACTCAACACCTACATTTAAAAGACAGATTCAAAATGACCAATCAGGCTTTAGAAGTAAAAAGATGCATAGCCCAGATGTATACTAACAAAAACTTCTATATGATCATTAGCTTATGCTGTGGACAAACTAATTATGACAATATCATTTCCATTTCAATACTATAATATGTTATGTGTCTTCCCCTACTCCTTGATCAAATGTTCTCAATATTTTGTTTTGTCATTGATATGCCCAACTACCTTTTACTTGATTTGTCTATTGTCAAGCTTGTTTATTGATGTATATATGTATGTACATATGTACATGCATATGTGTATATATATCTATGTACAAGTATATATATACACACATTCAAAAACTTGTCTTCAAACACAAAACTTTTAATACTGAACTAAAATTATTAATTTAACAAACCATTAAAAATAAAAAATAGATACAAAAACAAAATATATGCAAGTACATAAATACAGGTGCTACAATCAACATCCTACATAAAAAATTGATACCTCTTACACATTTTTACATATCATACATGTTGCAATAGCAATAAAAGATCATGGAAGTTTTAACTTTTCCAACTACTTCAAAGAATAAATAATGGCCATATCTTAAATTTTTTACAGATCATAAATTATTTATCATCTACAAGCTTAAACATGACTAACTAAGACATAAAACTTACAAAAAATATAAACAATAAATCAAGCCATACAAAATGAAATATGGATACCCTAAATCTACAACAACAAATGTTTGAAATCCACCAATGTCTTTTCTTTATAGCATGTGAAGATCTATCTATGTATTTATCTATGTATCTATACATGTATATATATGTCTGTATATGTATCTAAATACATACATATGTATATAAATGCACATATATGAATTTCTTAAGAATATATAAACGTCTAACTATGTATCTAACTATATTTGTCTACATGTATATATTTTTGTATCTACATATGTGTCTAAATATAAAAAATTATACACATACATATGCCATTACATATACATACGATACACATATATCTATGCATATATACAAATAAACATGCAAAAATATAAATATCATAGCAATTCACTAATCATGATAAATTCCACACTATAATTTCTAATTGATAACTTTGGTTTTTAACTACCATACGTGGAAATTTAAAATCATGATATTTTTTTTAAAACAACTTACTTCAAAAATCCCTTGCCTAAAACTTTTGTTTCAATGCTATATCGTTAGATATTGCCACATCAACATGATTTTTGTCAAAATGTCCTGAAAACTACTCGACATTATATAAACAAGTACAACTACAACTATCATAACAACCTCAACTATCACAAACATAGTTTATGCTCCCTTGTAGGGACTCTACCTCTTTTAGAGAACTTGTTTTACATAGATTTCAAGCTGACTCTTGCTAATAATGTTATTGTTTCATCAATATCTTGAAAAATAGTTGACAGTACACATTATACAAGATCATGTCGATTGATAATTACCATTAAATTTTTAAACAATATTATTGTTAACGAACCAACAAATAATCTTAGACCAATAATACGGATGATGTTTAATGAGATAAATGTTTCTCTCCATCATGGAGAGTGATTATATTTATTGATTTTAAAATTAGCTCGAGCCCTAGGTTTTAAGATCGTATGATAAATTTAAAGTTCATAAGTAATAGCATCCTAAAAGATTATATCATTTTTACCTGAATGACTAACTATATTTGGATCCCCATAGCAACGATAGATAGCTTCCCACCATAATTTATGGTGTTGCAGGTAGGACGAGGTTTGATTCACATGCGAAATTTACGTTGAACAAAATTTATTGCCAACAATCATTAATCGCCCAACAAACACCCTTTGGATAGGCAAGGCAGAGCATATGGCACTTGCTTAATTTATGTTCATTTAATAATTTCACCTACATGAATGAAATAAAATATTTTAATAACATCCACGAGGCCACAACAACCTAAGGGACCCAGGAACAACACATGACCACCAACAAAAGAAAAGGCCCTAAACAGATTGAGATTTTCATTTGAGGTCAGCCCTACGACAGTGAATTTTGATGATGTAGTTTTCCGATTTGACCAACCTTTCCTCCTCAAATAAGGTATTTAAGTTATCAAATTATAAGGTGTCCTCATAACTGGCCTAGATATCTTTATACGCTAAGCACTCCATAACAAAGTGCCATTCTATCTCCACCTATCCCATATCGCAAAAAACAACATATTCTTTTTTCCCACTCTTGTTTAGGAACCATCCACCTACCTGTTTCACATCTAAGACAATGTGAGCTAGTCCGAAGCTGAGCTATCAACATATTTTCTCTCCATTTAATATTTTCTCCTATATAGGATTTTTCTCCATGCTCCCCCTTGGGATTAAATTCTTTGATAAAGTAATCTTTTTTCGCCCTGGTTGTTTTGTCCATATAGCATTTTTGAATTTTTGCTTCACATACTTTTTTATTTCTTCATTTGTACTTGGAAAATCCTGCATATTCACACCCCACTTTTCCATCCATTTTTTGTTTTGTTTCATCCATAAATTCTTTCTTCTATCCAACTTTTCTTCTACAATTATCTTAGGGCAATGATGGTTCTCCATATTTTGAACCTTCTGCAAGTAACATAGTAACCGAATCATTGTTGAAGCTTCCAAGGGGAAGGTGCCTGTCTCTGCCAATAATATCTCATAGGGTATTGCAGTTTTGAGTCTAAGATTGCTAACAATTAGGTGCTTTTGAATTCTTTCCACTTGCCTCTATTTCTGACCTGACATGTTTCTGACCCAAATTTCACACCCATATAGAACCATTGGGGTCACAAGTAGGCCAAATAAAGTTCTCTTGGTTTTACAGTCCCATAATTCAACATTTCTACACTTGTTTTATAGAGAATAAAATTATTTCCAACCCCCTTGGATTCTTTTTGCTCTAAAAGTTTCCCAACTGAGCTTGTAGTGAAATTCCAGCCCAAGGTATTTGTATTCATCCACAAGTTCTAGCGGTTTGCCTTCAAAAATAAAGCTAATTTTCTACTTTTTCTTTCATGAGAGAAGATCATTATTTAAGTTTTACTAGTGTTCACTTGCATCCCAACCTCCTTACAAAAGGATTCAAGAGCTTTCAAATGTTTTCTTAGCTCATGTGTTGTTTTAGCAATCAAAATGAGATCATCAACATACTGTAAGAGAAAATTTATTACATAATTGGTCAATTGAATACCTTCCCCACCAACCTTTTCTATCCACTCTTCCAACTTGTCAATGTAGAGCCCAAATAATGTTTGGGAAAGTGGGAAGCCTTGCTTAACCCCTATGTTGCTGCCAAAGCACTCAGACATACCTTTGTTGGTTCTGACTTTAGCTTTAACATGCTCATATATTCTCTGAGCAGTCGCCCTAAGCACCTTTGGGACCCCTAGTTCCTCCATTCTATTCTACAACTTATCTTCTGGCACAGTTTCAAAGTATTTTTTAAATTCTACAAAGTAGCAAAAGGCCTCCTCCTCTTGAACGTTCCATATTTTTTCAATCAGAAATCTAAGAGTAATACTATGATCAATAGTGGAATGTTTCAGTCTAAAACAAGCTTGAACCTCAACTCTTTTTCCCTCTTTCTCAACCCAACTACTAATTTTGCACTCAATAAATCATCACCCATTGCAAGACATTACGGAGCAATAAATCATGACTAGACTCACTACAAGAGGCATACTATGAGGTGAAGCAACCATGCCAACAACCAAGACCTCTCACACATGAAGGCATTCCCATGAGTGGACAAATCTGTGCTAGTATTAATTTCATGATAGAGAAGTTGATTGGTATATCTTAATTTCAAATCTTCTAATTTGAACTTCAAGCAAGATACAACCCCCAAGGAATTAGCATTGGGTGATCTGGAGCCATAGGGAGTTAATACAATCTAATGGGATAACAATACACTACTATTGTTTCATTTTTATTTATTTATCTTCAATCTAAATCTAATTATTCTGAGATCAAAGGTGTGGACCCAAGCATTTTTTTTTAAACTACAACAATATTTATAACTAGGCCTATTTGTACAAAGATTGGATGGGCAATAGGTATAGCTTTTTTAATTTTAAGAAATTATTAACTTCTGTGTATAAGGAAAACACAAGTCAAAAATTTGCAACTAGAAATCACACTATAGTGTGCAATAAGTACACTATAAATGAGTGGAAGGTCAATTAGGATAAACTTTGATCTATTTTTGAGACCTTGGCCGAAATCACCTTTTAAATTAACATACTCTAAAACCCGGTCGCACCTTATATTTGAGAAGTTGCAACCCACCTAATGGATAAGTGAGAGGTCAACACCAGCGAGGAAGAGTTTTGGAGGAGTGGAAACCAACAATGACAAGGAAAGTAGCGGAAAGCAGCTTAGAGTAGTCAAGAAATTGGCGAAAAATGATTAACAACAAAGATTCATTTAGTTGACTTACATTGATACGGTCACAAGATAGCCATTGATACCCACTTTTTGAGGGCATGCCACTGTGCAAAGTGGTGGTTGGAGCTGCACACATGCAAAGGATGGGAGAGGGGTTCCATACTACAAGAAAATGGAGGCATAAGTTTCATCTCTTGCTTGTTTCTCTTAGTAACTAATTGTTGACTATTGAAAGAGTCTAATTTCCTTCTCACGTATGCTAGAAGTTGAAAATGAACTCAAGTTTGTTGTCTATCAGTTTAACCTAATTTTCTCCACATCTCCATGTTTCCTCCACGTATAGAGGTAGTTGAAACTAAACTATGAGTTTTGTTCATTCGCTATCATTTTGTTAGATCTATTCGCTAGAGTTTTGTCACTCCACCCTCCACGTTGCCTAAGCTATTCTCCACATTTTGTATATCTATTAGGTATTAGAGGAGAGGGGCCAGTAGTCATGCGGGCTAACTTCGTTAGCATGTAGCGATTGACTGGAATATCGTAGGACTTTTGTTTTTTTTTTTTAAATGTAGACTAGCCTCTTATCTCTCTATAACTAAGGTTTGGAGGTGTCACTCATCATGCAACTTGCCACATCAGTGCATCTACTGAGAAGTGTCCAAAATTTAACTTTTGAAAGATTTGACCAAAACTTAATCATGCTACCCCTAATAGTCGAACACAAAATATCATTTGTTGATTGTAAAATATCATATTTTTATTTAAAATAAAACTTATATGCAACTTAAATGGACCAAATACCTATTGGTAACCATAAATCTTTGTTTTCTCTACCTTCTATATGTAACACAAATGGACCAATAGTTGAACACATAAAAACTATTTGTTGTTATAAAAACAACACATAATTATTTAAATTACAACTTATATCAAACAAAAATGGACCAATAGTTGAACATTAAAACCTTTTGAAAATCCTTCACATTTATTGAAAAAATACATGGTTTTTATTGTGCTCACCTTTTATATTTGTGATAGGACAAACTATTAATATTAAATATTCTAATGCTTGTACATTGTTACCCCAATAGTTGTACACATAAGAACAATATTTGTTCATATGATAACAATACTTGTTTAAATGAGTGTCTTATTTTATCAAATAAACATTTAATTTTATAAATGACACACTTATAGTAGATAGTTTAGATATTTTATTTGAGACAAAAAAATATTTATTTCACTTGTTCATGAATGTATTTATGTTTGTTTTACTTGAACAACTATTGGTCCCATAATGTCGCGTATTTGGTAATATTTTGTTTAATATGTGAAATGAAAATATACAGGATATAATATTAATTTATTCTAGTATTGATATAAATAATCACAATTGACTGCACGACTATTGAACCCCGCATGACAATTGACTCCTCTCCCCTAGACTCCTATTTTGTATTTTCCTTCTTTAATATATGTAGAATCGTTCGCATCAAATCCTCTATAAATACAGATACTTGTAACATGTTTATTAGATGAATAAAATTTGTGATTATTTGTTGTAGCATTTGCATAATATTTTTTGTATTTTTCTTCCCTCTGCCATCAATTTGGTATCAGAGCAGGCTAGTTGATTTTGTAGAGATTTTTAGCAGTAGATTAAAAGTTTGTAAAGGTTGAAAGTAGCTAAAAGAGACTACTGTTGTAACTGTGAAGAAGGTGAAAAATAAAGTTCAAAGTTGCTGCCAGTTTTTCAAGAAAGGGAAGAAGATATTGCACATAATTAATTGCTGCCAATTGGTGATTGAGAACCAGACTATTTCATAGACATGGCTACAAATAATAGTATTTCTTAGCCTCGGATTCTGATATTCACTGGTAATAATTATAATTTTTGGTCTATAAAGATGAAAACATTGTTTTTTTCTCAAGATGTATGGGATTTGGTAGAGAGGCGTTTTGTAGAACCAAAGGACCATGCAGCCTTTCAAGCATTATCACAAGCAGAAAAGGACTTTCTCAAAGACAACAAGAAAAAGGATTCTAAAGTCATGATTATTATCCAACAAGCTATGGATGATTTAGTGTTTCCAAGGGTTGTTGCAACAACTAGGTCCAAACAAGCTTGGGAGGAACTAGAAGTTTCTTATCAAGGTACGACCAAAGTTAAGGTAGCTAAGTTACAAATGCTAAGGAGAAGTTTTGAAAATATTCATATGAGTGGTTTTGAATCTATAGATCATTTTTTTACTGAAGTTATGAATATTGTTAATCAAATGAGGACACATGCGGAAATCATAACTGATCAAACAGTGGTTAAAAAAATTCTTAGAAGTCTGCATAGTAAATTTGATGCAATTGTAGTTGTTGTTGAAGAATCAAAAGATTTAACTCAACTATTTGTAGATGAACTATTGGGATCCTTATTATCTCATGAATCTAGAATGAATAGGAATAAAAATTCTTCTACAGAGAATGATTTTATATCTCAAGTGTCATCTAGCAAAGGAAGAGGAAAATCAAACTCTAGAGGAAGAGGAAGAGGCAGAAATGGTCATAGAAGTTCAGATCAAGGAGAAAGGACCAATGAGTCCAATCATAGTTTCAATAATAGAGGATGAGGAAGAAATAAATTTTAAGAACAAACACCAAGGTTTAATAAATCCCACATCTAATGTTATTACTGTAAGAAATATGGTCATTTTGCATATGAGTGTAGAAAGAAACAAGAAGAAGTTGACAAGAATGGTGAAAATTATTCAGATGTATCTGATAATAATTCAGGAAGTTTATTTATAACTTGCAATGTAGCTCAAGAAAGTTATAAGGATTTGTGGTTTTTAGACAGTGGTTGTAGCGATCACATTACTGGAAATAGAGAGTTATTTGCTAGTCTTGATGATTCTGTGAAATCTGAAGTAAAATTGGGAAATGATAGTAAAGTATTTGTAATGGGGAAAGGTGTTATAAATGTTTTTACTAAAAGTGGAGAAAAGAGATATATCCCTAATGTTTACTTTGTGTCTGGATTAAAAAATAATCTAATGAGTGTGGGACGACTAATGCAAAATGGGTGCAGAGTTTTATTTAAAAATTATGCTTGTACAATTATGGATATAAATCCTAGTGATTGATTAATTGCAAGGGTTGAGATGACCAAGAACAAGATGTCCCCCCTTCAGATGCATTATATTCAAGGAAAAGAAGAAGTTAATTTCTGGACAGTATACTTGGACCAGACATGGCTATGGAATTTAAGGTATGGTCACCTTCATTTTGATGGTTTGAGTTTATTGCAAAAGAAAAATATGGTAAGAGGATTACCAACCATCATGCAGCCAACTAGTTCACGTGAGAGTTTTATATTAGTGAAGCAACACATAGAAAGTTTTTCTGTAGGAAGTTCAAATAGATCAAGGACAGCATTGGAATTAGTTCACACTGATCTATATGTGGACCAATGCAAACTCTGTCTTTAGGAGGAAGTATATATTTTCTAACATTCATTGATGATTTTAGCAGGAAAACTTGGATATACTTTCTCAAGTAGAAGTCTGAAGCCTTTGATAAATTCAAGGAGTTCAAAGTTATGGTGGAAAAACAAAGTGGACTATTCATTAAAATACTCTGATCTAATAGGGGTGGTGGTGAATTTAGTTCTAATGAGTTTCAAGAGTTTTTCAGAGATCATGGGATCAAGAAATAGTTCACAACAAGGTACACACCACAACAAAATGGTGTAGCAGAGAGGAAGAACATAACCATAATGGAAATGGCAAGGAGTATGTTGAAGGCCAAAAATTTGTCTAATGATTTTTGGGTAGAAGCAACAACATGTGCAGTTTATATTTTGAACAAAAGTCCTAGAAAGAGTGTTAAGGAAAAAATTCCACAAGAATCATGGAGCGGTAATAAAAATTGTGTTTATCATCTTAGAATTTTTGGTTTTGTTGCATATTCTTTAGTCCCATCTGAATTAAGAAGCAAATTCGATGATAAAAGTGAGAAATGTATCTTTATTGGTTATAGTGAGCAATCGAAAGCTTATACATTGTATAACCCCATTTCAAAGAAAATGATTACTAGTAGAGATGTTAAATTTAAGGAGGAAAAATCATGGGATGGAAGTGTTGATAGTATAGTAACAATAGGAGCACCAATACCTCATAGTGAAGAAGAACAAGAAAGTCAAGATGGTCAATCAAATCAAGTAGAACCAAGCACTCCATCAAGAAATCATGTGCAAGGCCAATCATCAGGCCAGGTAGAGCATCCTAATTCTAATTCAAGTGTAAGTAATGAGTCAAGTCCTACACTTGCCTCATTAAAAGGTAAGAAAATGAGGAGTTTAAAAGAGATATATGATCAAGGAGAAGAAAATTTGGATTTATGCTCAAATTTTTCTTTATTCTCTTGTGATCTTGTATATTTTGAAGAAGCAGTGAAAGAAGATAATTGGATCAAGGTGATGGATGAAGAAATGGATTCTATTGAAAGGAATCAAACATGGGAATTAGTGGATATATTTGAAGGTAAGGATTGCATTGGAGTCAAATGGGTCTATAAGACTAAGTTCA
The DNA here is from genome assembly GCA_007115665.2 of Sequoiadendron giganteum. NCBI lineage: Eukaryota > Viridiplantae > Streptophyta > Pinopsida > Cupressales > Cupressaceae > Sequoiadendron > Sequoiadendron giganteum. Next base: position 221,247,925 of record CM021109.1, on the reverse strand, counting down.
ATGGTGAAGGTAAAGTTGTAAAACATAAAGCACTATTAGTTTCAAAAGGTTTTTCACAATAGTATGGAGTTGATTATAATGAGACATTTTCTCTGATTGCTAGACTCGATACTGTCAGAATGGTTTTAGCAATAGCTACACAAAATGATTGGAAAGTTTTTCAAATGGATGTCAAATCAACTTTTTAAAATGGTTTTCTAGAAAAAGTATATGTGAAACAACCACCAAGTTATGAAGTTTATGGACATGAAGACATGGTCTATAAATTGAAGAAGGCTCTTTATGGTCTTAAACAAGCACCAAGAGCATGGTATAGTAGGATTGATTCTTACATGCAAAACAATGGATTCATAAGAAGCAAGAGTGAGCCCACATTGTACACAAAGATCAATAAAAAAGGCCAAATTTTGATAGTGTGTTTATATGTTGACGATTTAGTTTTCATTGGAAATTGTTTTGTAGATATATTTAAATCAAAAATTAAGAAAGAATTTGAGATGACAGATTTGGGTTTGATGAAGTATTTTTTGGGTATTGAAGTTGTTCAATCAAATAAATGAATTTTAATTGCTCATTCCAAATATGCAAAGGATGTGCTGAAAAGGTTTAGGATTTTGAATTATAATCCAACATCTACACCACTTGCAATAGGGACTAAAGTTAGCAAAGAAGATAAAGGGCCTAATGTTGATTCTATAATCTTCAAAATATTAATTGGAAGTTTGATGTATCTCACAGCTACAAGGCCATAAATCATGTATGGTGTTAGTCTAATCTCAAGATTCATGGAGTCACCAAAAGACTTGCATTGGCAAATTGGAAAGAGAATATTGAGATATGTGGCAGGAACAACAGGATATGGAATCTTGTATTCCAAAACTAATGATTTTTGTTTGATTGGTTATATTGACAGTGATTTTGTAGGTAGCATGGATGATAGGAAAAACACTTATAGATATGTATTTCATTGTGGGACAGGTGCAGTCTCATGGGCATCAAAGAAGCAACCAATAGTAACACTTTCATCAGTTGAAGCAAAGTATGTAGCAACCAATAATACTCCTATTTTTTTTTTCTTTCTTTAATATCTACAGATTCGTTTGCATCAAATCCTCTATAAATAGAGGCACTTGTAACATGTTTATTAGATGAATAAAATTTGAGATTATTTTTTGTAGCATTTGCATCATATTTTATGTATTTTCTTCTCTTTGCCATCAATTTGATGAGGACAGAGTTTAATGTAGATTTGAAATAGGCTGGCATGGGTCTGATGTCTTGGTGATGAGCTCCTTCCCCTCCATTATTGGTTTTAATGTGTTCTTTCCCATAATATCCTTCCACCACTAGAATGCATTGGCCATTCCAAAACAAACACCCATGTGATTCAAGTTTCCCATGAGAATGCACTTCGGAGATTCAAACATGGGATTTGTTTCTTGGTCATATCTTTAATGTTGTAGTAGAATAAACGCTTATGGTTTAAATCCACATTAGAGGTAGTGTAAACAACAACTTTCCAATACATGGGCATAAAACCCTATAAGCCTATGTAACATGGGCGTGCTGACTCTAACTTTGTGTAAGTTTTGATGTTTCTTACTTTGAATCCTACAATGGATACGAGACCTGCAGGATTGGCAAAGATCACTTATGTATACGTATAGGGGAATGGGGGTGGATTCATGGAATGGATCGTGCCTCTTTCCTATGAAATAATAAAAATATATTTAAATGGGTTCTATATGCTCCTCTTAACTTGCTCATAGCAGGCGGGAGGTCGGGTGAGATTACTTTTGATTCCTACGTTGTTGCTCAAGTTCTCCATGATTAGGCACATAAATTGTGCAAGGACACAATAGGGTTCAATCGAGAGGGAGGTAAATTTCCCTTAAAGTGCATGGCAACTTTGTATAGGCCAATTTGACCTAAGTGACAGGGAATAGTTTCTCCATTGAAAGTTATTTCCTATGCTTCTTCCTTTAAAATTTGGCTTTCCCATAAAAATTTACCTATCTTTTGAAAACTCCCTTTTCCCTTTATTTTATCATTTAAATTTAAATTTAAATTTTATAGACCTTGCTTCTTCTTCATTATGACCAGACTCATTCAAACCTTTACAAGCAAAATTTTAGTCATGGGTATCATATAGAAATATATCCACACAAGGAAATTTATGAGGTGATGAGGTACATTAATGGAGGATTAAATTCTCATGAAGGAATACGGCCCCCATTTTATTCAAGCTTACAATGCATAATGTATACTTACAAACCGGTCACAAGGTGAGGGTAACGAGAAGAAAAAGTGCAAGAACATAAATCACATATCATAAATGTGAATACATCTATGAAGATAAATAACCTCTAAGAAATTTAGATAAGTATCAAATGATAGTTTACATTTCAAGCATTGTACATCCTTTTTACTTCACATATAGTCTTAACAAACACTACCCAAAATTTTCATTATTAACTTAAATGCATGTCATTCCATAAGGAATTAAACTTCCATAATAACAATAAACTCAAAAATTGAACAAACATGTCAATGATTTGAGACCTCTTCTCTCTTTTTTTCTTATGCTATGAGAAAATATTAACCAGTAAACAATGATTGACACACAAATAAACCAGAATTTCTCTCCACCCTACCATAATGGCGTCATGGAGCCTCGTGGGCTCTAGCCATACCCTCGAGCAAGGAAGTACATTAGCTCAAAGATGATGAATGGAGTCTCTTTCAAATTTTTACAAAATATTAAGAATGACATAACACCTAATCTCTTGTATCTAAGTTTTCTACTCTCTGTTTTATCCATAATCCATGCAACATACCACTTTATTACAAGAAATAAACAAAAGACAATTGGAAACAAGGAAGAACTTATATCTTCTCTTTCAATGAGGGAATTCAACTCTTTTATCCTTCTTTTCTCTCCAAGCCAAGCCATATTGATCTCTATCTCCCCAAAAGACTTCTTCTCCCCTATCCTCATTCTTTCTACCATCTTCATTAAAGTTCTCCAAAAGGAGACGTGGGTAACACCCCACTCATTCCTCCTCTCCCAATATATAGAAGTTTCCAAAAAATTTAACTCTTGGATGGGGAGGTGTGGTGTGTACCTCCCTCCATCAATGAAGTTCCTTTTCCCATTAATGAGAACATGCATTTGGACAACCAATCAATCTTTCCACCCCATTCTCTTCTCAAAATTCGTCACTCTCCATTATGAGAGCTTTTCAAGGGTCAAATCATGTTGTGGGGGAACTATGTTATGTCCAATTGACCCCTACCACTATGGTATAGACCCTAGGGGTTTATTTATGCATCCCAACCCAAGAAATTGACCAAAAATCCTCCTAAAAGACCCACTTAAGGTTCCATCCGAGTTTCACACTTGGATAAAAGGGTTTCTAAACCTTAACCCCAACTTAGGGTAAGTGCACCAAGCTGGTTCCCAAAAAGGGGACTTAAGTGGACAACTTTTTTTTGAAATCAGGAAATACTGACCTTGGACATGAAATTGAGGATACTTAGACTCAAAATTTTGAGATGGAGCAAAAAGAAGGATTCAAGTCCTCCGAGTCTACTTTCTAAACTACTAATTTATTTTGAAAATGGTTGAGATTAAGGGGTTCAAACGAGGGACATACACAAATTGGTGTTGTTTTTGTCAGAAAAACATAACATAGCAACTCTTGTACGACCCTCGTACGGTGAACATTTTTTAGTATTTTTAAAATCGCAACTGTCAGAAGTTAGCTAACAATATGTAGTTGATGCATGATTTCTGATAATTTTTTAATGAATATTTGATTTTTACTAATTTGCGAAGTGGACATATCCTAAAAAATAGAATTTTGGCCATGCTACCCCTACAAATTTTGGAAACTAATTGATTTTTTTTTTTTTTTTTAATTTTTTAATTTTGTAGAATGGGGTCTAGTTTCTAAAAATGTAATTGATTTGAAAAATTGATGAACAGTTAAATTTATAACGAAAAAAATACCAAAACTATTTTTTGGCAAAAAAAAGACATACAGATAAAATAAATTATGGATGAAATACTTAACATTTTGAGAAAGTGAAAACAATTACATCGTTGGATAGCTAAGAGATAACCCAACATTACCCATGTGCTCAATTTTTTTGATATTGAACCACGTGCAATCATGATGGTGAGCATGAACTCGATTATGAGAAATATGGTGGATTTTTTTAAAATATGTCTATGTTCATTGGGAATGCCCTCCAAGCCTTTGGGTTGGTATTCCAAGTCAAATACCAAGCCTAAGGCTTGGGAATTCCCAAAGCAAGATATAACATGAGCGCGTTATAACGCGCTCATGTTATATCTAACTTTTGACATGGTTTTTGCTTCTATGGGGAACATGTCTACTAGCACATATAACGTGCTCGCGTTATGTTTTAATTTATGTTAAATTCCAATATATTAATCTATGTTGATATATTTTTATGTACATGTATGTCATGTATGTGTGTATGCTTGTATGGATGTAATATTTTATATGTACATATGTATTATGCTTGTATGTATGCATTTATGTATCTCTTTAGACGAAGGGAGAATTTAGAGAGAGTCTAGAGAGATGGAGAGGGGGTCGAAGTGAGATTTTAGGAGAGAGGGAGTCGGAGAGAAAGGGTTGGATTGAGGGGGACTTAGCTAGGTAGGGTGGGAGGGAGAGAGGGAGGGAGAGAGAGAGAGGTGGGTTGGAAGAGAGAGAATTGAGGGAGAGGGAGAGGGAGGGAGAGAGGGGGTGGGAGAGAGAGAAGGAGAGAGAGGGGGGAGAGAGAGAGTTATGTAGGTAGGGTGCGAAACGGAGAGACTTGAGAGTGTGAGAGGGAGGGACTTGAGAGTGTGAGGGGGGTGAGAGGGAGAGACTTGAGAGATAGCTAGTGAGAGGGAGTGGGAGAGAGAGGAAGTGTGAGTGAGAGACCTGAGAGAGGGAGAGGGTGTGAGAGGGAGTGATCTAATAGAGGTAGAGAAAGAGGGGGGTGGAGTGAGAGGGACTTATCTAGGTAGGGTTGGAGGGATAGATAGAGAGAGGGGAGAGAGAGAAAGAGAGAGTTACCTAGGTAGGTTGCCAAAGGGAGAGACCTTAGAGAGAGAGGGGGTGGGAGGAAGAGACATGAGAGAGAGGGAGAGAGAGGTAGTGGGAGAGAGTGGGATGGAGTGGGAGAGACATAAAGAGAGATTGATAGAGGGAGTGAGAGAAGGTGGTAGGGATTGATTGAACAAGAGGTACGCAGAAAGAGGGAGATGGTAGA